>JAKSZP010007991.1:0-196335 GCA_022478985.1 Massospora cicadina | reverse complement strand
TTAGATCATTCCGCCTCTACTCCACCTGCTCTTTTCCCACCTCACTGTCGCTGTTGATTTATAGAGCAAAGTTGACCCCAGGATTTTTGTTGAACCATCTATAGCATTGTCTAGCAAAATGCCCTTGTTGACCACATTTGTGGCATGTAATTGGCCCTGTTTGCTGTTTTTGCTCGAATTTTTGGTTCATATTTTGGATATTTTTCCCCTGGTCAGACATAGTGTTGTTTTTTGGGCTCAAAAATCGGGATTTTTGCTGATCTTTGGCCCAATTAGGGGTATTAAAATTATGGAACAACTTCTCAAGTAACTGGTAAGCTCTTGTATTTCCAAGCTTCCATTGAATGCAGGAAACATGACATTGTGCAGTTCATGGAAGGGCATAATCGCGTTCTCCAATGCAATCTTGGCGTCAAACTTATCTATTGCATTTCACCCACGCAGAACTTGTGCCTCATGGAAGAATCTATCCGCAAAGTCCTTAATAGTCTCATTCTGTTTGAATTCAATATTAAGAAGCTCTCTTTTTCGGGTTTCTAGTTTCTCAGGCCTTCCAAACTGTTTTGTGATTGCAATTTTGGCATCCATATAGGACCAATCGTCACCCAAATAGGGCATATGAGGTCACAGCTATAGGCATTGAGTGAGTTAATCAGTGCTGATCCTTTTGCATCGTTTGATGCTACTCTCATTGCTTTTTCAAATACCTTGAGGAAAGAGTGAACGTTTCCATCCTCATCAAATTTTGGTAAATTCAATGGTTTGAAGTCATCTTGCCCTGTTTCAGGCACAGGGGTTGTACTTCTTCTTGAACATCTTGGTGTATTGTTGCCCATAATCGGCCCTCTTTCCCATTGGGAAGTATCTGAAGTCAGGATTGCCGCCAGGATTCTAGGCAAAGAATGGATGTTAAAAATATCAGTTTCTGCATCTATGTCAATTTCCGATGATTTAGTTTGATAATATTGCTCTGAACTACTGGATTCTGATGCCTGAATTCGGCCCTTAGTTTTTCCAAACTGTTTTTGGCCGAATGGACAGTGTTTTTTCCTACTTTTCTTTTGTCAACGCTGGGTGAGCATTGGATGCTTTGTTTTTTGAGGTTGTTAGGCTTTTCTTTGAATAAAGCTTGATTGGATGCTATGCTCTTAATGTCTTTGCCCATACTATCTACTCAGGAAATTTCAGTTAAAAAGCATTCTGAGTTCCCAGATTCCCTGAGTTATTTCAGTGTTTCTGGCATGTAATCTTGGCATAATTATCCAAATTTTTAAAAATTCCTTGTTGTTTAAGGCATCATCCTCATCCCTATTCAGGACGGCTGGTTTTGCTGCACGAGCTTCCCCCACTTTGACAAGATTTCAGGTGTAGGAGGTACCAGCTTAGAGCTTTGGAGACTGGGAAAATAATCTGAGATGTCCTTGTCACTAGTTTTCATCTTGATGTCACTTTTTCGTCTGGCAAATCTTCCAGAAATAGGTTACTGGGGTCCATTTTGGAGAGTGTCACCAGTTTTGATTGAGCACCAGTTGTCAAAATCTGAGGATTGCTCGCTTGGTTATTTTTATCCTGCACATCTATTTGGGTCAAAGTTCTGATGCTTGATCTTTGATAGTGCCTGTAGTTTATGGTATTCAGACCGTTAAAAAAACTCACTAGACCTACTATATTCACCTCAATTCTTCCGGCCAATTTTGGGCGTAATTTTCCCTTTGTGTTTGGGAACTTCTTCTGAGGCTTTAGATATACAAGCTGTGGATTAGGCGCGTCCAGCTTTTTGACACTTTCTCTAAAGAAAGGATTAATGAGATAACCAGGAAAGAGATGAAATAAATATAACTTTTATTATAAGATATTTATTAGTTATCCAGTCATTAGGACAGGCGCTAGTATTTATACCTCTAGGGCATCTCCTGGCCACATTCAAGCACAAAATTTCACCAGATTTTTATCACCTCAGTTTGGCCCTTGAACTGATACAACTGAAACCTGTTCTTAGGTTCATCGGTGGCAAAATACTCTTAAAATAGGGAGGATTTCAGGTACAAAAAATTGCAATAAAAGCATGCAAAATTCCTAGGATCTTCCAGATTTAAGTTTTATCATACTGCTGAGGAAATACACCTTCTGTGAAATTTTTATGTCAATTGAAGTAAATGACGCACCCCTAATTGGGATGTCAGCAGGCCTCTCTCTCGATAGCACTATATACTCCCTTTTGGGAAGTCCATGTGTAAGTGCTATTGTGCCAATTACGCGGATTGATATATGAATTTCGCCCTAGGGCAGAAATGATTAGGTTTTTCATTTGTATGAAGTCCATGGGATTTTCAGATGTTAACTTCAGGTCAGTCCCAAACGATTTTTTATACAAGTAAGTTGATTGTGTTCCCAATAATTGGGACCAATTGCTGAGATTTGATGCATAGAAAAATCAGCTATAATATGTAAGCATAATTGGGCCGAGCTCTTTGATAAATCAATTGATCAAATTGACATTGAGATGCTCGGCCCAAATTGTATGATTGCAATAGGCTTTGAGGTGAGAATATAGGTGTTAGCTCAAGCGTTGAAAGGGTAATCAGCCCAATCTTATGGTTGCCAAAAGGTTTATTTTCGAGTCAACCACCAGAATCTGACAAAGATACTGCACGCTTAATCAGGAAGAAGTTCAGCAAATTGATCCTTGATTTTGCCTGTAACTTATGGTATTCTGACCGTTCAGAAACTCACTAGGCATATTCAAATAGCCCCAACTCTTCTGGTCAATTTCAGGCTTAATTTTCCTTTGTAATTGAAACTTCTTCTGAGGCAAGCAAAGCTACAAGCTGCGGGTTTGGCACTTCCAGCTTGTCAACATTCTCCAAGGAAAGGACCTATAAAAGCCAGTAAAGAGATAAAAAATATATCTTTTATTAGATGATATTTATTTGATAATTAATTGTTAGGCCAGGCGTCAGTATTTATACCTCTAGGGAATCTCCTGGCCACATTTGAGCACACAATTTTCAACAGATTATTTTCCACCTCAGTTTGGCCCTTGAATGATATGACTGAGACCTATTGCTAGGTTTATTGGTGGCAAGATACTTTCAAAATTGGGAGGATTTCAGGGACAAAAATCGCAATAAGAACATGAAAAATTGTTTAAGATACTCTTGCTTTGAGATTTGTCATACTGCTGAAAAAATGCCTCTTCTATGAAATTTTTGCATCAATTGGTGTAAATGATGCACCCCTAATCGGGATGTCAGCAGGCCTCTCTTGATAGCACTAGGTACTTCCATTTGGATGGTCCATGTGCAAGTGCTATTGTGCTGATTACAAAGATTGACATGAATTTCGCCATAGGGTGGGGAATTGTATTTTTTACCGTCTATCTGTCCATAAGATTAGTAGACTTTATCTTTGGGTAATCCTCAAATGATTCCTTATGCTAATTAATAAGATTGGTCCTAAACTTTTCTTTCTCGTTGCAAACACTTTTGCAACCTATTCAATCCAAGACTAAATCTAGTTTGATAATCTCACAGAGGAGATTAGTCTCTGCCCATGTCAGGGAGCAGTTGGGCAAGCAAGGTAAGAGGAGCAGGCGGAAGGCCCGCGGCCTCCAACATTTGAAAACGCCCCAGAGAATCTGTGGAATAGATAAAAATCTCAAAAAACCGGCGGTCACAATTTCCCCAGAGATACTCACGTGGCAAGCACGATGCAACCAGTACATCAACACGCCACACTCCCAGCCACTTTTGTCAGTGGAATTCAGAGTCCGTGTGTATCTGGACATCCAAAAACGGTTTTATGGGAAAAAATTTTGTGAAGATGTACACAAAATTTTCCCAACCGCGGTGTATGTTGCACCTCACTCCATGTCACACGGTTGGCTGGACCTAGGTTTCAAAAGCAAAATAGCAGCAGACGAGGCTGCAGCAGTGCACATAGTGGTCGACCTCCCCAAAGGGCAACGGGTCATCAAAACCAAATGCACCAGATGGACAAAATCAAACCAAATTTTCCTCACGTTTGACTTTTTGCCTACTACAGTAAAACGTGATATTTTGGAGCAACACCTGAAAGATGGTCTCACCGTATATGGCGAAATACAAACTTATGAAATGCAACGCTTCACGCTGATGCCACACCTGTGCACCGGCAAAGCCATTGCAGTTCTGACCCCAACTGAGGAGATCATGAAGGGCCTAACCCAGATCCCGCACTCCACTTTTATTGATATCACAGGGCATACCACCCACCCATTCTGGGTAACCGTAGACAGCGCGCCCCCCATTTGCACCCACTGTGACGTGTTTGGCCATAAGGTGCATGCATGCCCCATCAAGGAGGGCATCACATTCCAAGAGCACCCCTTGGCGGCCATGACCAGCGGAGAGGCGCACTACGAACCAACCGCAAGCACCAAGGAGGCTTTCCTATGGGGAGCACAAGGCTGCTACCTATTGGTAAAGCCCATCTCCCTGCAGGAGCGGAAGAAGGCCAAGTAGGCCCATAGGGCTGCGGCAAAGGAAGTGGCCAAGGCTACCACCGCCATCCCACACTCACAATGCCAGGAGGACATGGAGACCTTCGCGGTGGAAGAGACTCAGGAATCCATCAACCAATCAGATTGGGAAGCCCATGCTGAGTGGGCCACTCAATCTGAGGATCCAAGGGGAGATTCAATCTCACCCAATCACTGCACCCAAGCTCCAGTCGAAACTGACTTGGGACCTATCCCAACTGAAAATTTTTTTTGACCCACTCAATGGTGCACTGAACTCATCCGCACCGCAAAAAATTCGTCCGACATTGGGAAAACAAAAAGCGAAGGCCAAAGCCAATGTGACTCTTTCCACAAAAATTAACAAAAACCCCAATAGCATTGCTGCTAACACCCACACTGCTGTGAAAGCCCATGGGGACCTTGAAGAGGCTGGTGGGCCCAGGGCCCACCCCCTCACACCTAAGGTGTGATGGGGGAAACCTTCACTCTAGGGACGTTGAATATTGCTGGACTCAAGGCCTCCCCATCCTGGGATAGGAAACTGAGTTTTTACAACACAATTTACCCGTGGATATCCTGGCCATCCAGGAGTCCCACTGTCCATGAGGTTCCGAGGAAGCTTGGAAAACATTGCTCCTCCCATCCCTATCCTTTTGGTTGAAGCACTGTGGGGTGCTAATTCAGAAAAATAATTTTTTCAAATTCACATCCTCAGAAATATTCCTAAATGGCCGAGTGCTTGTCGTTACCTTCTCGTGGGCTGACGTTGCACACACAATTGTCAACATCTATGCCCCAAACAGTGCACACGAGTGTCAGGAATTTTTCTCATCAGTCAAATCCCTCCCGCTACCCCCTGATTCTTTCCTAGTTAGCGACATGAACTGTTGGCTAACCTCACCAACAGACCGGTGGCCTCCCTCACCCCACACCCCACAGGGTCATGTAGAACTACGCGTTCTAAAAGACACCCTTGGGTTAATAGATGCGCTGCCGTGACATGCCCCACTGCTCAAAAACATGACGTGTCCCCACGTCCACAACGGCCAATTAAGGTCCATGACTCGCATTGACCTTATTCTAATGCCAGTGAAATTCCAACCCCACATCTCCCACTTCAAAACAACGAAAATGGAATTCTCTGACCACCGACTGGTCTCAATAACCTACCACTTACCCGTCACAGTTGCAAAGGCCCCACATTGGTGCAAAATCCGCCCCCCCGAGCTCACGTTGCCAGGATTTTCCACGTGGGTGGAAGAGGCAACTTTGGCAAAATCGTTTGTTGCACCATTTTGTATGGACCCCATTTCCACATGGGCAACTTTCAAAGAGGACACCATCTGCCACTATCGCCATCTCTCCTCCAGACGCTCATGAGCCACATTGGCGGTTATCTCATGTGCTCTGGCAGAATTGGCCCACTTGGAGTCCAACACTCCAGCCACAGGATACAGCCCTGCATGGGGCTGGAAGTGGGCGGAGGCAGCCACCCACCTCAATGCACTCGAAAGGCAACACAAACATCGGTTTTGTGTCCAATACAGGGCCACATGCATCACTAAAGGTGACAAGTGCACCGCATACTTCTTTAAAAAAATTTTCACACCACGCCAGAGCATGGCCTGCACACAGGTGTGAAGATTGGATGATTCTATTGTGGACACACTGGCCGAAGTGGCAATCAAAACACAAAAATATTACTCTGAGTTATACTGAGCCAAACCAATTCAGCTGGCCAAAATGGCAGAATTTCTTGACCGAGCTCATATCCGCACCATTTTCTGATACCCAGAAATAATGAATTTAATTACTCCAAACGAATTATGGACAGCCATTCATGGTGCGCCAAAC
Source organism: Massospora cicadina (assembly GCA_022478985.1). Taxonomy (NCBI): domain Eukaryota; kingdom Fungi; phylum Entomophthoromycota; class Entomophthoromycetes; order Entomophthorales; family Entomophthoraceae; genus Massospora; species Massospora cicadina. The sequence continues at coordinate 189,980 of JAKSZP010007991.1, read as the reverse complement.
CGAAAATGCCCAGGCCCAGATGGCATTCCATATGAGTTCTACAAAAAATATTTCAAATATATATCCCCATTGCTGCTTGCCTCATTTAACCAAAGCCTGTTGGAAACGCACCTCCTACCAGGAGGACATGAGGCCTTTACTGTCACACTCTTCAAGAAAGGGGATAAGCTTGACTTAGCCAACTGGCGCCCCATTTCTCTAACAAACACAGTCACCAAAATTTTAACAAAAATCATGGCTAACCGTTTAGGGACTGTAGCATCTGCCACCATCTCCCCAGAACAATTTGGTTTCATCCCCAGAAGGTCAATTTGGGATAACGTGCACTCCGTGGCTAATGCATGTCAGTCCACAGCCTCTGGGGCACTGGTATTCTTGGACCAACAAAAGGCCTATGATAGAGTAAACTGGGAATACCTAAGGGCCTGCCTCCATCAATTCCGCCTACCCCCACTTCATAAACTGGGTAATGCTGCTCACGGAATCTGCGACAATGGCAGTGCGTGGCCCAGGCTTCCTAACGGAAGTAGTCTGCCCTCAAAGGGGCTTGCGAAAAGGGGACCCCCTCAGCCCACTCTTATGCAACTTCAGCCTTGACCCACTACTGCGAAATGTAAATGCCCAACTCACTGGGGTCCATGTGCCAGGCCAAACCCCAGTCAAGATGATGGCATTTGCAGATGATTGCGTGTGTGTGTGTCTAATAACAAAGATGCACGCGCGCTTGAAGCCCTCATCCAGGAATATTCCTGGGTAAGCAACGCGGCACTGAACGCCTCCAAAACTGAAATCATCTTCCTTGGTCGGTTTCAGAACTGCTGGGCCCCAGCAATTAGTTCCCAACCTGGCCCATCTGCTCGCCCACGTCTACGCCTTACTAACTCAACACACACCGCTCCACTGGTGCTCCCCTTCGTGCCACGTCCTACCATAGGACCGGTGTGCCATCTGGGCATGTGGATGGAGGCAGGCGGATATGCGTCAGCAGTAATGGAGTGCCGTATACTGGACAACGTGATGAAGCGAATCGCCTCTCTCAGAGCCCACCCTACTACCCTCACTGGCAGGGTTGTTCTTGCCAACTCTAAGCTCCTATCCAAAGTCTGGTTCGGAGCCCACGCCTTCCCTTCTCCCCAAGCTTCTTCAAATCCCTGTATGCTTTGCTGCAAGGATGGCTTTGGTCAGGTCGCCCTCCACCAGTACGGCTAGAGGTCATGTTTGGCCCTCATCATCAAGGTGGCATGGGCCTGCTTGACTTCAAAGCCCATGCTACCAAGATCCTGGGCACCTGGATCGCGGCCATCACTGCTCCTACACTCCCATCCCAACACTGGTCCCACGCGGCCCACTCCAACTTCTCCCGAGCCTTGGGCCTTAACAATCCATCAAACCCCCACTACCTGATGAAATACCTCGCATCACACACATCGGCCACAGGACCTCATGGGACTAAAACCCACTACAAACGAATCCTACTCTCCATGCGAAGCGCAGAGTGGAGAATTTGTATTAGCGGACATACAACCCAAAGAGGCCTCCCCTCTCCTCAGTTCACGCAAGAGGTACAGGGGCTACCCATCCATGATGGCGTGATCCCCATTCGACCCCATGTCCTATCCAGGGTGGACTACCTGGACATGATGGACATCCCTTATTCCACTGAGACCCAAAAGACTATCTGGAAATACGCACACCATCCTCTGTTGCAGCCTCAAGTCCGCTCCCATGTGTGGCGCTGCCTGAGGTGGGTGTATTGTACAGCTTAGCGCTCTAACGCTTTACACTCATCCTGTGTCGTGTGTGGCCAGTATGGAACGCTGTTCCACCGCCTGGAGAAGTGCCCCACCTCTAAAGTGATATGGAGCGAAGTTCAACGTCTGCTGGGCCAGGATCAAACGCATCCCTTCAGTCTGTCAAGAGATATGTTTGCTTCATCAATGGCCTCCCCCTTCCACCCTCCCTCCGTGCTCTGGTGGTTGCAATCGCCATGTGGACTATCCACACGATTGTCTTGGATGCCATCGCTGGCTCCATCCCCACACTCCCAGAAGCTGTCCACAGATTCTGGTCTCATTTGGTGGACCACTTTCAAGCGTGGATGTTTGGATACCTCCCACCGCATCACTGACAGCTGGTCTCCTCCTGGTTCCCAGTCTGGTTCATCAAATCAGACCCCTTCCTCCACATGTGCTCAATAGTGGCTACGGCCCCTTCACACGTTCCCTCCCCTCCCCATAAGTGGCGTTCCCGCTGGCAACAAGAGATAGCATCGCTTCTCTGGGGTGCCTCCCCTGGTACTAAGTTTGTCTTTCCTGAGTCATATTTGGAAGTGTCCGTCCCATGGTCGGCCTTCCCCGCAATAAATTTAAAATAATATTGGTCCTGATTAGTTGGGAGCAATTGTCAAGATTTGGTGCAGCAACAATCAGCCTGAATCTGTAAGTGTATTTGGCCCATGTTTTTGATAGAATATTCAAATTAAATTGATGTTGACATAATTGGCCCAAGCCATGGAGTTGTAATATGCTTTAAGGTAAGAACTAGAGTATTAGTTTGAGAAAAGGGTGGATAATTGGCCCAATCTGTTGGTTGTCAAAGGGTTTATTTTGTGTTAACCACCAGAATCTGACAAGGGGGTGCAGTCCAAAAAAGAGGAGAGGGTAATGTCATGTTTACATGACCTAATTGAAGGCACCAACATCAAAGACAAGGCTGGGCGGCAGGAGGTCCAAAAAGTCAGGTTTCAGGACCTTCCTGGCCTAAAGCACATCTTGGTTCCACGCTGGGTATAGGCCATATTTGCCCAGGCTGGTCCAGGTGAGGTGCTTAACGCCTGACCCTTGTTTCAACTTTGGCGTTAAAACGAACAAGTTAGCTCTTAAATTGATGTTGAATTTGTTCAGTTACTTGGTGAACGGGGGTTCAAAACTATTCATTTTACAAAATTTCCAGCTTGGGTTGGCCTTGACTTCAATCAATTACTCAAGTTCAGACAATTACAAAGTATAGTACCCTGTTGGATGGAATGTGCACTTATTGGTGCACCTTGTCTTTGTACCACTTTCTCCAATAAATGTTTTCCTCAGTTCAGCTTAAATTTGATTTTTTGAGACCAACTTTTCTCGTTGGTTGCTTTACTGTTTACAGTAAACCCTTAATCACTTTAGCATTTTTTCTTATATTCACTTGGGCGTACCTGTGCGTGGACCTCTTCAAGGAATTCTCATATAACGTTAGCCAATTCATTTGTATATATAATTACTACAGCATCAGGTATACCGTTGGGCCGCCTAGGTTCCCTCCAAACCAGGGCACCCGTGCACTCTAGACCTGTTCAAAGCTTGGTTATGAACGGCCCTTTGGGGCACAGCCCAGTTTTGCTGTTTGTACAACCCTAATTATGAGTACCAGCTAGCCAACCTCGCCCTATGTCACTTTAGCTAAAACTCCCTCTGCTGGGGTATCTTTATTTAAACACTGACAACTAGCTCCCTTGCGTTGGTCCAGTGCTCCATGCACCACCACGCTGGGAACTTGAGAGTTATAGACATTCTCCTGACATATCCCAGGTCAAAATTACCATGAGAATCCCCTGCATCAAGTGGTTGAACACTTGAGAGCAGTTAACCTGGCGCAAAAAATAAGTAAGTGTGAGCTTTAAAATCTAGGTCATCTTATTGGGCAACATTTTTAAAAAAGGCCATATGATCACTACAACATGGAAATTCTATTCATGGTTAACCTCAGGCCCACTGGTAAAGAATTTAAAAGCTTTTTGGGGATTTGCACCTTCCATAAGAATATTAAGCCAAGACTTTTAGAGGTAGTGGCGCCATTGTTTAAGGCAAGTGGTGCCAAAATCCTTCAGCGGTCTTCTTCACTGGAGGATGCCTTACAAGCTGTGAAGTGCACTTTTCTCTCCACGTCAGTACTTCATTAAGTGGATCCTGAAAGGGAGTTTATAATGGCTAGCAATGCTTCCAAATTTGCTATTTCTTCTGCTCTGCTGTAAGTGGTCAAAGATGAAGTTGAACATTGTGTAGGATATTTATCCCAAAAGATGTCCCTGCCTGAGTAAAATTACGCTGTTTATGACAAGGAACTTTTGGAGGTGGTGAAAGCATCAACTTACTGGCGTCATCATCTACATGGCTCTTCCCAACCCTCCCAGGTGAGTACTGATCTGTATGCTGTTGTATTACTGAGTACCTCATATCTTAACCCCAAAACTTTGTTGCCATGAGACCTTGAAACATATTGTGTTCTCATATGAGTTCACAAAAAAAACAAGGATAATGGTCTAGCTAATGTCTTAAATCACAATCCTGAATAGCATCTGACTTCAAGGAGGTAGAGCTTCATAGCACTAATTTGATGATTCCCCTGGGTAAATTTATGTCTAGTAAGCCATTGGCAGCCACTGGTGCTCCAGGTCTTGCTTTTTCTAAAGAACCTGGATGAGTATAGCATGTTCAGACTGGCTGTCTTCTCAAAACCTGTGTCTTCAGTATAGCATAAATTTTTTACAAATTAAACTTGAACTAGGAAGACTTGATGAAGGGGTACTATGTAAAGGACGATATGGTATGATTCAAGAGATGCTTATGGGCTCCCTATGGACCTCTTAGCCTGGAGATAATTAAGAGTATCATGGGATAACCATGGGACATCATGGGAAGGAAAATCCCTGGAGCTTACTCGCTGCACATATAATTGGATTAGAATTTAAGCACAGTTTTTCACGTTATACCAAAGAGTGCCTTGTTTGCAACAATGTGAAACCAAATCTTTAGCCCCTTGCAGGCTTGTTATTATGAATCCAGAAAAGCAGAGGGGCCTTGGTCTTCCCTGTCAGCTGATTTTGTTTTAGACTTACTCTTATCTTAGAGGTATGGTGCCATCATGGTGATGTTGGATTATCACCAAGTTTTCCCATTTTTGTTCCATGCCACTCCACAGTGACAGACAATCATATGGCTAAGCTGGTTGACTCCCACGTTTTCTCCACCCATGGAGATCATAAAATGTAACGGGCATCACCCTATGGTGCTTGCTCTAAAAGTTTTGCTAACAGGGCTAAAGCTGTAGCCTTCAAACAGGATAGAGCTCTAAAAACAAAATTGCGAGTACATTGGCTATGCAGGCATCTTAATAATTCCAGCACTATCAAAGACATTCCTACATTTAATATTATCATGTGAGTTTCATCCTTAAGGAGTGGCAGCACGTAATTGCTACACTATTTTAGCTCTGTGGCGTCCTTCCTGACGTACATGATGACATATTTTTTATTTTTAAAACAAAATGATTTCAAAATATTTAAAATTAATTTCAGATTTCTAAACTTTATTTGGGAGATTTTAGAAGATGAAGTTAATATGAGCACCTCCGCTTGATAGTATATATACTTTAAGGAAGGGGAACTGGGAAATTTCTCTTGGTAAGAACCTGCAGAGTCCGTGGACAGCTTGGCCCTGGGGGCCAGTACTGAGATACTGAACCTCAAAATTCACATCTAGGTCCGTTCTAGAAAATATGATGGGATTCAGGGCCAATTTGAAAACTTTTTATATTATTTTTATTTAACCAAGGTAAGCTGACCAGGGGACGGACATTACCAAAACTTAAAACCTAAAAATAAATACTCACCGAATAAAAATGAATGAACCACCCAAAATGAGCGGATGACACACATAATGCAAACTGAACCAACTAGGTGGGACAGCGGGAACTGCTTATCCCATCATGGTGGAAGGGGAAGGGGTTCAGGGGGCTCATCCTTATCAACGTCTTCATCCCAAAGCAGGGCACAGGCTACAGTGGAGAGCAGGGGCGTTGGGGCGTCAGCGGGATGAGGAGATACATTTCCTATGATTGGGATGGTAGTAATACATCCTCTATATATAAGAGTTCTGACGTAATTTGTTGAAGCTAGTTCAGCTTTCATGCATGCATCGGGTAGTTTTTTTAATGTGGTGATATTGGTGCAGGTAATCTTTGATTTGGGATTCCGCGCTACCTCTGCCACATGATGGATGGAGTTGTTGGCTTCTTTATGGGCTTTGATCAGCATATTTTTTGTACCTTATTGGATTTGGAGGGAATATTTGGAGGAGATATTCCTCCTGCGAGCATCGCCACTGATTTGGCAGCAGCTTTGTGGAGAGGGCGACAATCTGGCTTAGTCATTGCTTCAACAGCCAGCTGGTGGTTGCCACGGAACATTTCAGCATTTTGCTGGGGGGCATATAAGTGAGGGGGTAGTTCCTCATCTTGGTCGATATACACAAGCCACTTAATTTGTATATTTTGGTCCTAAATTATATTCCTGGAATCATCAATTTCAGCCAATAGATCCCAAGGATTTCGGTTGACTTGAATTGGGAAATTGGCATATTCCTGTGGTTTGGTTGGTTCGTTGGAGGATTCATGGGATTGAAATAGGGTCCACTCTTGTACTTGATTGGATGGAGCATTTGTGGCATTGGGGCGAGGAGGAGGTTGATTGGTGGCTGTTGGCACAGCTGCAGCAACAGGCTTTGGGGGAGGAGGAGGTAGTATTGTACCCCATACCAAAGGTGGCGCAGGGTGGGTGGCAGATTGGAGGCTGGCAGATAAGAAATCAGCGCCGTTGTTAGCATCTAGGGATGGGCACTTGTGTTTTGAGTGGTCCAACTCAAAACATGATGGACAGATCATCCGTCCTCCCTCAACGCGGGCCCAGAACAGATGGTTGGGGGCAGTGATTGGTAACTATGTGAGGGGGAATAGACAGCGCAATTTTATTTGAGTTGGGGCTGATCGTGGCATATGCCTGAGGCCCAGAGAGGCGTGTGGCCCCATTTGTGACCACGAATTGCAATATGGTGTTAGAGACATAGTATTCCAAACCTTCCATCAGCTCCTGGTGGAGCACTTCAGGGGGAAGGTGGGTGAGCAAACCAGGGAACTGAACTACCAATGTGGTATCCACTGAAGCCGGGTCTGAATTGTGGGAAGAGGGGTACCCTGGAAAACCAGGGGCACAGTTGCCACAGTGGCAGCATCAGCTTCACATGTGAAGCCAAGATCAAAATACTCCTTGTAGGGGAAGAAGTCAATAAAACCGGCGGGATGCATAACTGCCTGAGCCATTTCGCTAATGGCTTGGTCATGGTAGGAGAAAAGTTTCCCATAGTTGACCCTAAGGCCAAAACAAATGTTGCTCCAGGGGATCACCAGGGGGCAGCGGGGTACCACTTGGGTTCAAGCAAGGTGGGTGTCGAGATCCTTGGGAGGAACAAATCATCCCAGGGGTTTGGTATGACTGGGTGAGCCAGTCCAAGCATTTTTCCTGTTGGACGGAGGATGGTGGGGGTAGTTTTGCTGCTGCCCCACACCGGGGCAGCCAGTGGAAAATCCAAAGACATTGGAGCGAAACTACAGTGGGCGATTGAGATTACTTTTCTATCCATATAATTTGCTCAGAAAATTACGCCAAGCAGAAAGAGAGATGAAAGCTTTTTATACTAAATTTACTTAAATTAAATAATATCAACATTTAAATTGCTCTCAAAATTTTAATTGAGGGTCAATATTACCAGTTTTTATAAATATACACAATTTAAAATTTTCAATCAGTTTTTTAGGGTTGAGGCCCTTACAACCCACATGTTTAGCTTTAGTATTCCCCTTAGGGGAAATTAAGGTTATGTTGTGGTCAGGCATAGCCTTGACCGTCATATCATCCCCTAAAACCTTTCCATGGCAATGGCAGCGGTGGCAGCGTTCATCTGTTTGGACCCTGTGGCATTCTCTTTAGGTTCATGAGCAGCCAACTTGGTGGACCTTTCTGAAGCAGATGCTGGCGCCTGTAAGCTATTCTACAGGTAAATATTTCTTAGCCTGATGGTGGAGATGTGCAACTTCTAAGAATAAGGTCCAAATCTTCTGGACATATAGCCAGCTAGGCAACGTGGGTTTCTGTTTGGTCGTTACTGGTGGGACAGGTAACATGGGTGATTCAGGAATAACAGATGAAGCGCGGTATACTGGAGTTAGAACTCTTGCTCTGGGGTGTTCGCATTGAATGGCTTTGGGAGTGGGCAAATCAGTGAGCTTGGCGTTGGGTGAGCCTGGACAGGCCAACCCTGATTGAACTCAGTGGCATTCCTTAAAATAAATTTTTGAAAACAATCCTGTCTCAATTTGAGATGATGAGAGAGCCAACTCCTACTCCCATATTGAGCTTCTTTAAGTTGACTCTTGAGGCAGCGTGAATGGAATCTAGCTCTGAAGGCATCAATATAAGATTTAATCAGAGGCATCACGCACATGAGAATTAATGAAGCTGCCTTCAAGAATTCCATCCTCACTTTCTTAAATCTTGAGAGGCGCGACTTCCACTGTTGCAGTCACAAGGATGAAGCAGAACAATGAGGGCACTAAACAGGCAATTGATCCAGAAGGCTGTAAAAGATCCTGATCATACAGGACCACAAAGATCCCCAAGGCACTAAGTGCCCACACGTCCTATAGATATTGGTGCTTTCAAACTCAACAATTTGTCTAATTCGCCCATATTTTTGTTTTTTGACTTCTCCTGTATTTTCAGCTTTATGCCCATTTTAAACTTTTGCTACAGTACAGAGAACTTTTACGCTGAAATAATTGGTGCTCACTACAGGGGGCTTTGAGCTTTCCAAGTGAAAAATCTAATGTGAACAAGGGAGAATATAAGCACTCAAGAAAATAGAATTCTAAAGTAATTCAGGGTACGCCAACCAGGGGACGGACATTACCAATACTTGATGAGCAAAAGAACCAAATGAACAAATGAATAAAACTATAAAACCAAAAAAAACTTCCAACCATGTGGGAGAGGAATACCGCTAACCCATCATGGCTGAGGGTGAGGGGGGTCTGGCAGTTCTTCTAAAGACATATTCGTCATGACAGAATCAGCCTTGTTGTAGAAACAGACAAAAGAGGAGAGCCAGGGCATTGTGGCATAAGCTTGGTGGGGGTGGTTTTTGGTGAAAATGTAGTTCTCATCTTCAAGTTCAGCTTGTAAGATATCTTCAACTAATTCCGCTAGATGATGGTCAGCTTGAAGGCAGGCTTCTGGAAGTTGGGCAAAGTTAATATTGTTTGCTGGGTGATCTAGCTGATGGGTTGAATGCTGCTAGTTTTGCCACATATAGAACAGTGGCTTTGGTATCTTTAAACAATTTGGTGGTTTCGCCTCATGAGCTTTGTAGAAATCAGGGGTGAGTTTAGTTTGGTCAGCCCTTGATGGTAATGAGAAACTGATTGGGCCACTGCTTTGTGAAGGTTAGGGCAATGGGGCGAGGCCACCACTGCTAAGGAAAGTTGGTAATCACTTTATTATGTATGGCATTGTGTTAAGGAATGAATAGCTTGGGGGATGGGATTTTGTCAAAATAAGAATTGTAAAATTTGGCCCAACCATAATCAAGTTGGCCAAAAGGTTCAACAGATTCCTCATTTGTGATAACGTTACCTGATTCATCAATCTTGGCTAATATGTCCCATGGATTTTGGTTCACAAGAATAGTGGACAATGAATTTGGGTGGGTAGGATCCAAATGGGCTGCTTGTGTGCGAATAGTAGTTCAGGACTGACTCTGATTGGCGCGGGTAGAATTGGGTGGGTTAATGTGGGCGGGTGATTTGGTGGGGGCTGATTTCCTACTCCAGCCCATTGGATGAGAACGTTGAGTGGGAGGGGGCAACAAAACGCCCCATTTGGAATCCACTGAATATGGCTTAGAAGCCACACCAGAGGATGTGGCTTGGAGCAGGTTTTTTTTGAATAGTAAAGTCCAAAACAGAGGGAAAATTTTAATGACCACTATCCACCTGATCCCAAAAAAATGCTCAGGCGCTGCTGCAAGATGAGAATGGGGGGATTTGTTGGGCTATGGCAGGGTGGTGTGGGATTATGGCGGCTTTGACGCGAGGTGCAGCAAGGAGCTCTGCACCAGAGAGAACAGTGAAGCTGAGGTTTTGCTGAGTCCCATAATCCAGAAGCACCGCCATCAATTGTTCATATAAAACTTGGGGTGGGAGGTGGGAAGAGAAGAATGCAAAGGACACCAACATTGTGATGTCTGAAGGGAGGCAAGTTTGAGTAATAGGTATGTGAGTGTTTTTATAAATAAGAGGAATAGAGGCCGCTGCTGCAGCGTCCTCCTCTGATTGATAGCTTATATTGAAATAGTTCTTAAACATGCAGAAATCAATAAAGCCAGCTAATGCAAATTCAGCGTTGGAAAGTTTGATAATTGCCTTGTTGGCATATGGGAATAAACGCCCATAGTTAATTTCTAGGCAAAATCAGATATTAGGGCGAGGTAGGGCGAGAGGATGGGGGCGAGAAGGGTGGATGCGCACCAGGTGGTGCGCTAAGTCCTATGGGGACAAAATGGCTGGAAGAAGATGGCGGGCTATTTGACCCCGTGCATCCATGTTTGCCCACAGGGCAGAAAATGCTAGGTGGTGGAGCACCGCTACCCCACATTGGAGCAGCAGGAAGTGGATCCGTGGACATAAATATAAAAAGTGATGTGGACAGACGACGTTGATAAAATAAACTTTTTTATAAAATTGACTAAAAGTGAGATTAAATGGAAAGAGAGTTTTTATAAAATAAACATGCTGATCAGTCAAGAAGCATCACTCAATGGATTATCACCTCACACAATGAAATACCGCCCATGCAACCCAAAATCTTAGAGTTTTGGGTTACTTTCTAGTTTACTCTACCTTCCATTGACAGTAATCAATAACAACTTCAGTATGAAACCCTCAACCAAATTAACTAACAATTACTAACTGGCATCTATTTTGTGAAAAACTTTCTAGTCACTCCCACGCTTCTTCAGTGCCTTCCACAATGTGGGATTTATATACCTCGGCTCTACTGCCAGCATGAGAATTAGCTTTGGGTACCAAACGCTATTCAAGAATTTCGTCCATCCCACCATACATTATCTCCTACAAAAAGTCAGGTTGCATCACGATGAAGTCTCTTGACAATTAGGACTTACACAAACATTACACTCCAACATTGTTAGTTTCTATAATGTGACATCCTAATTTTGTTCACAACAATAATGGCCATTGTCAATAATTATCAGTTAATCAATGAGGCTTGCAACCAACTTGCAGTGTTAGATAGCGAAATTTCCAGCTACCTTGAGGACCAGATTCATCAGAATATAAAACTCCTTGAGGATTCCTGGAACCAACGCCTCAACCAAGTTGAGGACCTGGTGCGTACTCTCTAGCAGCACTACCAGGAGCTAGCCTCTAATGACATAACCTCTAGGAATGGGGGCCTATGGAGCTAGAAGGTCCCCATGGACATCAAAGGCCCTCTGGTCCCACAGTGCCTACTCCTGGTTGCCCTGAAAACTCCTAGAAAAGGGACATTTTGACAGCACTTACTGCCTTACAGAATCAAATTCACAATGTGGCTCAGGGGTGCAAGCTCTGAATGGATAGAGCCCCTCTTGACCCTAGAAATCTCAATTGAGGCCTTGTCAGATGAGATAATATACCTTATTGTCGTCACTAAGCTCACCAATAAATGCATCTCCCAGCTTGAGAAAACCTGTGGAGGGTTTGACATACGTTTGAATAATCCAGAGAGCCAACTGCTTCTTCAATGCACCGACATTAAAGCAATAAAGAAGCAGGTTGCTCACAAGGCCTCCATTACCTCCCTAAACCAAAACTGGGCTAATATCTAAATAACATTTAAGTTTTGAGATGGTGGAAGGATCATCAGGACCCTTATAACTACGCGGAAACTGAAATTAACAAACCTGCACCAATTCCTGGTGTCAATACCCTTTCCAATCCTACTATGAATAACTTTAATCCTAGTTTAAGAAGAAGTTCACCTTCAGTCAGAAAAGTATTGGCTCCTTCTTATATGCCTATGAGAAAACTATGGAAGAGGCTACTGACCAACAGAAGGTAAAGCATATCCACTCTTGCCTGAAAAGCACTGCTTGGGAGATTATGACTCCCCACCTAAATGAGTGCCACACATGGGAACTGGCCATACCGCCTTAATCCAGGAATTTGGCAGTAACCAAAACCTTATAAATAAAAAGCAAGTGTTCATGGGTATTAATTTGAACAAAGAAGAAAATCATGTGGAGTTTGACAGCTGGTTCTACGACCAAGCAAAGCCCCAGTAAACACTAAATTCATTATATTGGATGACCCATAACTTCAGTAATCTCCACGTTGGGGTTTTGCCCTGAGGTTTAAATGCATAAGATCGGTCAGAAGAACGGTTTTATTTGAATTGAGAAATTAAGGAAGTACTTAACGAAATATCTGCATCTGCCCTGCATCCTAAAGCTACCATCTCTGTCTCCTCCAACCTTCCTCAGGTCCACGTTGTCAAAAACCAGAAGAATCCTAGACCTTGATGTACTTAAAAAATGGTTTCCATAACAGTGCCAAGACCTGTTGGAAAAGACTCGCCAATGAGGTGGGAAAAGAGCCATCAGCATTTAGGATGAGCACTCCATACTGACATCCCCATATATCCTCAACAACAATCAGTGACCTCTAATGAGCCTAGAGTTATTTTACCAGAAGAAGAAGTTTCTATACTCAATAAAAGCAAAGAACCTGATACTGCTTACTTTTTTCTGATGAATCTCCTATGTTTCTCACATTACCTCTGTAGTTTGGGAGTTTGTTTACCCACGTCACTGCTTAAAAGCATAAAAAGTTAAGTCCACGCCATTGTCAACAGTTGTTCCCCATGAATATAATTCACCCAAACATATGAAACACATCAAAAAATTCTCTGGACTTGCCACATTACATAAAATATTGCAAAGCTGGACTGCAGTGTACTCGGTCCTTTGGGGCCAATTCTTCCTTACCTATCCGCTTTGGGAAGCTTTCCATTAATACCCCTCGCTGTTACACTAGATATCTTGAGCTAAAAGATTTCTCTTCAGGACTCAGATTCTCTGGGACTACTTCAAAGTAGTGCATTATGACAAAGGATTTCTATCTTATTTGGAATTTGGGCTCCCTAGTTTTTGAGACCTTACGCTATGCCAAAATGGAGGTCAAAGTTCAGGCTTGCCTATTATAGAGCTAAAGCTGAATAAACTGAGTTGATTATCACATGAGGGGCTCTCATGTATGGATGTCCCACCTGCAGCTGATGGCCCTGAAGGCATGTGTTGGAATTTTGGTTGACCATATTATCCAACTTGCTTACAGAATAAGTATATATAAAGATTGTTTTTAATAATTTATTATTTGGCAAAGATTGCCAGCTAAAACATTACTCGCAATTAACTAAAGAACATAATCCAATGATTGCTTTTGTTTAAGTTTTGTCAGGATGATCTGCCATATTGCTTATTTCTCATCAGGGATCATCCCCAACAATATTAATTAGGTAATTTAATGAGGGTTTAATGGATGAAAGTTGGATTACTATGATGGATCATTAGGACTTAATGATTAGTGCATTCGTAAAAAGTGCCAAAGCGTTTTTAACGCTTGTTTCAGTGGTAGTTAGTAGTTGTAACCAGGTAACGTGGCCCCTATAACATCTGTGTACAGTTCCTGAAATGAAGGGATGCCTGCCGAACCATAAAGGTTACTCTACTGAGGATTAACTAAGACAAAGAATTTCGCCATTATGCAGAAGTTAATACTAAGGTCAGAAGTTGTGTTAGCTCAATTAGTTCATTTTCAAAAACTCATCTAAAACTATGAGCCTTTTGACTATAAAACCCCTAGAATTTTTAGATAAATTTTGTCCAGAAACTAAATAATTTAATATCTAGCCTGTTTACACTTGTTATACTGTACTCTAGGAATAGAGTTTTGGGAATAAGAAATCCTTTGGCTATTTATTGTCCTAATCTTCACGGGCTCCTGAATTAAGAGAGTAACTGAGAACCTCTGAAACTAATTTTAAGTTAAATGCCAATATCAATTTACATCAGAAGGAAGTGCTAGAGGAACGAGTTCCCTCCATTTATTAATGTCTTCAAGATTAGAAGAGTGCATTGGAGACAGCAGTACTCCATATTGGTTGAAGATTCAACTAATGTGTTAGTCTTCAAACTAGACTAACCCATTTCATATTACAAACCATATCAACAGATTATTACAATGCACATAAGAACATGTGCAGTAAACTCAAGAATACATCAAACAGTAGTCAAAAATATTACAGCATGTCCATTTAAATGCCTAAGATGACCACTATAACGCCAAAGTCCAAGGTTATTGTTGACACATGGGTTCACGTCAAAATTTCCTCTAAATACCTGCTGGAGACCCGAGGTCTAGATAACTCATCAGACAAGGAGGTCCTACCTTGTCTAGGAATTTTAGATCCGCATATGTTGGATCCATATTGGTGTTATTGGCTACCCTTACTGACAGACCTAGGGCAGTGGGCCCTAATACTCCAGCTACTAATGATTGCCTCCTACTGGTAGAGGCTGTCATTGATGCCCGCAGCAAAGGAAGTATGTGGGATTTTGGGTTGGAGCTGTCCCCATCAGTGGCTCTAGTCGACACCTGTATTGGAAGGAGCTCACTGGTGAACAACAAAGCCAAGTTAAGGAATTATTGAAGGAGTATTCAGACCTCTTCTCAATCTCTAACTACAATTTTTTAAATGATTGGGGTTCTCCATCATGTGGAGACTGGTATCGCTCCCACCATTTGGTCCTAAACTTACCAAAATAGTAAGGTTGAAGAAGCTCAGGTGGCGGTAAATATCAAACAACTACATGAAGCTATGCAATTGATGCTTTCGCGAAGCCCTTGGGCCTCCTCCCTCCTGTTAGTTCAGAAGAAGGATGGCAGCCAATGTGTGGTTTAAGCTACCACTGGCTCAATTTTATCATTAATAAGACAGTTATCCCTTACCACTAATGAAGACTCTCTCCGCTTGCTTAATGTTTCACCACATTTTTTGCAACGCGGCTTTCTAGCAGATATTGGCAGGTGGATTTCGCCCCTGAAAATCAAGACAAGTGTGCGCTCATAGCCAATGATGGGCTATTCAAGCACAATAGGATGCCCCAGGGCCTCTTCAACGCGCCAGCCATCTTTCAACGCGCCATGGACAGAATCCTAGGGACTTGAAATTAACCTGTGTCCTTTTTTACCTTGATGATATCACTGTCTTTTTGTGAACCTTTAACAGTCATGTGGAACACCTCTAGGAAGTCTTTAATAATCTTAGAAAGACTTTGATAAAACTTAAACTTTCCAAGTGCTCTTTCTTGTAATAAAACATGGATTTCCTGGAAAAAAGGTCTTGAAAGATGGTATCCAGCCCATCCTGGACAAAGTTGACACCATTAAAAAATGTTGCACCCCATAGCATTAGGTATATTCAAGTATTCCTGGGTATGGTGGGCTATTACATTAGTTCATTACTCAGTTTGCCAACTTAGCCGAGCTCTTGGTCTACCTCTTAGAAAAGAATGGGCCTTTTGAGTGGCGTCCCAAACAAGAGCAGGCTTTCAATGCGTTGAAAACTTCTCTTTGTACTAAACCTATTTTAGTTCATCTGGGTTTTATTTGTCCTTTATAGATATTTACTGATGTTAGTAACGTTGCTGTTGGGGACATCCTAGCTCAGCACAATGAAAATAAGGTCGACCACCCAGTGTCTTACTTCAACAAGATCCTGAGTAAGTTTCAAGGGAAATATAGTGTTACTGAACGTAAGTGTCTGAATATTTATTGGCAATTAAGTATTTTTGGCCCTACTTATATGGCACCCATTTTAACATTATCATTGACCATTCCTCACACTGATGGCTTCAGAAAAAGAAGGACCCAGATGATTATTTAGAAAGATGGGCTTAAGGCTGCAGAACTACGATTTTACCATTTTCCATTACACAGGAATAATTCATCATAACGCTGGTGGTCTCTTGAGGATGCCAGTACTCGCTGCCTTGATCCCTGAGTTAGACTAGCTGTATGATCTAATTAGCCAACCTGAGCGATGGGAGTTAGAGTTTCCTGAGATCTAAGACAAGGTTAAAAAATGACCCGAGAAACTCAAATTAAAGATGGAATACTTTATAAGAAAATCAACGAGAAATGGCCCACTTATGTCCGCCCTTCTTCCCAACCAATGTTACACTAGAAGGGCGCATGGCCGTGAGACATGGGGCACTGATTAAGACCCACGAATGGCTGAAGAAACGATGCCAATGGGACCAAATGGTTAAGACCATCCAGGTAGTTCTAGAGGCTTATATGATTTATTATTTCTAGGATCATGATAGACCCTGATATCAGCATTCTATCATGGCTCCTTCAAGCCCCTTTAATGTCATCATCATTGATGTAGTGGACCTTGCCCACCGGGTTGCATGACCATAAATATATCCTATTATCTGTGGACCAAGTAACAAAATGGGTGAATCAATTTCTGTACATGCTGCCACCACAAAAGCTATGGCCCTTTTTCTTATTTGATATTTTTCAACCAGCATGGATGCCCACAAACTTTACTTATAGAGAATGGGATAAATTTCACCTCACAGATAGTCCAAAGACTAGCTACGCTTTTTTGTAACTAGCCAGAGTTTCACCGCCCTTACAACCCTTCAACCAATGGGGCAGTGGAAAGTGCTAGTGGAATCCTCATCTATTTCTTGCAGAAAATGTTCGCCTCTGACCCTTCCCACTAGAACCATTTATTACCCAGCGCCATGCTCACTTGCTGAATAAGCTACCATCAAGTTATTTCAATGTCCCCCTTTGAAGATCTATATGGGCGTGCTCCCTTTGTACCAAGTAGCGTTCATCCCCTGCTCAATACCTCCGTTCCTGAGAACTCTGATATAACCATGAGAGCCTTAGCTGTTAATTGTTTATCATTAAGCCCTAGCCATGTAAGGCATTGTTACCACCACAGAAATGGTGACATTCTGATTTAAATGTCGTCTGACCCTCCTTAACCATTTTTCAATTAGGTGACCTCATTACTTTTATCACCATCGACCTGGAGGTCAACAGAAATAAGCTCAACGTTCTCTGTTCTGGGCCTTATAAGGTATTCATAAGGTGAACTCTATGTACTTTATTACTTTTGTCAAGTAGTGGACAGTTTTGAACCAAGTACATGGCTGGTTCCTTCAGCCTTATAACCCCTTCAACAGGATCTTGAGGGAAATTTTCAGGATTCGAGATGATGATCAAGTCAAAACCCCACTCCCAAATTAAACCTTAATAAGTTGACTCTTGAGCCAACATAAATGAAACCAGTCACAGAAGGCACCTCTGAGAGCTTCAATCAGGAAGCATCACGTGCACAAAACTTGATGGAGATGCCTTCTTGAAATTCACCTTCACTTTCTGAACCTTATGTGGTGTTGCCCCACCATTGCGGTCATAAGGATGACACAGAATAATGAGGGCGCTGACCAGGTGGTTGATCCAGAAGACTGTAATAGATCATGATCTCACAGGGCCATGAAGGTCCCCTAGGCACCACATCCCCACACATTTTATAAATATTGACACTTTATAAATCAATAATTTAGTTTTTTCACCCCAACACTTTGGCTTCATTGACCTCTATGCTAATTTGCAGCTTTGAGTCCATCTTTGAACTTCAGCAACAGTCAAGAGAACTGTTACACTGAGAGAGGGGTCAACCTCAGGTGACCACCATAACTATATCCCCTCTCAAATAGGGAGGGCAACAACATAGTAATTATGGCCACTATAGCCAGTCGTTGTGAATAACAGGAAACGTGGCACTTAATGAGAACTTAACTATAATTATGCTAACACAAATAAAAAGATATTTTTCTTGGAGAATTATTTGTTAGAAAAAAAGGAAAATGACTAACAGCAGTACCTGTGAGGGATGTTGTCTTAAATAATAACGCTTGGGGAATAATAAATTTTGTAATAACCAAAGGTAATGCAATCACATATGATTATGGCATATTGACATTCCAAAATTTTATGATGCTGGTTTAATCTTATCCTGAAAATCCAATTTAAGTGAGAATTTTACCATTAAATTTTCCCTCCAAGTGCAATTCTGCTTCTCATATTAGTGATGCTTTGTCTGGCAGGCAATTGTGTGCGCCCATGGCCAGGCCACATATGGGAGGACCCATTGAGTATCAAAAGTATTAAATGCGCCCAAACCAGTTGGGATCAGTCTAGCCTTTTTTGGCAGAAGGGAAATGGTTTATGAGGTTTCAAACCCTGTGTACCACAGATGACTTAATTATGCTGGGAATCAATTATAAATGTTAGTGGACCCCTAAATGGGCCTGAAATCACTGAGAGAGAGGTACAACCTAAACCTTACTGATGGCAGTGGCTTCTTACTGATGACACCTCCAAACACATACACTCCCAATTTTCTGCGCCAACGCTTGTTTGATGAGATAGTGAAGTAAGGGGCAATCTTTGGAATAAGGCCATCACTCACTTCTCATACACCACAAATCCAAATCGCCTTAGGAAACAAGAGGAACGGCAGCCTTTTTTACCTTCTTCTTTGTATGAAATAGAACTTCCTCACAGTTGAGGTGCAAGGGATGCTCCCAGGACTTACATCAACCTTCCCTTTTGAAAAGGGGAGCACCACATTGGGGACTTGGGTGAGAGTGATGTTCTTGTGGGTTTTCAGAAACTTATTGTCCAAGAGAGTGGTGATCTTTGATGAAGTGTGGGGAGCATCAGGGTGTAGGGAGTGGAAGGTCTTTACCAGATCACCACATTGGGAACAGTCCTAGGTACTGACCCAATTATTCTTTTAAGACGTAAAACCCCTTCCATGCCATGAGGTACTAGACTGAAAGGCCAGGTTTCTGCAAGTCCAAAATTGCCTTGACCTCAGCCTCCTCTAATCCCTTGACCAGAATTGGCTCCAGCACCGATGGGTCTGACCCTTAAATGGGGAAAACTGAGAATTGATAAAAAAGGGTGTTGTTTCCAATGTACTAGAAATGTCAGCTAAATTAACCGTTGCCCAAATCTACCTCCACCACATGGCCCAGAGCATTTTCTCGCAAACTTCTGGGAGGGAATCTTCACATGCAGCTATCACATATTCAGAATGATGGAGGACCCCACATTAATCTCATGGGCAGGAGCCATTTCCAATCTGTAAATCACTTGTAATCGCTAATGGCTTTGGTCAAGTGCACCCAAACCAGAGATTGAGTGCTCCAGATTTGCTTCATATGGACTGCTGCAGCTAGACTTCTGGTTAAAGGCATGGGCCAGGGGTAAATGAGGGGTTATGCCCCAGTTCGGCCTCATAAGGAAAAAACTCTATTAGATATATGGGAGGCATTGTTGTATATAAATTATGCCAACAGAAGATCATCCGCCCAGCTAATCTGCACAGCGATGGTGTAACACTTGAGATACTGTTTTAGGATCTAGTAGACCCGCTCCATTTGCCCGTCAGACAGGGGATAGTATTCAGTTGAACGGTATGGCTTAATCTTCAGGATACCAATAGAGCCATCCAAAAATGAACTGTAAACTGCAGCCCTTGGTCTCTCATAATTTTCTTAAGGCAAGCCGAGTATCAAGAATACATGCCTCACAAAAATCCAGGCTGTTTCCTTATTGGTGATAGCATATGAACAGGGGATATACATTGTTACCTTGGTAAAGCATCTGCAACCTAATTCTCTCATTAAGCCCAATAAATATGGGATGCTTACAATGAATTGGATGTATATCAAGGTCCATGGACCCTCAGTCTGCTGCAGGGGATGGAAAAGTACACTCTTACCTGATCTATCCAATTTTTCCTGTGTGCACATTATGCAAATAGCAATCCAAAATGAGATATCCTTTGAGATCGCTAGCCAGTTAAATATCCACTTCATCAAGTTGAGGAATTTTTTATTTCCTGGGTGGCCACCACCAGAGGTCATGATGAGTCCAAATACCTCATCACGAAGTTTGGGAAGGTCTCAAACTTGGGATTTAAACAAATTTTCTAATTACCAACAAATAATGAGTCCGCTGATTTGCAATAAGTACCAGCTGGTACAACAGCTCCAATCCCTCCACACAAACCATTTGAACCTCTAGTACTAGAGAAACTAATGGCACTCTGGACCTCATTTTGCAACTAAACCTTAGGAGGAAAATTATCCATAACCTGGGCTGGCGGAATTGCTGTGTTAGCTCCTGTCCCTCCTCCTCCGTTGGGCTTAAAGAAGGATTTTGATTCAACAAATTTTTAATGTATATTTAAAGCACCCTTGACAAATCCATATCTAAAATTAATCTGCAGTAGTTGAGGTAAATCTGGGCCTGACATTGACAGCTTCTTCAGTTTCCAGAAATACAACAAGGCCTGATGATGTATACAACAATCACTTCATGTCATGCGCTTTGAAGGAAGTACCTCCAATGCATAAGCGACCCCGCTATAACAGCCAAATCCTTATTGTAAATGGCTTAATATTGTTTATACAAAGCGAATTTGTGAAAAAGTAAATCACTGGATGTGCAATCACATCATTCTCTTGAAGCAATACCACCCCCACCGCAGCTTATGTGGAATTGCATGTCAAGATAAACGGCCTGGTCAAGTCAGAGTGTTTGAGAATAATGGGCTCTAAAAAACCCCTCCTTGATGGCGCCAAATGCCCATTGGAATCCTATGTGCATCTGAATGGAACATTATTCCCTGTTAAGGAATTTAGTGGCGCTTCCCACTGCGCAGGGTAAGGACGAACTTCTTTAAGAATATGATCATGCCAAAGCAGCTCTGCAGCTGCTTTTAAGTGGTAGGGGTAGGCCATGAGAGGATAGCTCAAGCCTTCTAGGAGAATAATTTACCCATCTTTCAAGACCATATTCCCCAGAAATGTAACCTCCTCCTTGAAAAACTCGCACTTAGGTGGCTTCAAGTAAATTCCGCCTTGTGCAGCACATCCAGCACTACCTCCAGGTCCTTTGCATGCTGCATATGAATGGAGGAATGCATGAGGATATAATCAATATATGCCACCACACATAGGTGAACTGAGGATCACTGATGATTTTGTCAATCATATACTGAAACATGACTAGGGTGTTCTTTAAGCCAAAAGGCGTATCGCAGAACTGAAAAATGCCCTTCTGGTCTGAATCTCCATAAGCCACATTTCTGACCCTCCACCACCCAAATCTGGTTGAACACTTTCACGAGATTGAGCTTAGAAAACACCTGTGATTTAGCAATTTTCTGGCTAATGGTCTTCTCATGGGGGAGGGGATAAGTGTCTTGAATGGTAAATTTGTTTAAGTTTCCATAGTCCACGCATGGGTGCAACGTTTTGTAATTCTTCTGAGCAAAAACCATGGGGACGCGAGGGAGAAGGATTTCTGGAACACACACCCTTTTTTAGCATATCATCTAGCCACAAGTCCAGCGCATTATCCTCCTGCTCCGTGTAATAATACAACGGAAAGTTTGATATTGATCACAGACCCTATCAAATGGAAAGCCAGGTCAAACTCAGCATGGGGCGGGAGGCGGTTAGCCTTCTCCAGATCAAAAGTATCCTTATATGCTACCAACGCAAGAAAAAATCAGGCAGATGGTCCATGTGGAAGGAATCCACGTAATGTAACCCACCTCCTGTTTAACATCAAGGTATTAATAAGAGGAAACTTCCCCCACAACTGGGTATTTGTAAAGGATAACACATTAGAATAAAAAAGTTGATGTTAACCTGTCGCGGATGCCGCCAACCCAACCCAGAATAATTTGGAAAGTAAATATGGCACTATGGCAAATTAATCACAGAAACAGATCTGGTGCTCTAAAAAGGGCACCGGATGGCGTACCTTTTATGAAGCCATCAGATCAAAGGACGCTCTCAACACCAACGCCCCCACTTCAAGTCCAAATCGAGTTCCTGTGCGAGTTTCAAACTCATAAAGTTTCCCTCAGCTCCCATATCCACGAGATATTCAACTGCCATCTTATACATCCTCAACCAAATCTAAGGAGGTATAAAAAGTAGGCGAAATCCTGTTTATTGGCAACTCACGGGACACCACCAGCTTAGAAGTGATAATCACTAAGTTGTCAGGGGAACCAGAAAATGAAGGAGAGATGGGTTCTACTTTGGAAGAGCCTTGTCAAAAACAGCTTGTTGTACCGCCAACAACAAAGGCACCAGAGGATTGAGAGGTACCTGTTCCTCCAAGGGAGCCGCCTCCACACCCAGTGCCAATGGATTAGAACAAGGATAAATTGGACGGAGAGAGGAGGAAGCATACTTGGAAACTAAGACACACACTCCTGACATGTGAATGGAACATGCACACTGAGTGGAGGACACAGTGTTCGCTACCTTATATATCAGGATTTGAGATAAAGATCAAATTAAATTCCCCACTTCCAAATTAAGCTTTGATGAATTGACCCTAAAACCTATTTAAATAGAGACAACTTCGGGATTCTCATCTCCAATTTTGGGTCACGTCGGGCAGAGTTTCCACCAATTCAGTCATGTGGGCAGCGAAATACATTGAGGGTGCCCAACAGTCAGTCAATCCAGAAGACCATGAAAGATCCTGAATGGATGGGTCACAAAGATCCTCTTGCACTGTGTTTCCACGCAACGTATCAATATCAACAGCTTTTAACCTAATAAAATATTTGGTATTCTATCCATTCTTCCTTTTCCTTTTTCGACCCATTTATGAATTTGCAGCTTCAAGCCACATTCAGACCTCAGCAACAGTCTAAAGAACTATAACGCTGACAAACATGGTGCTCATTACAGTGGACTATGAGCTGTGTTAAGTGAGAATGTCTTTCAATACAATGGAGAATACTAGCAGCCCTGAAGACCAATCTGCTGGTCAGTCAAGAAACGTTTCTTGATGGGTTAGTACCTCGAGATATGAAATACCACCCTTGCAGCCTAAGAGGTTAAATTCTGGGCCACATTCCAGTTCTCCCTGCCCTCTATCAGTGGAAGTCAGTGCCAACTCAGAACGAGAACCTTAACGAATTTTGTTTAACAGTATATAAATGGCATCTGCTCCATGGTGCACTTTAGCTGCTACCGTGCTTCTTCCATTCCCTCTACCATGCGGGAACTCTATGACTTGCCCAGCTGCTGTCAAGAGAACTTGCCCTGGGTTCTGAACGCTACCTTTACAACTTTTTTCACCCAGCTATTCATCACCTACTCCAACTAGTTGTGTTGCACCATCAAGTAGTCTCCTGACAACTAGGGCTCACCCAGGCCTTGCACTCTCACATCATCAATTTCTATAATGCAGCCTCCTCATTAGTTCATGACAACTGCGAGGCCATTATTGATAACTGATGGTTGATCAACGAGGTCCAAGATCAAATTGTGTGTTAGATAGCGGGATCTCTGTATATCTTGAGGACCAGATGCGTCAGAACATCCAAATTTATTGAGGAAACTTGGAATCAGCACCTCCTCCAAGTTGAGGATCTTGTAAGGGCCTACAACAACACTATCAGGAGCTGGCCTCTCATGACTAACCCTCCAGGAGTGAAGGTCCTGAAGGGCTTAGGGGGCCTGAAGGCGCCAAAGGGCGTGAAGGACCAGAAGGACCCATGGACCTCCTAGGTCCCAGGTCCCTCAGCTCCCACCCTGATGTCCCTGAAGACCCATGGCGGAAGGATGTGGTAACAGCTAGGCTTCCCTACGCATTCAAATTCAGAATGTAGCTCAGGGATGCAAACTCCATGTGGATGGAGTCCCCCTCGACCCTAGAGTTTCCGTTGAGGCACTGTCAGATGAAATGGACAACCTCATTGCCTTTACCAAACTTACTGATACTCACATCTCTCGGCTCAAACAAACTTTTTGAAGGTAAAAAAACCTGTCTGACTACCCTTGAGAGCCATCTTCACCTTTAGGGCTCTGACATTCAATCCTTAAAGGAACAAGTCACAAATAAGGCTTCCATTTCCTCCCTCAACCAAAATTGGGATGACATTCAAGAGGACCTTGAGGGCCTACAGCAATGGCTCAACCAGCAGGACCCCCGCAACTATGTGTGGAATTTGAGATCAAGGAGCCAGCGCCCATACTGGTGTTAACACACTTTCCACTCCTCTTGTAACTAAATTTAACCCTAGTTTTAAAGAAAGGCTCACCTCCGGCCAGGAGAGCATTGCCTCCTTCCTGTACGCATATGAGAGCTCCATGGAGGAGGCCACCAACTGGCATAAGGTAAAGCATATCCACTCCTTCCTAGATAGCACTTCCTGGGAGATTATGACCCCCCCATTTGAAGGAGTGCAACACTTGGGAACAGTTCCGTACAGCCTAAATCCAAGAGTTTGGCAGCAATCAAACCCTGGCCAACCAAAAACAGGCGTTCATGGGTATACAACTGAATAAAGGAGAAAGCCCCATGGAGTTTGCCAGCCGTTTTTATGCCCAAGCACAACCCTTAGTCACTATAAAATCGTATCACCCTGGATGATGCTATTATCACTGTCATTTCTGCGTAGGGATCTTACTTGAGGTTCAAATTCATATGATTGGGCAGAATAATGGGTTTACCTGTATCTGGGAGATCACGGAAGAACTTAACGAGATCTCTGAGTTAATTATAAGCTTTAAGACATCATTTACAGGCTCCTCTAACTGTCCAAGAGTCCATGTGGTCAAAAACCAAAAAAAATCCCAAAGCTCAATTCACTTAATGTAACAGTTTCAGATGAGGTGCCAAATCCTACTGGAAACAACTTGCTGAGGAGGCGGGAAAAGGGCCGTCATCATGAAGGACGAGGCGCTCCATGCTGACATCCCTACCCAGCCTCAAGAATCCTCCATAACATTGAACAAACCTGGAGCTATTGTACCTGGAGAAGAAGTTTTGGCATCCAATGATAATAAAAAATTTGATAATGCTTACTCTTCTTCTGATGACTCTCCCATGTTCCTCATGCTGCTTCCCCAGTTTGGAAGTCTGGTTACCCAGGTCACAGTTTGAGTTCATAAAAATTCCAGTCCTTGACATAGTAGACAGTTGCTCTCCCATGAACATCATATCATCCAAGCTATTGAAGCATGTCAAGATCGCTCCAGATTTACCACACTATAATGAGTCAGGCGCATCTGGCCCACAATGTACCCGATTCTCAGGGGCTTATTCCTCTCTACCAATATGGTTTGGAAAGCTT
Organism: Massospora cicadina; assembly: GCA_022478985.1. Taxonomy (NCBI): domain Eukaryota; kingdom Fungi; phylum Entomophthoromycota; class Entomophthoromycetes; order Entomophthorales; family Entomophthoraceae; genus Massospora; species Massospora cicadina. The sequence goes on along the minus strand of JAKSZP010007991.1, from coordinate 164,779 downwards.
GATGTAAACACCCCCGCTGTTGTGCTAATAACCCTAGCTATGACCTTCTCCTAAAGACTCATTTCTTACAAGTCTATTCAGCAGTGCTCCATTATGATGGTGGCTTTCTATCCCTACTAGGGCATCAGGTCCCTCTGATCTTTGAGACCTCTCTTGATTCTAAAACTAGGGTTAAAGCCTGAGTCTGTTTACTGGAGAGTGAAGGCCTAATCAATTGGCTAAAATACACATTAAGGGCTCTCAAGACTGATCGCCCCCTCCTGCTGTTTATGGCCAAGATGGCATGCCGATCTACTTACCTGGAGCGACTACCTTACATCCTAGTCCCAAGTCATTGCCAACACCCGGGTCCATGTCACCATCCCCTCAGGATACCTATTGAAAATCCGAGGCTTAGACAACCCATCCACAAAAGAGGTGCTAACCTGCCCGGGGATCCTAGATCCAGCTTATGCCAGATCTATAATAGTGTTGTTGGCCAACCTTACTGACAAACCAAAAATAATAGGTCCAGACAGTCCCGTCGCCTATGTCCTCCTTCTACTGATGGAGGTTATTGCTGATGTCCAAAAATTTGGGGACTTAAGGGATTTTGGCTTGGAGAACCTCCATAAGTCAACCTGGCAGCACCAATATTGGCAAGGACCTCTTGGATGACCAACAACATAAGGTTCAAGAGTTGTTGGAGGAGTATTTGAACCTATTTTGGCCTCAACCAATAACTTCTGAAGAACTAATGAAGTCCTACATCATGTATAAACTGGGGACGCTCCCCATTCCAGTCCTGACCTTACCAAAAAAGCAAGGTTGAAGATGCCCAGGTGACAGTGGAACTTAAACAACTACTCAATGCCGGACTCCTGGTACCATTGTGCAGCCCTTGAGGCTCTCCTCTTCTGCTGGTTTTGAAGAAGGATGGCAGCCACTGAGTGGTGATGGACTACCAGCGACTCAACTCCATCACCAATAAGGACAGTTATCATCTGACCTGAATTGATAATTCCTCCATCTGCTTGCCGGATCTCAGTACTTTTCTGCCATGGACCTTGCTAGCGGATATTGGCAAGTTGAGCTTGCCCCCAAAGATTGAGCAAAGTGCACTCTCATAGCCAACAAAGGATATTCAGGACCACAAGGATGCCCCAGGGCCTTTGTAACGTCATGGCCACTTTCCAACATGCCATGGACGGGATCCTTGGGGACTTGAAGCTATCTTATGTCCTTGTCTACCTCAATGACATCACTGTTTTCTCATGAATCTTTAATGGACACATCGAGAATCTCAGGGAAGTCTTTATTTGGCTATGAAAGGCTTCTGTAAAGCTTAAACCTTCGAAGTGCTCTTTTTCCAATTAGAACTAGAGTTCCTGGGACACAAAGTTTCCAAGGATGGCATCCAGCCTATACTGGACAAGGTAATGCATAGAGAGAATGTAACGCCCCCAAAGCTTAAGGGATATCCAGGTATTCCTAGGCATGGTGGGATATTATCATTAGTTTATCCCCCAGTTTGCCAACCTAGCCGAGCCACTATTCTACCTCCTGCAGAAGAATGTACTACTTAAGTGGCGGCCTGAACAAGAACAGGCTTTTAATGCCTTAAGAACTTCTCTATGTACTAAACTTTCTAGTCCACTTATGCTATGAACAAACCTTCTTGTTGTTTATGGATGCAAGTGATGTTGCTATCAGGGCTGTCCTAACCCAACATGATGAAAAATAAGTTGACCATACCGTGGCCTATTTTTAGTAAGACACTGAGTAAAGCAGAACGGAACTACAGCATTACCAAGAGGTAATGCCTGGCTGTCTTGCTAGCCATAAACATTTCTGGCCTTGTATCTAAAGTACTCACTTTATCATTGTTACAAACTACTCCTCGCTCCGGTGGCTCCAGCAAATGAGGACCCAGATGGTTGATTAGCCAAGTGGACTTTATGACTACAGAGCTATGATTTTACCATTGTCCATAATGCAGGCGTGATTCACTAAAATGCTGACGGCCTCTCCAGGATGCTGGTGCTAGCAGCTTTGACCCCCGAGGAGGACTGGCAGTACAATCTAATAGGTAAATCTGAGCAATGGGAATTGGAAACTCCCGAGGACCAAGCTAACTCTGAAGGATAACTCAAGATACTCAAATTAATAATGGGCTGCTCTAAAAGAAGGTCTATAAGAAGTGGATCCCCTATGTCCGCCCCACATCCTGAACTGATGTTATGACTAGAGGGTTGTTCTACTGTGGCACACGGGGCAGTTAAGAAGACTCACAAATGGCTGAAGTCACAATATTACTGGGACCAAATAATGTAAACCATTTAAGAGGTCTTGGAGGCATGTATGACTTGCTGATCCCACAACCAAGCCAAAAATTTAATTTCAACAATCAGTCATCTCCCCTGACTGGGCCCTTCAATGTCATTAGCATTGATGTGGTGGGCCCTCTTCCCACTGGGTTACATGGCTATAAGTATATTATCTTAGCCGTGGACCACTTAAGTAATTGAGCTGAAGCAATTTTGGTCCCAGCTGCCACTGTTAAAGCCACAGCCCTCTTCCTCGTTTAATCCATTTTCACCCAGAATGGGTGCCCCCAAACCTTACTTTCGGACAATGGGTTGAACTTCACTTCACAGGTAGTACAAAAACTTACCTTGCTATTTGGCACTACCCAGAGTTTCGCTGCCCCTTACCACCCATCAACTAATGGAGCGGTAGAACGTGCTAATAGAACTCTTATTTCCATTTTACAAGAGTTGGCCGCCTCAGATCCTGCCCGTTGGAAACACTACCTACCCAGCGCTTTTCTTGCCTACAGGGTAAGCTACCACCAAATTTATCAAGATGTCCCCATTTGAAGCCTTATATGTACGTGCACCTTGGCTACCAAGAAGCATCCAGACATTGCTCGAGACCTCCACACCTGAGAACTCCAAATTAACTATGAGGACCTTAGCCAAAGAAATTATCCAGCTTCAAAACCTAGCCACATAAGTCATTGTCACCACTACAGGAAGAAAGATATACCAATATAATCCCTCTGACCCTCCTTACCAACTTTCCAATAGGGTTACCTTGTTCTCTATCACCATCAACCTGGAGGCTGACAGAATAAGCTAGACGTTCTTTGGTCTGGACCTTATAAGGTCATTCATAAGGTGAAGTCAGAGTACTCCATTGCCAATGTCAACCAGGGGACTATGGTCAATTGGGTGCATGGCCGGTTCCTTTGGCCTTATACCCCTCTCCAACAGGATCATGAGGGGGGCGTTGTTGGAATTCGAGATAAAGATCAAATTTGATTCCCCACTTCCAAATTGAGCTGTAACAAGTTGACCCTCAAACCTATTCAAATGGAGACAACTTCAGGATTCTCATCCTCAATTCCTGAGTCATGTGGGGCGGAGTCTCCACCGATCTAGTCATGTGGGCGGCGAAATACATTGAGGGTGCCCAACAGGCGGTCAATCTGGAAGGCATTGAAAGATCCTGAATGGTTGAGGCCACAAAGATCCTCGAGGCACTGTGTTATCACGCACCCTATAAATATTGATACCTTTTAACCTAATAAAGTATTTGGTATTTTATCCATTCTTCCACTTCCTTTTTGACCCATTTTACGAATTTTAAGCTTTGAGCCACCTTCAGAGCTCAGCAACAGTCTAAAGAACTTTAACGCCAACATTGTAATTCACAGTTCCACTTAAAACTACTGCAGTATGGAACGTTTTTGATACACCACCACCCCACCATGTGCACTTTAAAGCGTTTTCCGATATAGATTGCCACCACAGCCACCTGTTCCAAGGAACCCAACTGAGATTTCTATGAATAATATTTTTTTAATTAAGATTCAGAGTGGCATGAAATACCGCAGTTAAGAATTTCAAAGGAAGACCTAAGTTAGGAGTCTGACTCCGTAATGCTTTAAATAATAAAGAAATATTAGAAGCTTCTTCTTCCAAAAAAAAGTTGTAGGAGAAGCACCAAATTCAAGACTGGCGCCTGGACCATCGAGGATAATAAAGTAATCAAGGGAGTGGAAACTCCCAATTGAATAGCTGAGCATAAATTCCCATGCACCCAATAACATGCATCACATTCTACCGCATCCAGGAAATCTACACTCCATTAAGAATCCATCAGGGAGCAAAGAAGATGCTGTGTTTGCTGAGAACAAAGCCTATAACTCAGCCAGGGCGTCCAAATCTGGTTTGCCACTTCTGAAGAAGGAAACGCCAAACTCATCCCCACAGTATTAGTCAAAACTAACATGAAATCATGAGGTAGGAATAGTTGAGTTGGAAACTCCACCACCTCACGGAAACTTTTGACAAATGCAACCACTTCCATACAAAGAATAATAATCTAAGTAAAAATTGCAAGTTCGTTTATTACAATGATACCATTGCATCACCTACTTCTAGAAGTAATATAGAGATGGCATAAACTAATATTCAGTCAATTATTTCATTGGGCTGTCAACTAGAGTTTAGACCAGCCTGCCAGTCTGGGTACTGGACACCTTGAATACAGGCAAGAATACCCGTGGTATAAACGTTCATATGACTAATATTTCACTGGGAGGGAGACAATTGAGGGATGACAATTAAAAATCATCATTACTAGATTATCCATAAAGTAACCGCACAGTTGCTAAAGTAGAGGTCACATCTTCCGCCATAGTAGTTTCTTTAGGCACCATAGGTCTCAAATCCGCTCAGATGCTTCAGGATTTTGAACGTTCAGAGGAATCACAGAAACTCACCTACCAGGAGGGAAACGCCCCCCAGATCAAGACCACATCCTAACTTCATAAAGCATCCAAAAGAGGTTTCAACTCCAGTTGGTCATTATAGCTATATCTGTCAAACAAGCAGTTGTTCAAGTTTTAAGTAAGGTTAATCTGGGGGAAAATAGCCCCGATTTTTTAATATGGAAGGCCTATCTGATTCTTGGTGGAATCCTGCCACAAGGAGTAATATAATTACTCCCAATATTATGCCAAATACCTCAGCCACGGGCGCCCATGTTTACCCAAGCAATAGCATAAATGCAGTGCCAAATTCTAAAAAGCGCCCCTTTTCATAGGCTTGAAGAGGGTTCCAGGGGATGCAAATATCTCTACCCAATCGCCCTTAGGAGCTGAGGTAATTGATCAAACAATCCATGTGTGTAAAATGGATGATTGTGGGGGTACATTAAAAAGATCACCCATAATTATGTCCTTTTGGTTTCAAGCATGCACCTAAAATCCAGGCTATATCTTAATTTAGAAAATTGAGACCTCACTGCTAATCTTTGATTTTCACTTCAATAACTAAATTGAACAAAGTCAGATTTTTTCAAAAAATAAAATAAAAAAGAACCGCTCAATTGAGCCAAAACTTAAAAAAAGTCGATGCAATAGATGCTGCTGCCCCAGCTTGGAATGGTGGTGCACTGCCATATGGCATCTTTTGGCCACCGCTGAAGTGCGCCTGGGCTGGCTCTGCTAGCACTTCCAAAACTATTGGGCGTTATGTCCCCCTCAGGATTTGGCCCACTACTTCACAAGCTCCCAGGGGGTGCTCCAGAGCCTTTGGTACTCCCATGGAGCAATTTTCATTTTGGCCTTTGGGTCAAATATGGGAATCTCTTCCCATACGTAAGCACAGCCATCTTTGAGATGGCCATGGTGGTTTTTAAACCCACCAGCTTTATTAACTTCCTCCCCTTTAAGGGTTACTTTGATCTCAGCTTCCATTTGGAAGCTGATGCAGCGGCAGCATTTAAGCCGCCAATCTTTTTTAAAAAATTTATATCCCCACTGTTTTAACCTGGCTCCCAGATGAGTCCACTTTGGAGATCCAGTTTGCTGGGTTGCCCTCCCATATCTCCCCTGAACGCTTCTGCCACACACTTATGGAGGGTTTAGCCATTTACGGCGCAAATCCCATTTTTCAGTTTGTTATTCTAAATGGTGCGGATTGTCTGGCCAGTCCTTGCACCTTTGCAATGATATGCCCATTTCATCATGATACCCATCTTGTGATTCCCCTCACACCATGATCATATCCACCTCTGATCACCCATTCTTAATGCGCATTAAAATTGCTGCACCATTTGCCCCTTGTGCTTTGAGCTTGACCACTCAAAGTGCAAGTGCCCCACATTTTCTGCTTCCACCGCTTCCATCTCTCATCCCTCAGGCGTTGGGCCCATGGCAGTTTACCCCAATTTTTTGAATGGGGCTCAATCCTCCTGCTCCCAACCTCAGGGAAATTTGGCATTACTCCAAAAGCAGCAGCCAATCAAAACAAAAAATTTTAAAAATTTGAATCAAAATTTGACCAGATTATGGAAACCTGAGTTGATGGCTGAACCAGTTTCAGCTGAGCTGCTGTAGTTGACAGCACGTGGCCAATCAGCTCCTGCTACTGCCCCAATTCTGGTGGCTGGCCCAGTGCTGGCTGAATCCAATCCATTCAAGGCTCTCAAATGGATTGATGTGGACGAATGGCTGTACCACGTGAAGCTGGATTTTGCTTTGGAGAAGTTTTTTGTTGACCCTCCTGATTCACATCCCCGCCATTTTCACCCTCAAAACAGTTTTCCTATCTATAAAAATATTAATAAAATGGCAGTTGAGGTAGCAGCTTCCCCTGCCAACACCCTACTTCGCCATCAACTTCATGGGGTAATGGAGCCCCTTGTTGAGGGTATTCCTATCCTCAATTTTCCCCATGATTTTGAGAAAGATGCTAAGTATAAAATTGAGGAGATTGCTTTTGGTGTGAGCTGTGCTTGCATTGACTCAGCAAAAACTTCTCTTTTTGATCCCAATTATTTCAAAACCCACCGGCGCATCAATTCATTCATTTGTGTTCCTGCTCTCATCACTTTCGCTGAGTATCAACTTGCTCAATATGTTGAGGCAATGGACACTGCCAGCCTTATCAACGAAGAAAACCCCTGATTATACCTCCTTATGCCTCATGTTGCTGATGCTCCTACCCCAATGTTGTCCGCTATGGTCTGCCAGCTAAAGCAGGCACCGGATAAAGTTTCCCCAAAGCATCCTCACCTTCTAATATGGCTTCCCTAGGCTGTTAGCTGAAATTCCATATTATGAATTTTTTATTTTTAATAATTCCTTTGTTTGGCCCATTTGCAAATAAAGGTGCATGGCGGCTCCCCCTTTGGGTTGAGCACCAATAGTGCTAAAAAAGACCTCATTGTTAATCATGAATCCCCTAGTATTATTCAATTATCCTCAAAATAGCTCAACTATTATAGAACATAAAATTAATTTTCATTGCTTACTTGCTAAGCTTTACTTTTATATAATTAAGTATTTTTTATCATTAAAATTATATTATTTTGTGGTTTTTATTTCCCCCTAATAAGTTAAAACAGCAATTGATAATATTATCTCTCCTGCATTTATATTGTTGTTTTCAGGGCTAAAAAGCACCTGTGAGCCTAAAAAGAGCCCATATTTCAACATTATCCTCACTCAAGTAGGGAGTGCAAAAACTTAGTAGTTATGGTCACTATAGCCCAGTTGTTGCAAAGACAAGGAAACATGGCATCTACTAAGAATGTGACTAACAGAGAGCTAACATAAATTAAAGTTTTCATGGAAATTTGTTTAATGTAACAAAAATTGGAAAATTGACTGACAAAATTAACTGAGGGGGTGTTGTCTTAGATTAACGCTTATAAAAATAACTCTTTTTATTAACTAAGGTGTTGTAATTGGGTTTGACCAACCATCTGGATATCATATTTTATATTTAATCTCAAATTATACCTAATCTTAAATAGCAGATTTGAGAGAGGTAGTTGTTATTATCCCTGATGCCCCTTCTATAAGCAGTAGCCTAAAGTATCACTATACTACTTGGCGGATTCCCAAACCCCCATTGGTTCAACCCCATGTTACTACTCTGTTGGCTTCTGAGGCCGTGGCCTTAAAACTTTATTGATTCACATTCTATTCAGCATAATTACTCCTTATCGTCCTATGATAGTGTAAAACATCAGTAATCTGGTCATTATTATTTATCTAAGCCATCAGGCCATAATTTGACTAAGTTCATCAGATTAATGCTTTTCAAGGTAAATATTCCAAACCCCAAAATTTGGTTACTTGTCCCAATTCGTATGTCATCAATTTAGTCTACCAATTTCAGAGTGCTTCTTGGTAACTAGAGAAGCACCAATGAGAACGCTGGTAGAATGATCATATCTAAGGAGGGTTGCAAAGGGCATGGAGAACTTTTTTGGAAGTCAAGAAGTATCATCTTACTAGGAGAATTACTTGAGAAATTCTCGTGAGCCTTTGGCAGTACTTGATACTAAATGGTGCTCGCTTATTTATCTAAATAAAGCCCCTACTACAAATTTTGCCTTTCCTTTTGTGAGTTTTGGTCAAAGTATTGTCTTCTTACAATACTTTGAGTTGTTGCTATATCAAACTGTGCAGTTGGAATTTGACGCTCTTGCACTGGTTTAAAAACAAGTGTAATCCAATCACATTCTAATATGGCAGATTGACATTCCAAAACTTTCATGATGCCAGATAAATCTCATCTTAACCAGCCAATTTAAGTCAATATTTTTCACCAGATTATCCCTACTGGTATGATTCCACTTGGCAGATCAGTAACGCTTTGTCCAGATGGTGACTAGGTGTGCCCATGACCAGGCTAAATATGGGAGGTCCCATTGGGTATCTAAGGGATTAAATGCACATAAACCTGTTGGTATAGGCTTGTATTTTACAGTGGAAGCAAATTTCATTGATGAATTTCGACATGAGCATACCACAGATGACTTAATTATGCTGGGCATTGATTTATTGATGCTAGCGTGCCCCTTATTGAGGCCTGAGATTATCAAGAAAAATGACCATAACCTTTCCTCTGGTGGTGGCTTCTTACTGCTGCCACCTCCAAAAGCCCGCCCCCACTTCTCTGCACTAACTCTTGGGTGGTGAGATATGGAGGTAAGGGGCAATCTTGATGGAGTAGGACATCACCCACCTCTTGTCACCACATGGATTAAATTGCTTTGGGAAATGAGAAGGATGACCACCTTCTTCACCCCTTCTTTGTACAGAATAAAACTCCTCATGGTTGAGGTGAAAGGGATGCACCCCAGGACTTACATTAATGACCAGACAGAAAGTATCATTTTTGGGAACTATATATATAATTGTCAGTTTCTTAAAGTGTTAAACAATTATAAGTCAAATTAGCTCCAGTGTTAGTCCCAATGGAATATTTCTTCACTAGTTACTATGCACTTTGTCAGTAATTAAAGGCGTGACATAGTTGTAAAAAGTGTACTTTATCTAATTGAATGAGAGAACATTTAAAGCCTTTGAGGGAGCGCAGTCTTGGTGTGGTTATCAACCATCGAGTTTGGCAAGATCTTCAAAAGCCTCAGAGAAGCTGAAGCCTTTTATTGAGAAGAGGATAACCTTTTGTTACTCTTATATGGGTTTCAGCGTCATTCTTTCCCTTTGATTCCTATGAAACAACGGTCCAATACAAGGTTTCTTCAAGTGGCATCTTCCAAAATTCAGAGTGAATTTTAATTGAAGACCAATCCTTATCCAAACTGACTTGATCTTGGCCTTTTCTGACAATGCTTCAGAGAATAGCTTGTTTTCATCTAATGATTGCACTCATGCTAAGGACTTGATTGCCTCTTTACATAAGTGCTATCTTGATACCACTGGTCCCAAATCTGCCCCTGTAATTGCAGCCATGAATCTACCCCCAGCCCACAAAAACTTCTCACTTGATGATGCCCCTAGAAGAGGGGTGGTGCCTCAGAAAATGGAAAATAATGGCGTGTCTCATGAAATGATTTCTGGTGTGAATTATAGAGACAATGAGGAATTAAAGAAGTCCAAAGGAGTCAAATTGGCTGCCCTCCCTGATCTCAAATACACCTTATCAACTTTAGGTTAAGGACAATCAGTCTTAGGTTAATCCCAATAAATTGTGTGATAAGGTTATGTTGTTATATAAATGGCATTAACGATCACCAGTATAGATCAAACAATTATGGTTAATTACAAAAATCTTTATATGAGTGTTTTATTTGTTTTTAAACATAGTTTTATCAAACAAGAATTTTTAGCTTATGTCAACATCTTGAGCTTATGCATACTCAAGTCTATGGGAATACCATTGATGGTAGTCTATTATAATTGGCCTAAAATTGGCTCAAAGCCTCAACAAAACTAATCTGGGCCTATAGCCCCAAAATTTCCTTATAGTAGTGGTTTTCTGACCAATCTCTGTTGGTCATCTTTCCTTTCTATTAAAAAACTATCATATAATATTTACTTATCAGATGCCAGCTTTTGCAGCCTGGCTGTTTACCTCCTTGAGGACTTATTCCACTTTATAACTAAAACAATAAAGGTACTGACCCCTTTTATGATGGGGTTTTCTTTATATCTCTAATAATTGTTTCTTTATGGGTTTTTTTATGGTTCCTTTCTTCCTTTTATGGAAATAGAAGAAATATAGGCAAAATTTCTCATAATCCACCCTTAAATAAAGATTAACTTTTTATCAAATTTAGCATACTTGGTCTGCTTTTCATATATTAAATTTAAATTTTATAAATCTAATTTTTATTTAAGGTGGGCCAACCTGGGGACAATACTGCGCCAATTAAGGGGAAATCAAATGGATGGGAAAAGAGGATAAAATCTGGAAAAACTCCATGCGCAGCATGTGATAGGCCAGGAACTTCATGGACCGCCTTTGTATTTGCTATTTTGGTTTGGGTCATTGGTGCACAACGCCAACACAGTCATAGTTATTACCTACCCAAAGTTCATGTATTGAAATTGAACTCGGGGGAGGCAGTCACTTATCATATATTAACTCTACCAAAATCTTTTCCTGCAATGGTGTAAAATTTACTTATTTGTTATTATTTACAAACAACCCTAGTAATCTTTTTACTGCGCAGGTTTAGTTTCTTGCGCACTTTGTCTGCGTTGTATAGTTTATTAGATTATTGGTTGATAATAGTATGATGACTATTATCCATAGTTGAGAGTAAATTCTTATATCTCAGCCCAACGCTTGGACAGTATTCCTGATTAGATACTTGATATGTCATGATCTAGGGATTAATTCCCTCATTTTGTCCAGCCCTATTTTCTCTGAGATTCCCTGGTGACAGTCTCTTTGGTCCAACACACAGTCAGCAGCAATCCCTGATTGTTTCTCCTTCATCTCTAGATCCCCGCTCAGATCTTTACTCATTTCCCTAAGAGTCTCCCAATTATTGCACACAGCAATAATATCCTTGATAAGAATAGAACAATTGAAAGCTGATGATAGTTTACTTAAACTATATACCAGATAAAAACTATATTGATAAACTGCTGTTGCATTATCTGTTTCTTATTAGTAGTGAATTTTAGGGAATTTATAGTAGGGATTCAGTCATCTAACCCTAGTTGACAACTCTTTGATGAAATGGCAGCCATTGCCGTTGAATCACCCATCCTCGTCTCAGCAGTGATGGTCTTCCCCATCCTGGCCAGGATTCCGTCATTGGACATCCTTGAGACCTAAATGGAAAGAGTCAGAAAACGTGTCCCTAACGTTTTCCTCTTGATCCAAGGAACCAACCATATTTGGCTAGCGACCTGCTTAGGTAATGAGAATTAATACCTATTAAAGCAGGTCATGCACCAACTGATTGATTTTCTAGTTGCAGGTGGCATCACTCGCCTTGCAACTTGCTATTCGTTCCCAATCAGTCAGTGATGAAACCTGACTGATCCCAATTGGTACACCTTGGTAGTTAATCACTATCAGATGCCCCTATTTCGTCGGCAACTCCACCTGATGAGATTTCAAGTATTCATCCGGATTGATCCCCTATGGATATGACCAGGCGAATATCCCAAAATCCCCTAAACATAGTTACTCTGAAACTCAGGCCAACTAATTTCTAATTCACTTCGCCATAGGGAATTATCCCCTAACAATTCCTGGTAATCTAGCAGGCTGGGAATATGGGCAAAAATCCCAACAAATGGTCAGCTTAGTATAATAGTTATGGCCTTGCTTGGCTGTTTTGATCAAACTCAAAATCCACACTTTAGACTATTCCATCAAGTCTGCAGCATATTATCTTATGCAAGCTCATTATAGACCCTACCCAATACTTTTAAGTTTCCAAGGTCTCTTTTTTCTCTTAAGCTGGACCAGTTTGGTTTTATTTTGACTCATAAGTATATATGGAAACATAATAATAGTTGCCTGGGACATTGCATCCTGATATATCTCATAGCATAATCTTTTAGTTTCTTTTCCTTAGTTTTTTCTTTCTGCACCGTCCTGCAATTTAGTTTCTATTACACCAATTCTTAAACTGAGTTAGAAAATAGCAAGGTGGTTCATATACCCTTGGGCTATCAGAATGCTACATGTGAAGGTTTTCCAGGACTTTATCCTCCTTTTCAGACAATTACAAGTCCAATGTATTAATAATAGTGGTTCAGAGGTAATTAACGTTAACATTGGCCAAAAGACCCTGGTCAATTTTAAGTGGAACTCCTCAAATAAGGGTAACACTTCTATTAATACTTGGGCGAATAGCTTGAGTTTGGGCAGTTGGATTGCACTGAGTTGTCGGCCAAATCAGGGGGAGCCAATCTGAGGTAATTCCCCATCTTACAGCTTAACTAATACAACCAACATCGCGGAGACTGGCCTCTTTATAGGGTTGGAAGGGGTCTAGCAAGGTGAAAATATTTTCCTGATTTCTGATTGATCTAGATATATTAGATCCCTGCCTCACGGGTTCAACTTCCCATCTGTCACTTCACCATCTGCCCTCGCATTAAGTGAGGCAAGTCTCAAATGATCTAATAGTTCAACAGCTCATATTACCTAATTCTGATGCACCTAGCTTATTATAGATTTCTCATCCAACTCACTTCAAGCCTCTAGACAATTTTATACTAGGCATCCCAATATGAGAGGTTTCGCTTTTAATCCCCTTGAGGCTACATAATAAAAAACTACTAAAAAAGACATTTTGGTTTATTTATAATTTTAATAATTTTAATATAATTGGTCTACCAAATCCCCTGGAAATGTACAATCCAGCAGTAGAGAGTGAACCTTCTCCTGCAAATTTATTGTTGAAATCTGGGGCAGAATAGCACCTGCGAGCATCAAAATCTCCTGGATCCCACAAGTGTGCTCACTACAGGGTTATCCTGTACACCACAAACCTTTGTTAAAAACGGATGCGGTTGGGGTAAGCCACCCTTACAACCTCCCAGCAGCTTCTGAACCCAGGTTAGCCAATGTAAAATGACAGCTAGCAAATGCTCTATATTGACTCAAAAAGCTTGAAAAGCACCCTTTTCATGGGGTCCCTACAGTGATTCAAAAACCACCTTTGCTAGACAAGTTTACCACAGGTGAGGTAGCATTGCCTCTTTTCTTTATGTATATGAATCTGTTATGGAAGGAACCTGTGATTATCAAAAAATTAAATACTTCCTCCCTTGCTTGAGTCGCCTGGCCCAAGAGATAATGGTTCCAAGTATGGCCACACTCAGCACCTGGGATGAGGTATAGGAAGCCCTTAGTAAAGAATTTGGCTTAACCCAAAATTTATGTCGGAGAAAACAGGCCTTCATGTGCTTTAGCATACAGAAGGGAGAATCAATCTCCTCTTTTGTTAAAAGGTTCTATAGGGAAGCTCATCCATTTTGCTTGCAAAAATGCTACCTATGGATGATGCTCTTACGGCCATTTTACTGTCTTAGCTTCTCACCCCCCTATAGCATGGCATCTTATCTCAACCAAACGTCACCTCTGGACTATCCATGATATCAAAGAGGCTCTGCTGGAGTTGCCGATATTTATAACAATAAAGCTACTTAAGATTACTCAACTGTAGCGCCGCTGAAGGATTCTATGATGATCTCTATGGGCCCCCCTATGCTGGTTAATACTCTGAGCCCAACACCTGCAGTGAAGCCCAAATCTGATCTTCCTTCGCCCAGCCAACCTGAGGCACTCAAGCTAGTAAATCAGATTGCACCATCAGCATTATGGAAGCACTCCCTGCACCCACCTTTCCATCATGATTATCTCTTGTCAGCCAATGAGCCTCTCCAATTGGTTACAAAGGCTTTTTTTAATCCTAAACCCCTCTCTTGGGTGCCATTTGTCCCACTAACAATGGGTTAAATGACCAGTCACAAAAGCTAAACTTCATGTTTCCCAAAAGCACACAGCCGATGATTTCCCAAAGCTGAAGTAGTTAAAGCATCCATCCTAAATGACGCTATCTCCCTTGACCTCTTATCCAGCCAACTCTAGCCTGAAACCTGTAGCCATGAGGCAGCACAAACCCCCTACTTTGAAGGACAAAAATCGAGCCATGACAATTCCAACGCCCCCTAAAAGTTAAATAGGTGGAGGAGAAACCCCAGGACCTATACTGCCATAAGGGAAGTCTTGAACCTATCTAACACCCTATGGGATCCCTAACATTTGTTGGGAATTTGCCCTCATGGCTCCAAGAAAAAAATGTTGTGGGTTAAAATGGGCCAATGCAGGGAAATGTCAGACATTTATGAGTTTCTGATGATAAGGGTGATTTTGATGATACTAATAATTTTATTGGCAAAAAGATCCTGGCCGATCTTTAGTGGAACCCCAAAGATTTGGTTAACACTATTATGAATAAAAAATAGGCAAATAGCACAAAGTATGGCAGTTGAATTGCCTTGACCACACAAGGGAACTTGGGGAGTCCATTGGCGATTTCTCCCCCTGCCACGTCCAATTCCCTTCAAACACCTAAGCGGGGACCACCCCTTTTATAGGCGTGGTGGAGGTCCCTCTAGGTGAAATAATTTTATCAAACGGGTATTGGCTGAAATTCATTAAATTGTTACCTCATGGGTACATTTTTCTAAACAATATCTCCCCATCTAATGTGCAGCCAAAGTGAAGCTAATTTTCCGAGCTTTGATAGACCACTTTTTCATAATACCTAATTCTGACCAGTTTAAGCTATTTAAAAACTATCGTTGCATCTCCCTCAACTCTTGATACAGTTAAATACTGAATGGTCTGATATCAAGAGGGTACGTTTTCTATCTTATCCCCCAATGGACTCAATAACCTTATAAAAACCTCAGCTTTATAATTTTTAAGTTTATTTATTTTTAACATCCTCCATGTTACCTTCCCCCATTTGTTGGAGTTTAGGCCTCATTAGTACCAGCGATCATAGAGAGATCCTAAAATCCAGCAACATTCATTAATAATCCCTCTGATGATAAATCTGAAAGGGATTTTGAAGAAGTTGGTCTCATGTCTTAGGAGCCCCAGATGATTTGGAGATACTCCATAAGTTGATCCCTGATAAAATGGAGATGGTTAGGATCCCCCGCCAAACTTATCTCTGAAAAGTGCTGAAGGGTTTTGAGGTCATTGACACTTCCAGTGACGCTGAATAGCTCATTGCCACCTTAATTAAAACACTCAGTGTGTTCATACCCTGCAGTCTATTCAAGAAAGTTACCCTGAAACTGCCAAACGACTTTACTTTACTCTCCATTTAAAGGAAGTCAGCTATTTCCCCCAAATTGGGTGGAACCTAAACCAAAGTGAGGTCATCATCAATGGAGTGCAAGTTAGGGCTATTCTAGACACTGGGTCCCCAGTGAACGTTGCGTCAATCAAAAAATTTTAAGAAAATAAAAATGGCCTTGACCTCAACTACAATTAAGAATTTGTAACTGCTAGCCCAACCAACACCTGCGCCATTGGGCGTACTCTTCTCTGCCCATCCATTTTGGGAAGTTCATCTTGTCAGCTCCAGCTGTGGCCCTGGATAACAATACATATGATTACTCATTAGTACCCAGCTCATGATTGAGTAAGAAGGGATTATTAACTTGAAGCATGTTTATCTCTTCCTGCTTAATTAAAAGGTTCCACTGATTTTGACCAATGAGGAGCTAAATAAAAAGGATTATTTTTGCACAATTTATTACCTCTTCCGCCTTATCCCTACATTACACCATGGCAGGATGGCATATAAAAAGTTACCTTAGTCAGTGGACGCGCTGGAAGAATCCCTTTCTATGCTTCTGAAGAGGTAGTTAGCAATGCTGGTGCAAAAAGGATAGTTGACACAAAGATTACCTTGCAATCTCCCACAAAAGCTTACTGCATCTAATCAGCATTGATGGAGTTAGCCCTCTTGAGACCAGAGTATTGCCAGGCGTGCTAGACCCAGCCTATCAGCGACCCATTAATTTCCTGCTGGGGAATCCTACCAATAAGGACATGTTCGTCAAGGAGCATCAGGAGATTGGATGAGGCCTGCTAATTACCATTGAGGATTTCCAGAAAGTTCACTGTATTAGGTCTATGGCGGATATGGGTCTACCTGCTGATCAATTATAATGTACTCTTCCCACTGTTCATTTCTCTGATGATCTAACCCCCGCAGAGCTTAATAAATTTCATTCTTTATTGGGGTCTTATAGCGATATTTTCCCTAAGTCTGATACTGATTATGGAAATACTAAGGGTTGCACTTATACTATTGATATAGGGGATGCTTGCCCTATCCAATCCAAACCCTATCGCAAGTCCAAATTTGAGAAGCAACAGATGCAAACAGAGCTAAAATAGTTCTGAATGCGGGGTTTCTGGTGCCCTCCCAAAGTCCTTAGTCGTCCCCTCTATTTCTCATAAAAAAAGAATGGCGGTTACCTGGTAGTTATGGACTACCACAAATTGAACAACATCACAAAGCAGGATAGCTATCCTATCCCCTCATTGACGACGCCCTAGCCCAACTATCTGGGTCTAAATTATTTTCCGCCATGGACTTGGCTAGCGGGTAATGGCAGATGGACCTTTCACCACAAAATTAGGAAAAGTGCGCCCTTATTTGCAGCGAGGGTTTGTTCCAACCCACTTGGCTACCTCGGGGGTTGTGTAATGTGCCTGCTACTTTTCAGCGGGCGATGGATCACATTCCCCAAGACCTAAAGCTGAGCTGTGTGATCGTCTACCTTGAAGATATCACAATTTTCTCCAAGACGTTCAACAAGCATCTCACGCACCTAAAGGAGGTTTTTAACGCTTGCGGGCATCTAACATCAAACTAAAGCCTCCAAGTGTATTTTTTCCAAAAGAATATGGATTTTCTCAGGCACACCATCTCCCAAGCTGGGATTTAACCTCTACATGATAAAGTCAAAGAAATATCCAAGAGGCCAGCGCCCTAAACCCAAAGTAATATCCAGGTGCTCTTAGCATGATGAGTATAACCATCAATTCATCCCACAAGTTCGCCCAACACAGTGATCCCCTTGTCTGCCTCCTAGCTAAGAACACCCTCTTCCATCGGGGTGCTGAACAAAAGACCACTTTTAAAACCCTAAAGAAGCTTTTGCAAAAAAGACTGATCCTCTGCCACCCTGACTATGGCAAGTCTTTCATGCTGTTCACAGATGGCTCTGACTACATCGTTGGAGCTATCTTAGCTCAATTAAATGAGCATGTGGTCAATCATCCCGTTTCCTACTTTAGCAAAATGCTGTCAAAAGCTGAGCGCAACTACAGCTTCACTGAGAAAGAATGCCAGGCTGTCCTGCTTGCTGTAAAATAAAACCGCTCATTCTCATATCAGGAATCCCTTCAAAGTGATCAAAGACCAAGCCTCCCTAAAGTGGTTGCAGAATATGAAGGACCTGTTATGGCTAAATGACATAATAGTGGGAACCAACCCCAAGGATAAGGCTGGGCAGCAGGAGGCCCAGAAGGTAAAGCTTCAGGCCCACCCTAACCTCAAGCACACATTAGACCAACGCTAGGTACAAGACAAATATGCCCAGGTTGGTACTAATGAAGTGCATAACGCCCATCCCCTTGCGTCAGCCCAGGCGTTAAAACGGATGGTTTATTTAATTAAAAATGACGGTTCAATTTGGTTGTTTAAGGAACAGGGGTTCAAAACCTGTTCCATTTACAAATTGATGCGTTTGGGTAGAATACAACTTCAATTTATTACTCAAGTGAAATCAGTTTTGGTGCATTCTACTAATTCATATGGAAGCATTTGCCTATTGGTGAATTGGTGCACAGGACCACTTTGGCAGACCCCAAATTACCCTGCCGATCTTTAAATTTGATTTTTGGGATCAACATCCCTTGTTGGTCGACTTTTCCATAATAAAATCCCTGGTTTTAGTACACCATTTTTCATTATGTTATCACTGATATTCCTGTGCGCGGACCTCTTCAAGGAGGTCTCACGCATCATTAACCATATTATATTTACTACTGTAGTTTTATCCGCCAGTGCACCGTTGGGCCGCCCAGGTACCCTCCAACCTAGAACGCCTAAACCTTACCCCTCCGTGCACCTTGTTGCTCTTGTTTGGTTAAAAACTCTTAGGGATAACCCTTTCCTTCCTAAGTTACTTGAGATCAAGCACCCTCTGCGGGTCTTTAGTAACTTTTGTACTATTGACTAGTTTCCTGGCGTTGGGCCTGTGCACCGTGCACTTCCACGCTGAAAATAGGAGAGTTATAGGCAAACTCTTTACATTACTTGACCAATCACTTATATCTATGTGCACAAACTTTTTCCGTGTGGGACTTCCCCAAAGTGTAAACGGTGGGCGCTGGCTGTGGGCTTTGGCTATGGTCAGCCGCACCACTGTTTCCTCTTTTTTCAAAGGTTGGAGAATCTAGGCGTTATTTTGGCTGCCTCCAACTGGGAAGTACCCACCCTTCATGTTTGTACCTGGTGGATATGGATGCTTCTGGGTCCAAAAGTCTGATTCCCCAACTTTCTTCCGAAATTTATAAACATCAATTAAATAAATGGGGTTTACTTCAGCAGCACGTTCAGACGATGCCAGTGGAATCAGTGCAGATGGGCTTGGGGGTGTTGACCTTGGATAACGTCGGGAATTCTGTTGTCATTAGGGGAATAGGGTCATTCACGTCTAAAAATGCATTTGTATAATGAAAACCTTTTCCATACCTCTAAACCGTTTATTAGTTCTTATGGCTTGGATGAGAACCCTTTTCCAGTATATCAGATTACCCCTGAGAACCCTCGTTTGAACCCTACCATGATCCGTGGCACTCAAGAAGTGGAGAAAGAACTTAGTTTCAAATATGATAAAGTATATGCACCTGCAGAAGGCATGGTGGGATATGTGGCTTCAGTAGTAAGAATGGCAAACTATCCCTCTCCTTCTATGATTCCAAAACATACCCTGATGGCTTGCTTGATCCAGGGGAATAAATTTATGGTGAGGTGTTGTCATTTTCAGATTTGAATAAAGCCCATTCTGGATACTTTTTGTTGACCGCTACCCTTGCATCCCCTTCAGGGAAGTTCAGCACCACTATTCTAGTGGATACTGGCGCCACTGAAAACTTTATGGACCAGAGCCTAGCTGACTACCTTTGGCTGAGTTACTTGCCAGGTGGTATGGTTAGGGGAGGGGTGTTACAAAGTATTCCCACTCTGAAGGTCGTTGGGACAGTGGACTATTAGGTTGGCAAGTACCACTTGTCTGATAACTTCCAAGCTATCAAAAACCTCTTGTACCCTATTATTTTGGGTGTGGAGTGGTGGCGGAAGTTTGACGTTAGAACCAATTTGAAAGAAAAGACCCTCTCCCTAACATTAAAGAATAATTTCACACTAGATGTTCCTTTGTCTGAGGCTGATGCTCACGGAGACTTGCCCCACTGGCCCCACCTTCACACCCTTAGCCTTGCCTCTATGCTGAAGCCCACCGTAGTGGCTCCCCTACTTTCTTGTTTGGAGGGTTTGGAATTCTCCTTTGATGCAGCATCGGCTGATGCACTACCTGATCATTCCAAGCACGATTGTAACTTTAAACTCACTGTGGATCTGGTGCGGATTTCTTCCCCTATTTATCCACTGACTTTCCGGGAGGAAGAGGCGTTAGATGTGTGGGTGAAAGAGCAGTTAGCCAAAGGCGCGCTTTTTCAGCGTACCTCTCCTGTATGCTCCCCACTTCTCTTTGTTGAGAAGGCTGATGGTACTCTACGCCCATGTGTAGACTATAGAACATCAAAAACGTCAATGTACCAAATCTACATCCCATCCCTTTGGATTCTTAGATTGCGCGCTATGTGGAGAAGGCTAAGGTCTTTTCCAATCTGGATTGGCTCAATGCGTTCAATCAAATTCGGATTAAAAAGGGACAAGAGTGGTTAACCACATTCCATACCAGAAAAGGGATTTCTAGTTTTGGGGCATGCCCTTTGGACTTAAGAATGTCCCTGCTATCTTTCAACGCCGCATTGATGCAGCGTTGGGGGCTTGTTAGTTGTATGCGCGGTGGCCTACATGGATGATATCCTTGTCTTTTCCCCTGATCATAAGTCCCATGTGGTACACCTTTGGCAAGTGATGGAGAGGTTAAGGGAAGCCCGCCTTATGCTAAAGATCAGCAAGTGTGAATTCCTCAAGTCCCAGGTCACTTTTCTGGGCAACGTCGTGTTTGACCAAAAACACATGATAACTCCAGACAAGGAGAAGTCTATTCGTGAGTGGCCCACCCCCACTTCAGTCAAGTAATTGAGGAGCTTTTTGGGGACGTGTACGTTCCTCAAGAAGTTCACGCCCAATCTTTCCAAGGTGGCAGCACCCTTATATAAGGCTAGCGGTGCAAAGGTGCTTCAGTGGTCCCCCGTTTTGGAGGATGCTTTCCAAGAAGTGAAGTGCACCATGTTGTCCACGTCAGTCTTTCGCCATGTTGACCCCTATTAAAGAGTTCATTGTGTCTATTGATGCTTCCAACTTTGCCATAGCGGCTGCCTTGTTACAAGTTGTTGAAGATGGGATAGAGCATCCAGTGTATATTTTTCTAAGAAAAATGTCTCTTCCTGAGTTGAATTACGCCGTGTATGACAAAGAGCTACTAGCAGTGGTGGAGGCGCTGACTTATTGGCGTCACCACTCGCATGGCTCCTCCCAACCTTTCCATGTATGTATAGATCACCGTGCTTTGCTGTACTACCGCGCCCCTCATGTCCTAACCCCATGGCAGACCCATTGGCATGAGACCCTTGCCCAATTTGCATTTTCTTATGAGTTCACCAAGGGCAAGGAGAATGGTTTGGTGGATGCTTTAAGCAGCAACCCTGCTTTAGCTCCTGATCCAAAGGAGGTAGAAGTATATAACACATGTAATGATTCCGCCGTGTAAAATTATGTCTCAACTTCCCTCTTCCCAGGCCAATTAGCCAGCGCTTGCACCTCTGGACAATGCAAAGGAATATAGTATGTTCAGAAAGGTAGTCCTTTCTCAGCCGCTATCAGCCAAATATATTATGGTACTTGCTAAGAGCGCTTTGAATCAAGAGGATATATCCAGGGGTTATCATATGAAGGATGAGGTGGTGTGGTTTCAGGGGCGCCTATGGGTTCCTGCTGGACTACTGCGCCTGGAATTATCTGGGACCATCATTGATGGACTCACCGTTGGTCATCCTGAGAAAGCAAAGACCTTGGAGTTAATATGGCCACCTATAATTGGAAGGGCTTGCCTGCTCATATGGGACAGTATTGTAAATAGTGCTTGATCTTCAATCAAATGAAACCAAATCGTCAACCTTTAGCAGGGTTGTTGGTACCAGTCCAGAAGGCTGACGGGCCCTGGTCCTCCCTATCAATGGATTTCATTGTGGAATTACCTGTCTCTGATGGTTATGACGCCATCATGTTGGTGGACCGTTTTGCAAAGTTCGCCCACTTTATCCCTTGCAGAACTACATTAACCGTGGCTGAGATGACTAGGCTCTTCGTCACTCATGTGTTTGCGCTTCATGGGGTTCCCACAAGAGATTATCAGTGACTGGGGCCCCAGTTTACCTCCATCTTTTGGAAAAAGTTGTGTAAGACTCTTCAGATTCGCCCCTGCCATTCAATTGCCTATCACCCCCAATCAGATGGGCAGACTGAACGAGTGAACCAGTGTCAGAGAACGTTCCTGCGGTCTTACACCGCTGCAGATCATGCAGATTGGGTTTCTCACCTTCCCATGGCACAATTTAGCTACAACAACACTTTGCATTCTTTGATCAGTTGTTCCCCTTTTTCACCAACCATGGTTTTAACCCTGCCTTTAACATGGAGTCCAGCTGTGGATCTAAAGTTGAAGCGGTGGTGGACTTTGCCAAGACTATCAAGAAGGTTCACCAGGGGTTTCCACAAGTTTGGATGCGGCAATGCAAGTTTATAAGGAGAACGCTGATGGTAAGCACCGAGTGGGTCCAGTGTACAAGGAAGGGGATCTCGTGATGCTTGATGCTCATAACATCCCTATCAAGCAGCCATGAAAAGAAGCTGGGACCAAAGAGGATTGGCCCTTACCGCGTTGTTAGAAATGTGGGCCATGCCTCATACCAGTTAGATCTTCCTTCTTCATTTCAGATCTTTTCTGTCTTTCATAAGAGCAAATTGACATTGTTCAAGGGCCCCCACCAGAGACTCCTGAGGCCTATCTCATGGATGGGGCGCCAGAGTGGGAAGTGGATGAAATAGTAGCCTCCCGCCATGTTAGAAGAAGACTTGAGTAACTGGTATCTTGGAAGGTTTTTGATGCTGCAGAGAACAGTTGGGTACCAGCACGTGACTGTGTGCATGGCCAAGATCTGATTGAAGCTTTCCATAAGCGTTTCCCCAGGCCGCTGGATCTCAACCTAAACCAACCGTTGTTACAATGAAGTTGGCCCAGCCCACAAGAACTTTTCCCTAGTGCAAGCCCCTGGAGGGGGGTTGAGCCCCACCGGGAGGAGAGGGTAATGCCATGGCTAAATGACATAATAGTGGGCACCAACCCCAAGGATAAGGCTGGGCAGCAGAAGGCCCAGAAGGTGAAGCTTCAGGCTCTCCCCCGACCTCAAGCACACATTAAACCAACGCTGGGTACAAGCCAAATATGCTCAGGTTGGTACTAATGTGTTGCATAACGCCCAGCCCTTTGCGTTGGCCCAGGCGTTAAAACGGATGGTTTATTCAATTAAAAATGATAGTTTGATTCGGTTGCTTGAGGAACAGGGGTTCAAAACCTGTTACATTTATTAAATGACGTGTTCAGGTAGAATACAACTTCAATTGATTACTTGAAGTCAGTTTCAGTGTATTCTACTAATTCATATGGAAGCATTTGCCTATTGGTGAATTGGTGCACAGGACCACTTTGGCAGACCCCAAATTACCCCAATGATCTTTAAATTTGATTTTTGGGACCAACATCCCTTGTTGGTCGACTTTTCCATAATAAAATCCCTGGTTTTAGTACACCATTTCCATTATGTTATCACTGATATTCCTGTGCGCGGACCTCTTCAAGGAGGTCTCACGCATCATTAACCATATTATATGTACTACTGTAGTTTTATCCACCAGTGCACCGTTGGGCCGCCCAGGTACCCTCCAACCTAGAACGCCTAAATCTTACCCCTCCATGCACCTCGTTGCTCTTGTTTGGTTAAACCTCTTAGGGATAACCCTTTCCTTCCTAAGTTACTTGAGCTCAAGCACCTTCTGCAGGGCTCTAGTAACTTTTGTATTAGCAACTAGTTTCCTGGCATTGGGCCTTTGTACCGTGAATTTCCACGCTGAAAACAGGAGAGTTATAGATACTCCCCTTACAGGACCCCTGGGACAGTTGGCTCACTGGGCTCTGAAGCTCCAGCATTACAATACTACTCTTGAACACTGGGTGGGAACACGACACATGAATGTAAATGAAGTAACGTGGCTGTCCGCTCTATACTTGGACAATAGCGAAGCTGAGAGGTTGCATGATTTCCTCATGATTCCTGATGTGTGGGCTGATGAAAACAAACCAGTACGGAAAGTGCTAGCTCAGCACTCCCGCAACATCAAGGCGGAATGTGGGAAGTTATACAAGAATGTAGGAGTAAACTGGTTGCCTTATCTACGGCCATCAGAACGAGTACCAGTGATCCTAGATTCTACATATCATGGGCCATGGTGAAGTCCGCAAAAACTATGAGTAGATGTTGGGTTTTATGCGTTGGAGATGCTCGATGGTGCCTTTCTTACCTTAATTATTGACAATATAATTCAGGGGATTTTTGCAATACTGATATTAAAAATAAAGCACACTAATAAAATACTGAAAGGTTGGTTTTATATATTTTTTTAGTGGTAACAATGTATAAAAAGAAAAACCCCTTAATAAGTTGATACCTAGTATTCGTTACGTTGTTACTCAAATTCAAGTTCAGATTGCATAGTAACATACAAATTATGGAATATGGGCTTTTGACCTATTGGAGCTCTCAAATCTCAGCTTGATTTGATGGAATGGTGATAGAGGGTCGAGGGTAGGTATGACATGTCTGTAAGGCAAAGCTTTTATGAATTTGAGCCAATCAACTTTGTAAAAATATTTGAACCTTGAGGGACGCCCTCCAATGCTATAAAAGTGGGTGTTCGCGGTGTAGGTTCTTGAATCATCTTGGAAGTGGGCTGAGGAGGAATCACTGATGGACTCCCCTGATTTTGCCACATAGTTGAGGCAATTTGACTACCTGAACTCAAGCTAATTACCTGAGTAGTATTAGTAAAAGTGTTACACTGATTTGATGGTTCCACTGTGAATTGACCAGGGTCTTTTGGCAGGTATTTACATTATTCACCTCTGAACCACTCTTATTAATGCATCAGACTTGTAAATGTCTGACATCACCCTCTTCAAGAGCCTTGGGGATAATAAAGCCGTAAGAACTGGCCATGAACACAGTTAACAGTCACTCCTGTAGCAAGGGATTTGATGGAATACACATCCCCTCACATACAAGTGACTAAAAATGGGCCTTCCCAAATAGACCCGAGCTTCTCACTTCTGGGTATGATACAATTGTGATAATATAATACTAAATCCAAAACTTGAAAGGAAGGGAAGGGCTTCCTATGCTCATTTGCAGCTACCCCTTCTTTGGTTACCTTTTTAGCTAGGTTAATCATAGCATCAGACTGCATCTGGATGATGCGTTGTGACATTTTTCAGGGCTTTTTCAGGATCATCTGTTCTACCAGAGAAGATGTCTTTTGCTAGCAGGGCTGGTACTCCTGGTTCCCAACCATATAATACATGGAAGGGAGACATTTTAAGGATATGATGGTATCTGATATGGTAGTTCATGATGGCACTAAGTAAGAATTGATTCCAGTTTAGGGATCTGAGCTGGCCATCTTTTGTAATATGGAAACCAGGGTTCCATTTGCTCTTTCCACAGTACCATTTGTGGGGGGTTATAGGGGGCCGAGAAAAGTTGCTGCATCCCCATGGAAGTAGCCAAAAGCTTTACCACCCATGAGGTGAAATTTTTCTCATTGTCACATAGTAGGACCTGGGGTTAACCATGCTGGGTGAAAATATGTTGATGGAGGAAGTCGGCAGTAGCTTTTGCAGTCTGGGCAGGAAGAGCAACCGCTTCAACCCATTTGGTGAAGTGATTAATGCCTACCAGAATATAGAGATTCCCGTTGGTAGTCTGAGGTAGTGAATTTACCACGTCCAGGCTTATTGTATGAAACAGTTGTTGAGGCGTGGTGGGAAGGTATTGATACTTGAGTTTGTAACTGGATTGCTTCTTACAGATTAGGCAGGCATTCAGCACTTTGATGATATACTCCATGATTCCTCCCACTAATACCAATCCATCACCCACTCATAAGTTTTATGCACTCTACTATGTCCCAGCATCGAATGGACCCCCATGATCATTAAAACTTGATCAGAAGGTCGGAGATAAGGCAACCAATCCACCCCTAATTTCTTATACAACTTCCCACTTTCCAACTTGGTATTGCGGGAGTGTCAAGCTAACATCTTCCAGATTGGTTCATCCTCATCTTCCCAGGCGTCAGGGGTCTTAAGGAGGCCATGCATTCTCTCTGCTTCACTATTTCTCCAGGTGAAGGATAGGCAGTTGAGTCAAGCCATCAACATTTATATGACAGGTTACAGCTTGGTGCTCAATCTTCATATCATAGTTTTGGAGATTTAAGGCCCAGCGAGCCAACCGCCAAGTGGGATCATTAATTTTATTTTAACCACTGCAGGGAGGCGCGGTAAGTGACCACATTGAAGGAAGTTCCATATAGGAAAAAGCGGGTAATATTTTAAAGCCATCAGGACCGCAAGGCACTCTTTTTTGGTGACACTGTAATTGCATTCAGCCTTGGATAACGTCTTGTTAAAATAGGAGAGGGGATGATCCACACTATTATTATCCAACTGAGCCAGAATGGCTCCAACAGCATAGTCAGAGGCATTGGTAAACAAAAGGAAAGGTAAATTGTAATCAGGGGTGGCGCAGGATAGGGCGCTTTTGTAACAACAGATTTTGCGTCTCAAAGGCAGCCTTTTGTTCATCTCCCCAATGAAAGGGTCGTTCTTAGCCAATAGCTGTACAAGCGGCTCACTCAGATGGTCGAACTTAGGGATAAATTGGTGGTAATACCCCATAATATTCAAGAATACCTGGATATTTCGCAGGGTTTTGGGAGCAGGCATTTTGGATATAGCCTCAGCCTTGTCTTGGAGGGGTTGAATCCCATCCTGTGAAATAGCGTGTCCAAAGAAATTTAATTTTTTCTCTGGAAAAAAGTGCACTTGGTGGGCTTTAATTTAAGATTTGATTGACGTAAGCGTTGGAAGACTTCTTTCAGGTGAGCAAGATAGTCATTAAAGGTCTTAGAAAACACCATAATGACATCAAGATAGACAATGGCACAACTTAACTTAAGATCCTGAAAGAGTGTGATTTATGGCTCGCTGGAAAGTTGCAGGAGCGTTGCAAAACCCCTGAGGTAATTGGGTGGGTTGGAATAGGCCCTCGCTGCAAATCAGAGCGCATTTCTCCTAATCTTGGGGAGAGAAGTCCATCTGCTAATAGCCACTGGCTAAGTCCATAGCTGAGAAGAACTTAGATCCAGAGAGCTGTGCTAGAGCTTCATCAATGCGAGGGATAGGATAGCTATATACTTTGTGAGGTTGTTTAGCTGAAGGTAGTCCATCACAACCCAATGACCGCCATTTTTCTTTTTTATAAGGAGGAGAGGGGACGACCAGGGCTTTTGCTAAGGTACCAGTAAGCCAGCGTCTAATAGCTGTTTGAGCTCCGTCCTCATCTGTTACTCCTCAACTTTTGATCAATAATAAAGTTTGGATCATATGGGACTATCATTTCCGACGTCAATTGTATGACTCCAACCCTTCATATGACCATAGTCAGTCTCAGTTCTAGAGAATATGTCGCTGTAGGACTCCAACAAACTATTATCTTTATTAAACTCTGCAGGGGTTAGATCATTGGAGATGTGAACGTCAGGCAATGTACATAATGATTTGTTAGCAGGTAGGCTCATATCTGACATAGACCCAATGCAGTGGACCTGGTTAATTTCCTTAAAAGGAACAGCAGAAATTTCCCAATCTCCTGGTGTTTCTTTATGACCATGTCCTTACTGGTAAGATTCCCCGGTAGAATACTGATAAGGCGTTAGTAAGCTGTGTCTAAAATGCCTGGTAATACTCAAAGTTCTAATGGACTGATTCCATCAATGCTAGTTATGTGCAGCAGGCAGTTGTGGGGGATTTGTAGGGTATTCTTAGTGTCAATCACCCTTTGTTCACCCGCTTTAATAACCACCTCTTAGGCTGAATAAAACGGAATTCCCTCGAGGGCGTCCACTGATTTAGGCAGCATCTTGGTAATTCTCCCTGCCATTTTATAGTGTAAGGATAAGGTGGAGAAAGGATACTCAACTGTGCAAGAGTATTCCTTTTATTGTCTCATTGTGGTCCAAAATCAGGGGACCCTCATAGTTTGGCAGAGAGATAGCCCTGCTTTAGATTAATAATCTTGTCATATTTGAGTATAAACTGGGTACCAATGAGCATGTCATAGGTATTGTTAGCTAAGGACACCGCAGGGGCTGAGAGGAGGAGTTTTCCAAATCAGATGGGTAAGGATAGGTAGGTCCCAATAATATGGGTGTTGGTCATACCAGCAGTGCCAAACTCCTGAGTATAGTCAAGGTCAGGGGCCAGTTTAATTTTTTTTCATAATCTTTGGTGATACAACGTTCAAAGGGGATCAGGTGTAAAGGATTGCAACAACTCATACTCTGTTGACAACAACCTGCACTTACGTTAAGGTTCCACACAAGTTTGGGAGAAGAGCGAGAACCTCCTTCAGCTGGATTGTAAAAGCAAGGCGTTTAGAAGTTTCAGGAAATTTATCCCAGATAGACTGCAATGTATACAAACTCTGAGTGTATCAGATCATTTTGGGATGAGCTGATCAGCGTCACTGGTGGTATTAATAACCTCCAGGCCTCTCAATACCGGATAAAGATATGTTTGGCGGGGTACCCTAGCCATATCCAATCATTCCAGATTCAACCTGTCAGGTACCTCCACTTCACCTGGGGCTCCTAGAACATAGTGATCAGCATCTTCACAGCCCCTCTTCAGATTTGTCATCAGAGGGATTCTCAATGAATGTCAGAGAGTCCATAGGGTGTGTGGTAGGTTCAGGGATTCCCTTATGGCAAGATAGGTCCTGGGGTTGTTCCTTCACCATATTAACTTTTGGGGGAGGTATTAGAACTGTAATGGCTTTGACTTTACCTTGGAAGGGACAGGGTTGGGTTGTCCTATGGCCATAGGTTCTGGACAAGGTATAGCTGGCAGAGATGCAAATGGGGATAGAGGTAGCGCATTAGAGGGATGCGATATTTCAGACACTTTGGAAGACTGCTCTGAAGATGGAAGGGAACAAGCCAAAGTGATAGCTAACTTCGCCAGCTGAGCTTTAGAAATAGAAGATGAAGGGGAGCGTTCATGTCACTGATTATACTCTCTGCATATCCTCACATTAGAGCATCTCATGGAGGCAGCTTCTTGGGAGCAGATTTTAAAGGGGAAACAGCCATAGAAGAGGCTGGAGAGGTTATAGATGATGCTTATCTCAGAGCTCTTTGCATTTTATCATGTTTGTGGAAGTTAACCACTGCTAGTAAAGCCTCCTTGATATCACATATATTTGAAGGAACGCTTGACAATAGAGATATGCATCTTCAAGGAGGAAAGAGGCGCCAATCCAGCCAAAACAACAGCAATAGCATCATTGAGTGGGAGTATTTTGGCAAGCAACAGAGGTTGAGCTTCACTATAAAAGCGCTCAACAAAAGTGGTGACCAATTCTCCCTCTTGCAGGCTAAGGCACATAAAGGCCTGTTTTTGCTATGTAAACTCTGTGGGAGCCAAATTCATTGATAAGCAATTTGTTTAACCCCAGCCCAGGTGCTAAGGTTGGTCATATGGGGAATCATTAACTCTTAAGTCAAACGACTCAAGCAGGGAAGGATATACTTGGTTTTTTGATGGTCAGTCGCTCCTTCCATCACTATTTCATAAACGAATAGGAAGGAGGCAATACTGTCCTCAACAGGTGTAAACTTGTCTCTGAGCAAAGTTTTGTGAATAATGGGGGAGGTCCTATAAGGTCCTTAGGAAGAGTGCTTCTCAAACCTTTTGAGGTGAGACAAAGCGCTGGCTAGTTGTTGCTCTAAAGCAGATAGCCTTGGTTCCCGCACAGTTGTCATTTTTAAACAGGAATTTTTACATTGTAAAGGCTCCCCTGTAGTGAGCACCACTTGTTAGATTTTAGGCGTTGTAGCTCGCTGGCGTTTTTCTTACCTTAATTCCAACAATATAATTCAGGGAATTTTGAACCACTGATATTAAAGATAAAGCAAACTAATATATACTAAAAGGTTGATTTTTAATTATATTTTATTAGTGGTAACAAGAGTTAAAAGAGAACCCTCTTATTAAGTCAATACTTAGTATTTAAAATGTTGAAACTTGAAAGTTCAGAATGTTTAGTAACATCCAAATTAGGGAATATGGCCATTTGACCTATTGGAGCTCTCAAATATTGGCTCACTTTGATGTAACAACCAATGGAGGGTCGAGGGTAAGTTTTACATGTCTGTGAGGCAAAGATTTTATGAATTTGAGCTAATCACCTTGGCGGAAGAAATTTGAACCTTGAGGGAACCCTCCAAAGCTATAAAAGGGGATGTTCTCGGTGTAGGTGCCTGAATTAAATTGGAAGTGGGCTGTGGAGAAACACCAATGGACTCCCCTGATTTCTCCACATAGTCAGGCCATTTGACTACTCAAACTCGAGCTAATTGCCAGAGTAGTATTGGTAAAAGTGTTACACTGATTTGAGGGGTTCCACTGTGAATTGACCAGGGTCTTTTAGCTGATATTTACATTTTTCACCTCTGAACCACACTTTTATAATGTATCAGGCTTGTAATTGTCCAACAGTGGGTAAAAGAGCAATATTATTGGTAGGTATCACGGAGATCATAGCTGAAGACCTGGATGCCTGTCTGACCTGTAAAAAGCAATCTAGCTACAAGACCTGGTATCAGTATCAACCAACTACTCCCCAACAACCTTTCATAATACAATCTTTAATATGTTAGGTCCTTACCACAGACTACTAGTGGCAACCATTATATCCTGGTTGGAATTGATCATTTCACCAAATGGGTTGAAGCTGTTGCTCTCCCCGCTGCTACTTTAAACCATGGCCACCTTCTTACACCAATACATCTTCTCCAGGCATGGGTTCCCCCAGGTCCTCCTTTGTAACAGTGGGAGAAATTTTTTTAGAGTGGTAAAGCAACTTGCAACTCCATGGGAGCTCAACAACTCTTCTTGGCCCCCTATAAACCATCCACAAAAGGCGCTGTAGAAATAGTTAATGGAACCTTAGTCTTGATACTCTGCAAAATGGCCAATTCAGATCCTTTCCACTGGGATCTTTCTAAACCAAGTTCCTTCATGGCCTTCTGGATTAGCTACCATCGCATCCTCAAGATGTCTCCTTTCCATGTACTATATGAGTGAGAAACTGGGGTGCCAGCTTTATTAACTAAGGATAATTTCTCTGACAGAACTGCTCCTGAACAAGCCATGTAAAAGTTGGCCCAACACATCATCCACTTACAATCAGTGGCCATTACTAATCTGGCAAAGACTATCACCAAGGTGGCCAAGCCTCAAATGAGCTCCAGGCCCCTCTCCCTTCCTTCCAAGTATCCAACTTGGTACTGTATTATCACAACCAAATCATTCCTAGAAGTGAGAAACTCAGTTCTTACCTGAAAAATTTGTAGTCACATATAAGTGAGGGGATGAGTACTCTATCAAATCCCTTGCTTCTGAAATCACTGTCGACTGGGTCCATGGCAAGTTCGTGCATCTTTATTCATCCCCTACCACTCTTGAAGGGGGTAATGTCAGACAATTACATGTACAATTTTTAATAAAGAGTGGTTTGGAGGTAACTAATTAAAATATTGGCCAATATACCCTGGTTGATTCCCAGTGAAACCCCTCAAATCAGGGTAATATTTTTATTAATACTTGGGCAAATAGCAAGAGTTTGGGCAGTTGGATTGCACTGAATCATAAGCTGAGTCAAGGGAGCCATTCTGAGGTCACTCCCCATCTTACAGCTAAACTAGTATAACCAACACTGTGGAGACTGGCCCCTTTTATATGGTTGGAGGGGGTCCAGCAAAGTGAAAATATTTTCCTGTTTTCTGATTGGTCTAAATATATATTATCCCTGCCTCATGGGTTCATCTTCTTGGCTGTCACTTCACCATCTGCTCTCACATTGAAGTGAGACAAGTCTCAAACAATCCAAAAGGCCAACAGCCCATGTCAGATTCTGTGGTTGACTCAAAAATAAACCCTTTGACAAACTACAGTTTGGGCCAATTTTTCCTTCTAATGCTTGAGCTAATACTCTAATTAAAACCTATTACAATAACATGGCTTAGGCTGATTATTGCAGCATGGATTTAATTAAGTTTTCAAGAGCTTGAACAAATATCTCACACATTTAGGCTGATCTTTTCTGAAATAACTTGGCTCAGACTGATTATTGCAAACATCATTTAATTATTAAAACTCAGCTTAATACGTTTGTACATTTAGCTGAATTTCTCTGCAACTACTCAGCTTGGGCTGATTAACTCAATGTCAAATCAATTCTCTTATTCTATTGGAAGCCCAGGCCAAATAAACTCACACAGTTGGGCTGATTATCACTAAACTAAACCCTCAGCAACTAGTCCCAATTAATCAGTTCCAAAATTAAATAAGCAACATGAGAAACTATTTGGGATTGTCCTGAAAAAACCATCTTTAAATCACATGAATGAATATTTGAAAAGAATATAATCAGCACAATAGCACTTGCACATGGACCACCCAAATGGGAGTACCTAGTGCTACTGAGAGGAACAGCTGATATCCCAATTAGGGAGGCATTTTTGTCAGCTGTATAATAAAAACATGAATGAGCTGGATCAATTTCTGCCTTAGGGCAATTTTTGTATGTCAGTATGCATAATTGGCATGATAGCACTTGCACATGGACTGCCCAAATGGAAGTACCTAGTGATATTAAGAGGGTCAGTTGATATCCCAATTAGGGAGTCATTTTTGTCAGCTGTATGATGAAAACATATTTTGAGCTGGCCCTAAAATAATTTTTATATATCAATATGTGCAACCAGCACAATAGCACTTGCACATGGACTGCCCAAATGGGAGTACCTAGTGCTATTGAGAGAGGCCTGCTGATGGCCCAATTAAGGGTATATCATTTATTTAAATCGACCACAAAATCTCCTAGAATTTATATTTTGTCAGCAGTATGACAAAACTCATTTTGAGACAATCATAGGACCATTTTGCATACTCATTAATTAAATATTTGTCCCTGAAATCCTCCCAAATATGAGAGTAACTTGCCACCAATAAACCTAGAAATAGGTCTCAGTTATATCATTTCAAGGGCCAAACTGAGGTGCAAAACAATCTGAGATTGCATGCTTGAATATGGCTTGGAGATGCCCAATAGAGGTATAAATACTGGCACCTGGACTAATAAATAAGTATCAAATAATTTAGTCTAAATAAAGGTCTATTTTATTATATTTTTGTTTGTCTTTTATTCTAAGTTACTTTTGTAAAGTGTTGGCAAGCTGGGATCTCAATATCCACAGCTTGCAACTTTACCTGCCTCAGTTGAAGTTCATGATTACAAAGGGAAAATCAATCCCAACATTGGCCAGAAGAGTCAGGGCTATTTGAGGATGCCTAGTGATTTTTTGAATGGTCAAAATACTGTAAGCCACTGGCAAAATTGAGGATCCATTGGCCAAACTTCAGCCCAATTAAGCATGCAGAAATATAATTATCAAACAAGCGATCCTTGAATTTCACAGCCCATATTACCTAATTTGGATGCACCTAGCTTATAATGAATTTCTCATCCGATTCTCTTCAAGACTCAAGACAATTTAAATCCTAAGCATCCTAATATAGAAAGGGTTTGCTTTTAATCCCCTCACAGCTACTTAATAAAAAACTAAAATTAATCTTTTGATTTATTTATAATTTTAGTATTTTTAGTATAAGTGGTTTACCAACTCCCCTGAATATATTCAATCCAGAAGTAGAGAGTGAACCTTCTCCTGCAAGATTATTGTGGAAATCCAGGGCAGAATAGCACCTGCAAGCATCAAAATTCCCTGGATCCCACACTCTTTTCCATTGATTTTGATTTCCCCATTTTCCCATTATCAGTGTGGTATCATTCCCAGGTTGGACCTCCTTAAATAGCTATAGAACTTATAAATCATAAGGTATAACATAGGATCTATATCAATTCTTTGATTTTTAGCTGGAGCATGTCAATATTTTTAGGGTAAAATCTATTAGAAATGTACAGATAAACTCTATAGATGTGCATTTATATATACTCAATATAAATCAACCTAAAATATAAATGAAGTTTAAGTCAGCATTCTTTTTATAGGAAGTTAGCCTCAATTTAATTTTTATACCCTTAGACATTAAATACATAATATTAAAGAACTCATGGTGAAAATAAATAATTGGCAAAGTTTTTGATTAGCACAAAAGTTTCGGAAAATCCAACGCCATCTAACGCTTTAACAGTTAATGTTAAGGTGCTAGACCCCAACTCTTATTGACCAACTATACAAGATTACATAAATCAATGCTAAAAGTTCAAAAGGCATGTCTCGATGTGACGAAAAAAGAAACGATCATTTAGTCTATCATTTTTAGATTGATTTGTTCATGTACCTCTCTTATTTATATTTTGATTTTTCTTAGTACTTGGTATTCTGCCTCTTGGTTGCCTGCCTCAAAAGTAGTCGAAATCCACCCTGAAGCTATTGCACAGTTGTAGGTAATTTTGAATTGTCTAAAATTAACTGTTCTAGTAGTTAAGCAGCTCTCAAGAAAGGAACCTTAAACATATTTTATAACATAACATAGTTGGGAGTATGGCTTTCACAAGAGGCGATCTATCTGGCTTCATTATCAATCCGCTTTCTTCCTTCCATATACTACTTTTCGTTTCCGTGGTCAGTTATTTTATCCGACTGATGTTTACGCCTCGGCTAACCGTGGTTAGCCATACCCTTGCCTTGACTTGTCTAAGTAGTTTTTGGCTCGGTTGTATTGTTGTTATATCTTTCATGGAGGCGTGGGTAAAGTTTCTTGCCCCTACGCTTACACGCTCCGCTGGTATGGACGCTGGACGGCATGTCTTTAGCTGCTTGAATAAGGTCGAAATTTGTATTTCGATCACCATCCTTCACCTTCTCGAGATGCAGTGGACAACTCCGGGGCTACAAATCCCCTATAAAGTTGCAGAGCTCGAATCGCTCAACCTATCCCTGCTAACGCCGATAGTTTTGGTTGGGTTCCTACAAACATGCTGGCTGCTCCCCGCCCTACTTCATAGAGCTCAATCCTTAATCGCTTCGGCTGCCATTTCAACAGTAACTAGGACTACAGATAACTTCCGTGGGCGTGATACTAGGGAAAGTTTAACCTTTGGTGAAGAATCCCGCTCCCGTGAAGTAGAAAATACTTATCGAAATCATTTGGGTCATTCAACCTCTGCCAGCGGACTGTATAGCCCCGATTCCCGTTCGATTTCTCACCTGCTCTATGTCTCAGCTGAAGTTGTAAAAGTCGGTTGTATAGCGTATGCTATCTTCCAGCTGTCTACCGCATTGATGGCTTACGTTGAGGCAGTGGCGAGAGACTAAGTTCCACGCACAGTAATATAGCTTATTTGTTGATTTAGTATATTTCCCTCTGGTAAATGGATTATAACTAATATCAGCTCGCTAGCTTATTATATATTTAACTTCTCTCCATTTTATTCGACAACACATAATTTTCGGGGCCGCTATGCACAATTGATTACCATAACTCAAATTATACCATGGATGCTCTTTCGGACCAAGTGGCAGGAAGCTTGGCTGGGCGCCTTACTTGATATTGATATGGTCCAGTTCATTTGTTCAATTCTACGGTAAGTACATCTATCTTTAACTTACAGCATGAATTAAATTGCGTTTTATTTCAGTGATGGTTAATTGTCTTTACTGGAATTTATGCCTTTGATAGGCTGAAAAATTGTATCGGACTAAAGAGGCGGCTAAATGTTTTTGAAGGAGCTATAGTTGAGCTGATGTAGCTGGACTTGCACTTCTCACTTTTATACAAAATTGATTAACTTTTATATCGATATATGGCGGGTTTTGCTATTGCACGCCTCGTTTTTAGATCAACCATCTTGTGGGTTTCGGTTTGCTATTTAAGGCCCCTAGAATGTAGATACTTGAAAATAAAGTTACAAGGTGAACGTATATAGCTTTTTTCGGCTTCGCGTAGGCAGATTTTAGATGGTGTTTGACGAATAATCTTAGATCTGTTTGCCAATATTAGATTATTGTTCTCGGCAACACCCTCACCTTAATGTCTAAAACGGGATAATTTTAATTTAATACCGAATTTATTAGTATAAATTCTGGAGTGTAAATTGGCAAAAATTTAGACAAAGTTAGCATTGGCCAAGCAGTCATTTACAACTATTGAATGATACTTAGCTCTATGAATTTTAAGCCATTGCCAGAAATTAGGTATAATATTTAAATCAGGTGTATAAGAGTGTGTGAAAAGAACCTCAGTTTTGTTTTGCATATACTGAGTTCTTATACAACACACAACGATGTTAGATGTTCTCAAATTTTACTTACAGCAACTGTATAGCCTCACCAATTATGAGTACTTAGCCCTTCGTTTAGAAGCTCCTTTGCCCCAATTTTATTGATATGGGTAAAATTTATGAAACCATAACTAACACACATTATACAACTGCAAATCAATTATGTAGGAATCCAGCTTAATTATGCTCACTTGGTGCTACGCCGCTGGATTCCACAAAGGATTTTAATAAAATAAAAATTGAAAACTATAAAAATTGGATTTTTATGATTTTTAATGAGTGCAGGGGTAAGAACAAAAAGCGATCCCTTTCCAATTTTCAACAATTAGTATTTATACTATTTTCAAAGGTCAGAGGGAATTCAAGGATAGTTTTGGAATAGCTTCAATACTTTCCAATTTAGGCAATATGGGTGTTGATCCTATCAGATCTTGAGGAAAGTTAGTTAATTTTAGTAAAACAGATGTTGGGGTTTTGGGGCAGAATATACCCATGCAGCAAGGTTTTGATGTACCACAACCAATCACCACTAGAGAAAATATTCTCACCTCAGGGGCCGCTACCATACCTATAAAAGGGGTGGCCCCCGCGCAGGTGTTGTGAAGGACTTGGTGATGGTTGAGGGAGTACCTTCAGCTGGTTTCCCCAAAGTCTGTCATACGATTGCAAAATCTGATTGTTCGATTTTATAGAAAGTGCCCTTGCGGGTTTTGAACTGTTGTTACCCCAGTTAATGGGGTTCCACTGAGAATTGGCCAGGGTCTTTTGGCCAATATTGTCAGCATTTTCATTAATATTGCTCCTAATAGCATCAGAAAATTGTAAATAGCCAACATTTCCCTTTTTTGGTGAAACTTGACCTAAAACATTTTTATTTTTGAGCTGCAAAGGTAAATGTCTGACAAATAACCAACAGGTTTATCTTTTATAAACTGAAGATGTGGTTTTTTATATTAGCCTACTATATTTATTCAATTTATATTGTGGAAAGTTATATAATATTTTGTATACCAGCATTTTAAGATATGCAACTATGGTTTGGCTAGAAGCCCTAATTTATATCATTGTAACAATCCTTACAATTGGTTTGTTTGCACTATGAAAGGCTTGCACTTTTTATGTGATATAAAACTGGTAAAAATTATGGTAGAATTTAACAATGCATTTATAAATTATCAACAGAAGAGAATACTGACATCTACATTCAGGCTCTATTCTAATTTATTGATAATGACTTTAAATTACTAATATGGTATCTCATTAAAGGTCATAGTGTTATAAAGAGAATTATTCTAAGTTGAGATAAAATTATAATTTCAATTCAAAAAGATCAGAAGATAAAGCTAAACTTCCTACCAACTTTACGATGTCTTTAGTTGGTATCCAAAATCTTTGGTGGATATTAGAATTAGTGCTTAGGCATCAACTTTAAGTGTACAGGTAATCTTCGATAAACAGATATACTGTATGATGAACGCAATTTGAAAAATAAGAAGAATATATCCAAAGGTAATCACAAATACATTTTATTTTGTAAAAAAAAGACACCAAAGTGTTGAATCTTCCAGTAACTATGCAATTCATGGTTTATATCCCTATTGTGGTCAGTTTCATAACTATTGTAAGGACATGGTCCCCTTCAAAATGACAATTTCTCCAAAGTATGCTCTTTAACTCCCAGGTTCTCATTGATAAAATTTTGCTAACGGAGCACCATTTGAGAATTTCAGGTTAGTTGCGTTATATACATAAAAGGTCAAGGAAGCAAATCCATATGCCTTAGGTATTTACATAATAGTAGCAATCAGCCAAGTACAACTGAGACATTGATGAATGATGAAGTAAAAATATCAAACTTATTAATGAGTTTATGCTGGTGTGGGGGTGAAGTAGTTAATATAACAGCGGATACAAAAATCATGCCCACATGGTGAAGTATTTAATGCATTTGGGATTTTAGAGTTGCACAGTGGGGTTTAGGATTTGATCATAATTATAAATACCATAAATTGGAGACACTGAGGCAAGGTAACTGATATTAAAAAGATACTACAGTTGAAACCAGTGAAGTGGCAAAGTAGAATAATTTAAAGCCCTTGTCTACATATTAGTTAAATATAAAGTAAAAGTAGTTGAAATAGTCATTCAGATTTTTGGTCATTATAATTTGCAACATTTCTCCCCATGTGGCCAAACATCAGGAAAAAACGTTGGTGGGTTAGACTAGGCTATTGAGAAGCCATAGCTATAAGGCAGGTATATGGCTCTCAATCTTTTTTATTCCTTACCCAGTTATTTGGGGTCTTCAACAGTAAGGCATGGATTGATGGGCTAAGCTCAGAAAGGTTCTCAGTGATAGGTAATTCAAATAATTTTCTCAGGGTACCTCAACCTGGAAGGTGCCACAGCTAGTAAAATTATGACTGGTGTTTACCACTATCTAAATCTAAGGTTGGTAAAACTTTAAAATCAAGGAGAGAGCCCCTAAAAGATATTAATGACCTCACTTATGCCATTGATAGAAGTTAAGTTCTAGATCAACCTGTCAGAACTGATCCTCATAGTAAGACAATTGAAATTCAGATAAAATTGCCAAAAATACTAAAAACTACTAAGTGTGAGTATTTGAGGTTAGCTGTGTTTGAAAAATCTTATTTAGCTGAGAAAGTAATTTTTCATCACAGATTGGTTTAGATAATTGCCTGGATTTTATATTTGCCCATAAAAGTTGGTTTCTTGATGGAATGACGTTTGCATTTTAAAGATAATATACTTCAAACTTGATTTAAAAGTTAGTTTCTGGTAAAGTTTATTATATCCTTTTTTATAACTAGCTTGGCTGAAATACTTTTCTGCAATGGTCAGCTTAGGTCTAAAGTTATGGCCTCAGCTTGCTGTTTTGACCAAGCTTGAAACCCACACCTTTGACTATTCTGCCAAGTACACAGTGCACAATCTCATGTAATTTCAGTATGGCCCTACTGTCATGAGAGTGTCTCTAACTCTTCACGAGTAGGATATGAATAACCTCATCTTAGTCCCACCTAGTATGGTGTCAACACCCTCATAGTAAAGGCATAAACCCATGAAATCCCTAAGAGAAGGTAACTCACAAGGGTAGCAAATGGTAATATAGGTTACATAAAATATATAAAAACCAGTTCTTTATATTAAACAGACGAGACAACTAACAAAGAAGGTTGGTCTCAAGAATCCATATTTAAACAATTGGATAGGGAATCATTTTCCATTGGGCGGAGCACTGCCCACTCTAACCAATAAACACAACTTTACATCTATTATCATACTGTAGCTCAAGTATTCTCACACTTGGTAATTGAATGAAGTTGAATTATACCAGATTAGCAATATTATAAACTGAACGGGGCTTGAAGCCAAGAAACAATTAAATGTAATGTTTTGTCATATCTTTTACAATATAGCTGGTGCATTTAAGGCTATAGATGTAATTGTAAGTCTGAGGGAGCAACCCCTGTAGTTGAATCAGAAGTTATTCCCATTTCGGACCAAGAAAAGTAAAAAGCTGGTGGTCATCCCCCTCGTCACCATGGAATATTTAGACCAAGTGTAAATGAGAGGTGGTGATATCGTATCCCTTGAAAGCTGCATCTTATTCCCTTATGCTAATTACTTCTGAGTTGTTACAGTAAATACATGGTGTGTGGAGAAGTGGCAGTGGCTAGGGACCTCTGCCAGCAGAGGGTTGACAGCAATTCTCCCCTCAAAAGGTTTCTGGAAGTTTGAGTTCCACTGAGTTAACTAAATTGAGTTCCACTGAGAGCAAACAAATAAATTGTTTCCAGGCATGGGAATTACCATATGCAGTGGCTCATCAGCACCAGTAATCACAAGCCTGTCCCTGATAGGTAAAATTGCACTGAACCTGTCAGGAGAACAGCAAGTAAGAATTAGACTGGCCTGCCAGCCCAGATGCCAGAGCATCTGAACAGCAAACCAGAATGCCTGAGGCACTGCTGCTGATATGATGAATATGGAACCGTAAAGGAATTCCACCAATATCTGCCAGTGAGCCAGAATTTCATATAGCCACAAAGTAAAGTACCAGATGCACATGGCTGTTAACCCTGAGGGGTATGAGAATGTTGGCAGATAAGGTGGCTTAATTCTTAACATTTAAAAACTAATTTTTGGGAATAATTTTAATGGTAATTTTAGGAAAGAAAAATTGACCAACAATTTTCTCAGTGCAATGTGACTGATTAAATAGTAGTCAATTTGGGGGAAAGCAAAGCTGGGATCAGGTCCTCAAATTTGACCTAACCAGCAAATTATTCGGGAATGGGTGGGTTAGTTCCTTGGGAATCATCATCACAAAATTCAACGGTGGGCTGAGTCGCTATCAGTTTGACCTCAAACGCCTGAACCAAAGCTCGACTACATTTCTGATGGTTGGCATGCTGGTGTTTAGCCTGACAAGCGGCGGGAATCCCCCAAGGCCACCCCACAATGGGGTGGGCCCATTTGGTTGGGAACGGGTTCAGGCGCCCAACCCACCCATGCTCAGTCACTGGGCTGTTCATTTGGTCAATGGCATTGCATCAGACGCAACTCCCAATTTGTCAGCAGGAAGCTGCCCATTGGGGGTGATGCCTGCCAGATTTGGGAGGGGAGAGATTTTTCCAATCATCATGTTAATCAAATCACAATCGTCAGGCATTCCAGCTGATAGATAAGTCTTCATACCTTTTTGACCATTTAAAAACTGAGCATTGGGCAGATTGTTGCTCAAATTGGTTACGATCAATTTTATTTTGGTGGTCTCAGTGCAGATTTCACTGATTCCTCATACCAGTTCTGCCGAGGTTAGTGTGGGTACTGGAAATGGGATCTGAAGTGGGAGAGCTTATACCCAGCGCTCATCTACTATGTGAGCGAGATCGCCCTGAGTAATGAGGGGTACAGCCATCCTCTTTGGTGCCTTCTTACTAAGAAATGGGAAAATGGCCTGGTCAACACCCAGAGGACGTTCCCCAGGACTTACATTACCCTTTCCTTTTCCCAAGAGAAGGGCCCCACCACCGGGGAACTGCATGAGAGCCACATTCTTGTGCGCCTTGGGTAATTTGATTGCCATAATAGTCACGACTTTTTTGGGGGGGATGGGGAGCTTTGGGGTGGGATAAATGGAATGCATCAACCAGGTCCATGCAATTTTCACAATTGTGCGCCTTGACCCAACTGTTTTCATAGACCGGATACCCTTTCCAGGCCACAAGATATTGTACAGAACGTCAGGATTTATGGGATGCCAGGATAGCTTCTACCTCAGCCTCCTCTTCATTATTGACAATAATTGGTTCTGGTTCCGTGGGAATTTCAC
This sequence comes from Massospora cicadina, assembly GCA_022478985.1. NCBI lineage: Eukaryota > Fungi > Entomophthoromycota > Entomophthoromycetes > Entomophthorales > Entomophthoraceae > Massospora > Massospora cicadina. The sequence continues at coordinate 123,139 of JAKSZP010007991.1, read as the reverse complement.
CCTTGAAGGGCGACAGCTGGGAAACATGGAAAACGGGATGCTGCTTCCAATGCATGGGGAGCTTCAGTCAGAACGCCCCATTACCCAATACCTCCTTTACCAAATGGAGTCCCAAACGTTTGCTGGCAAATTTGCGGGAAGGAGCCTGGATTTTTAAGTGATGGGTGTCGAGCATAACATAAGAACCCTTTGTAAACTCGTGACCTGGAAGACGTTTTTGATACGCAAATTGCTTGTAGTCATCTATAGCTTTGGTGAGGTGTTCCCGCACTAAGCCTTGAGTCGATCTAATATGAGCAGCGTGGTCCGTGGCAGCTTGAACCTCTGGCCGCAAGCACAGTCTAACTGAAAACAAAGGATTATAACCCAACGTTGCTTTGTAAGGGGAAACCCCATGGACGCGTGGGTTCCATTATTGTACGCGAATTGGGCAAGGGGGAGATCATTGGCTTAAGTATCCTGCGCGGCTGAAGCATAGCAACGCAGGTACTGTTCAAGAACTTGATTATCCCACTCAGTCTGGCCGTCAGACTGAGGATGATATGCCATGGAGCAACAGGGGGATATTTTCAGGATTGATAGGAGTTCACTCCAAAAGTGCATGGTGAACTGGGAACCACAGTCGCTGATGATCTCCTGGGGGAGACCAAACATCAAAAACACATGGCATATGAAAAGGTGGGCAGTTTCTTCGGATGTAATTGTGGAAGTGCAGGGGATAAAGAGGGAAAATTTTGTAAAGCGATCCACCACTACCATTTTTTTAGTACTAGATGGTCCGATCCACCACTACCATCACCGCTGTGAACCCATTGGAACAGGGGAGCTTGAGATAAAATCCATGGACACCAATGTCCATGGACCCTCCGCCTGCTGTAAGGGATGCAGGAGGCCATTTTTGCCAGAGCGGTCCAACTTGGCCCTAGCACAAGTAACACAATCAGCGATCCAGGCTGGAACTTCTTTTGTCAAACTGCCCAATTGTAGGTCCATTTGATCAAGTCAATACATTTCTTAGAACAGGGTGACCTACCGTGGGGGGTCATGATGGGCGCAAAATACCTCACTTTGGAAAGAAGGGGGAACCCAAATGCGAGATCTAAAATATATAAGACACTGCTTTAGTGAGTATAGGGAGTGTTTAGGCTTCTGGTGGGATTACTGCTCAACCAACTCCACGCCCTCAAGGCAGGCCATTTGACTGGCTAAGACCTGAGCAACTAACAGAGCGTTGGGAGCCAGAGTGATGGAAGAAATGATAGGGGGAACAATTGACAAAATTTTGGGTGGTGGGAATCACAGTAACAAGATCCACTTCCTCCAGATCTGCGGAACTGTGAGCAGGGCTGCAGCTGAGAAAATCGGGAAGTACATTTAGTGCACCTTTTACAAAATCATATTTGAAGTTGAAACTGCACAGGTCTCGATAGGTTTGGGCTTGTCAGTGTGCCAATTTTTGGGGATTACAAAAGTACAACAAGGCCTGGTGATCCATGAAAACCATTAATTCATGTCGAGCACCCTGTAACAGGTACCTCCAATGAGTTAGGGCCCATGCAACAGCTGCCAACTCCTTGTCATAAATAGCCCAAGTCTGCTCCGTAGAGGTAAACTTTTGGGAAAAGTAGGCGACTGGGTGTTCCAAACCATCGTGCTCCTGGAGCAACACTGCTCCAACAGCTACTGATGACGCGTCGCATGCAACAATATATGGCTTGGTGGGATTGGCGTGTTTTAAAATGGGAGGGGATACTAACACCTCTTTAATCAACTCAAATGCCTGTTGGCATTTGTCCATCCAACAAAAAGGTACATTTCTTCCTGTGAGTGGGTGGAGTGGGGCAGCGAGCTGAGAGGGTGCGGGGAGAACTTTTTTAAGAAAATTATGGTTCCCAAGAAACTCCATAATTGTTTCTGGGTAGTTGGAGTTGGCCATTCTCGGATTGCATCTAACTTGTTGGGAGGGATTGTGACACCATCCTTAAGAACCAGGTTCCAGAGGAAAGTAACCTCCTCCTTATAAAACTCACACTTGGAAGCTTTGAGATACAACCCTGCTTTATTCAAGGCGACTACCACCACTTCCAAGTCAATTGCGTGTTGTTCAGGATTCAGGGAGTGAACCAGAATGTCATCAATGTATGCAACAGAACAAGTGAACTGAAGGTCACCCAGTGCATTATCAATCATATGTTGGAACATAGCGGGAGCATTCTTCAGCCTGAAAGACATTACACGAAATTGGAAAATGCCACACTTCATCTGGATTGCTGTTAACCATTCCTGTCCTTCCATTACCCAGATTTGGTTGAAGGCGTTCACCAGATCCAGCTTAGATAACACATGGGATTTGGCAATTGCCTGACTGATTGTCTGCTCCAGAGGCATTGGGTAGGGATTAGTAACTGTTATTTTATTCAAATGGCCATAATCCACACAGGGACGGAGAGAACCATCCGCTTTTTTGGCAAGGATGATGGGGGAGGCGACGGGTAAGGTCTCCTTGAACAGCCAACCTTTTTTCAACATACTGTCCAACCAGTTATTGAGTGCAACTTCTTCCTCCGCTGTATGGGGATACAAAGGACAGTTGATGTTTACCAACTCCACAGTCTTTCAAAACCCACAATTGTACCTGGTGTGTTTAGGCAGACAATCTGGTTTTTCCATATCAAAGATTCTCCAATAGTGCATTAAGTTTTTGGGGAAATCAGCCGGAACTCCCGCAGAAGTGACTAGGGTAGTGATAGAGCTAGTTCCTTGTACCTTCTTGAGGGTGTTGATCAAAGGGAATTCTCCCTCTGAATGATCATTAGTAAACAACAACGTATTGGACTCTAAATGAATCTTCACATGTCTTCAACACCACCACCCCACGCCTAAGATCACCGGAAACACCAAGTCTGGTGATGCTGAAAAGTGATCGCGGAAGGTGAACTGGTGGATTGAAAAAGGTACCGGTCAGTGAATGACATATGAGGGCTGATAAGCAGATGAGGCCACCATCACTGAGGAGCCCGCATCCATTTCCAGCTTTAATTGTTGCACCAATTCAACACTCATAAAATTTCCCGCTGCTCCAGTGTCCACCAGGGCCTCAAAGGAGACGTGATAAGAACCAACACTAATTTTCATGGGTACTAAGAGGTAATAGTAGTTCTCCTTATTGGTAGTTGTGGATGAATCCAGCGATACCAAAGAGATGGTGGTGGGATCCGGGGAAACCAATGGGCAAATAGCCACGACAACTATGGGGTATGGTTTTGGAGGTTTGAGTGTGTCTGGTCTAATGTGGTCAGAGATAATCTTCTTTACAACCTGGCTCAGTTGGAAAGAAGGGACCATTGCTGCACCTATACACTTGAGAAAGGCGGAAATGGCTAGGAATACTGGTTGGTCAATTATGTCAGGCGAACAGCAAGTAAGAATTAGACTGGCCTGCCAGCCCAGATGCCAGAGCATCTGAACAACAAACCAGAATGCCTGAGGCACTGCTGCTGATATGACAAATATGGAACCGTAAAGGAATTCCACCAATATCTGCCAGTGAGCCAGAATTTCATATAGGCACAAAGTAAAGTACCAGATGTATATGGCTGTTAACCCTGAGGGGTATGAGAATGTTGGTGGATAAGGTGGCTTAATTTTTAACATGTAAAAATTAATTTTTTGGGAAGAATTTTAATGGTAATTTTAGGAAAGAAAAATTGACCAACAATTTTCTCAGTGCGATGCAACTGATTAGATAGTAGTCAATTTGGGGGAAAGCAAAGCTGGGATCAGGTCCCTCAAATTTGACCTAACCAGCAAATTATTCGGGAATGGGTGGGTTAGTTCCTTGGGAATCATCATCACAAAATTCAGCGGTGGGCTGAGTCGCTATCAGTTTGACCTCAAACGCCTGAACCAAAGCTCGACTACATTTCTGATGGTTGGCATGATGGTGTTTAGCCTGACAAGCGGCGGGAATCCCCCAAGGCCACCCCACAATGAGGTGGGCCCATTTGGTTGGGAACGGGTTCAGGCGCCCAACCCACCCATGCTCAGTCACTGGGCTGTTCGTTTGGTCAATGGCATTGCATCAGGCGCAACGCCCAATTTGTCAGCAGGAAGCTGCCCATTGGGGGTGATGCCTGCCAAATTTAGAGGGGAGAGATTTTTCCGATAGTCATGTTAATCAAATTGCAATTGTCAAGCATAACAGCTGATAGATCAGTATTCATACCTTTTTGACCATTTAAAATCTGAGCATTGGGCAGATTGTCACTCAAATTGGTTACAATCAATTTTATTTTGGCGATCTTGACACAGATTTCACTAGTTTCCTCATACCAGTTCTGCTGAGGTTAGTGTGGGTACTGGAAATGGGATCCTAAGTGGGAGAGCTTTTACCCAGCGCTCATCTACTACGTGAGCAAGATCGCCCTGAGTAATGAGGGGTACAGCCATCCTCTTTGGTGCCTTCTTACTCAGAAATGGGAAAATGGCCTGGTCAACACCCAGAGGACGTTCCTGGGACTTACAGAACCCCTTCTCAACTCAGTGGGGCCAGCTATATGTGACCTGGCTGGCAGCGCCCCCAGTCACCCACTAAACAAAGTGATGCTAATCCACTAAGCAAAATAGTGGTGGAAGGGGAAAGTTGGTGGCAAAAATTGAGTGTGAGTCAGCTGTCCAGGCTGGGTTCAATCCTTGTCATAGAATTAAACTACCTTCATTGAACTTAAACCACGGTGAACATCTCTTAAGGGGGAGAATAGCTTCCAACCCTCTGCTGGCTGAGGTCTCTAGCCGCCGCCAGTTCCCCACACCCTGTGTTTGCTGTACCAACTCAGAAATAGTTACCATATAGGAAAATAACGTGACCTTCAAGGGTTATGTTATCAACAACCTCTCATCTACCACATGGGCTAAATTACCTAGGGTGACGAAAAATACAGATGCCAGATTTTTCCCTTTCTTGGTCTGAAATGGGAATAACTTATAATTCAGCTACAGGGTTTTCTCCAACAGACTTATACTAATGCTCATCAGACCATCCCGTTCACCCCCAGACCCAACTTGCCATATCTTGCCCTTACCCAGCTTTGGTCCAGGGTATTCTTTAGGTCAGGCAGGCCTGGCAAATTTATCTTTTTTTGCCTCTTCACGCCAAGCTTTATCCCTGAAATAAGTACCCTTAATGGTGTCATGTAATATTACCCTCACATTCTGTTGGGGCTCCACCCCACTCCAGGTGCTTCATACCGGGAAAAATTTCTGTGGGCAGAAGCCAAATTCATAATAGCGATACTTTTCTTAGCTTTGGACCTGCTGCCTCTTAGAAATGCTCATGGAAAGCACCAATCAGGTCTTTAGCATGGACGCACTGACGTGCTGGTACCCAACTGTTTGCCGCTGCATCAAACCCCTTTTAAGACACCAAGTACTCAAGCCTTTTTCTGATACAGTGAAATGCTACAATTTCCTCCACTTCCCACTCTGATGCCCCACAGTGAGGTATGTCTCAGGAGCCTCTAGTGGGAGAACCTCAAACAACGTCAGCTTACTTTTATTAAAGACTGCAAAGATCTGGAATGATAGGGGAAGATCAAACTGGTATGAGGCATGTCCTATCTTTCTGACAATGCGGTAAGGCCCCAACCTCTTCAGTCCCTATTTTTTGCTTAGCTTCTTTGTTAAGATATTTCTAGCATCAATCATCACGAGATCCCCTTCCTTGCACGCAGTACCTACCCATCTCTTACATCAGCATTATCCTTATAATTCTGCATAGCTGAATCCAAATTTGTGGTAACCCCTTTGTGTAATTTCTTGATGGTCTTATCAAAGTCCATCACCATTTCCAAATTAAATCCACAGCTGGGCTCCATGTTGAAGGAGGGGTTAAGCCCATAGTTGGTGAAAAATTAAGAACACCTTATAGATACATATTGGGCGTTGTTATAGATAAATTGGGCCATGGGATTTTGGGAAAACCAATCTGAATGATCTATGGCAGTATAACACCGCAGGAACTGTTCCAAGCATTGATTCACTCGTTCTGTCTGCCCATCAGATTTTTAGGTGGTAGAAAGTAGAATGGATTTGTTGAATTCAAAGAGTTTTACACAACACTCCCATAATATGGATATAAACTAGGGTCCACGGTCACTAATTATCTTCTGGGCATCCCATAGAGGGAAAACAAATAAGCCACTAAGGGCCTAGCCATCTATGTTGCTGTTACTGTGGAGTGACAAGAGATGAAATGGCCAAACTTTGTAAACCTGTTCACCACTACTTAGATTGCATATAGCCCTTAAACAAAGGTAACACCACAATGAAATCAACTGATAAGGAAGTCCAGGTCCTTATGCCTTTTGAACAGGTATCAGCAACCACTCAAGGGGCTGGAGATTTGACTTCGCCCTGTTGCAAACCAGGCACTCCTTACAGTACCTAGGACCTGTGCGGCTAATCCCTTCTAATTATAGGTGCGGTAAATCAACTCCAAGGTATTTGCCTTCCCGGGGTGCCCAATGGTGATCCAATCATGATGGTCCTGGATTATTTCCAGGCGGAGTGGTCTGGCAGGAACCCATAAGAGTCCCTGAAACCACAATATTTTGTCCTCAACATAGTATTCCCTGGTAATATCATCCTGATTTAGCTTGCTCTTGGCAAGGACATAGTATATTCTACCAACAAGGGCTGAGAAAGAACAACCTTTATGAGCATACTATATTCCTCCACGTTTTCCAGAGGAGCAAGTGCTGACACGCATGTCATGAGGGAAGGCTTCTGGGATAAATCTTACCTTGCGGAATTACCAAGTGGGTATTGTGCCTCTACCTCCTTAGGATCTGGAGCTAAAGCAGTGTTTTGACTCAAAACATTCGATAAACCATTCTCCCTGCCTTTTGTAAACTCATAAGAGAACACAAATTGGGTCAGGGTCTCATTCCAGCAGGTTTGCTGTGGGGTCAGGACATGTGAGGAGTGGTAGTACAATAGGGCATGATGATTAGTACAAATGCAAATGGCTGGAATGAGCCATGTAAATGATGGCGCCAATATGTCAGCGCCTCTACCACTGCCAATAACTCTTTTCATAAACGAATTAGTTCAACTCAGGCAAGGACACTTTCTTAGAAAAATATTCCACGGGATGCTCCACTCCATCATCACTAACACGTAACAAGGAAGCCGCTATGCGCGAAGTTGGAAGCATCAGTATCCACAATAAACTCCTTTTTTGGGTCAACATGGCGAAGTACTGACGTGGACAACAGGGTGTACTTCACCGCTTGGGAGGCATCCTATAGGACAGAGGACCAATGGTAAACTTTGGCCCCACTCGCCTTGTACAAAGACGCCACTACCTCAGATAGATTTTTTGTGAACTTTTGAGGAACGTTCACGTCCCCAAAAACTTCTCAATTCATTGACTGAAGTTGGGTGGGTCACTCATAAATTACCATCTCCTTTTCTAAAGTGATCATGTGGCCTTGGTCAAACATGACGTTGACCAGGAAGGAGACTTGGGACTTAAAAAACTCACTCTTACTGATTTTAAGCGTAGGATTGGCCGCCCTCAAATGTTCCACCACTTGCCGCAGGTGAATTTCATGGGATGCTTGATCGAAGGAGAACGCCAGAATATCATCCATGTAGGCCAAAGCGCACACATCCAGCACATACCCCAAAGCTGCATCTATACGACATTGGAAAATAACAGGTGCATTTTTAAGCCCAAAAGGCTTTTCTAAAAACTGGAAGATACCCTTTTTGGTTTGAAACACGGTGAGCCAATCATGACCCTTTTTGATATGGATCTGATTAAACGCGTTCAAGCAATCCAATTTGGAGAAAACTCTAGCCTTCTCCATATAGCGTGCAATTTGTTAATCCACCAGGCTGGGATGCAAGTCTGTTAATGTGACGTTGTTCAAGTTTACATAATCTACTCATGGGCGTAGAGTACCATCTACTTTCTCCATGATGGATTTTGACCTCTGGAATGCTCGCTTGATGCTTGTTTTACAATAAAACAATAGGGTTTGATACCACTAATACAATAGAAATAATTAAAATTTGAAAACTTAGAAAGTTAGAGTTTTAAAGTTTTTTTATTAAGCATCATGGGGAATAAGATAAAAATGAACCCTCTCAATATCACACCACTCAGTATTTAAATTAGTATTGAGGGCCAAAGGGAAATCATTGGTAAATTTGGGATGGCTTGTACAGTCCAAATAAGGAAATATGCAAGTTCAGCCTAACAAAGTTCAGAAAACACGTTTCCATTTAGATAAACGATGGATGAGGAATTAGTGGTAAGTAATACGTACCCATGGGATAACAATATAATATATTTTAGCCAATACCCATTAGCTAAAATTCTTGCACCTTGGAGGACACCCACCACAGCTATAAAAGGGGGTGGTACCCTCATCAGTGCTTGTTTAGACCTGGTTTTGGCTGGGGGAGTACCATCCAATGGGTATCCCAGGGTCCGCTGCATGGTCAGAGAAATCTGACTGCTCAATCTTGTTTTTATTGCCCATGAAGTATTCAAAATCTTGTTACCCCAATTTGCAAGGTTCCACCAAGGATTGGCCAGGGACTTTTGGCTAACATTTTAGTTAATTAAATATATTATTTCAATGCCATGGACTTGTAAATGTCTGATATTCCCCCTTCTTGGCCGATTTTGACCCACAACATTTTTATTTGTAGCTGGGAGGGCAAATGTCCAACATCACCCCCCTCAAGAATTTTGGGGGGAGAATAGGGCTGTAGGAATCAGCCATGAACTCAATTAATAGTAACACCGGTAGCATGGCTTTTGATGGAGTACTCCTCTCCTCGCTTTTAAGTGACTACAAAAGAGCCTTTCTAAATGAACCCAATTTTCTCCTTTCTAGGGGTGATACAATTGTGATAATAAAGCACCAAGTCAGATACTTGAAGGAAGATAGAGGGGCCTGGAGCTCATTAACAGCTTGACCATCTTTTGTGACAGTTTTGGCTAAATTAGTCATAACTTCTTATTGTAACTGAATGATGTGCTGGGCCAACTTCTTCATGGCTTGCTCAGGGTCAGTTCTATCAGTGAAAATGTCTTTGGCCATTTATGCTGGCACCCCAGGTTCCCGTCCATACAATACATGGAAAGGAGACATCTTAAGGATCTAGTGGTAACTGATATGGTAGGCCATGAGGGCAATGGTAAGTGCTGATCCCAGTGAAGGGGTTAAAAATGGCCATTTTCCATAATATAGAAACCAGGGTCCCATTGGCTCTTTCCATGGTACCATTAGTTGAAGGGTTTTAAGGGGCAGAAAAAAAGCTGTTGCGTGCCCATGGAAGTTGTGAGAATCTTCACCACTCAGGAGGTGAATTTTTTACCATTATCACATAGCAAAACTTGGGGGCAACCATGACGAGTAAAGATATACTGATGGAGGAAAGTGGCCATGGTTTTTGCCGTCTTTGCTGGGATAGCCACTGCCTTGACCCATTTTGTAAAGTAATCTTTCTTAACCAATATATATCGATTTCCACCTGTAGTTTGGGTTAGAGGGCCAACCACATCGAAACTTATTGTGTGGAAAGGCTGTTGAGGGGTGGTAGGTTGCTATTGATACTTGGTTTTGAAGCTGGATTGCTTTTTGCATGTCAGAAAAGCATCCAAGGTTGCAACAATGGTCACCATGATTCCCTCCCAATAGTAGCATTCTTTTACCCACTCATGTTTTCCGCACTCCGCTATGCCCTAGGAAGGCATGAGACCACAAAATTACAGGTAACACTCTGAGGGTTAGAGGTAGGGTAACCAGTCAACCCCTACTTTTTTGTATAAATTCCTATTATCCACCTTTATGTTACGGTAATGTTGAGCTAGCATCTTCTGGACTGGTTCTTCCTCATCCCCCAAGCATCAGGGGTCATTAGAAGATCATGTAGCCGCTCTGCTTCACTATTATCTAAGTGAAGGATGGGCAGCCGAATCAACCCATCAACATTCATGTGGCTCATCCCAGCTCGTTGTACAATGGTCATACCAAAGTGCTGGAGCTTTAAAGCCCAGCGTGCCAAACACACAGTGAGACCTTCATAATTTGTAACCACTATAAAGAGACGTGGTCAGTAACTATTTTAAATGACGTCCCTTATAAGAAATGGCGGTAATATTTAACAGCAAGAAAGACGGCCAGGCATTCTTTCTCAGTGACGCTATAGTTGCGTTCTGCCCTAAAGATCATCTTGCTGAAGTATGAAATGGGGTGATCAATCCCATGCTCATCCAGTTGAGCCAAGATAGCTCCAACCGTATAATAGGAAGCATCAGTAAACATCATAAAAGATATACTATAATCAAAGTGGCTCAGGATAAGCCAATGCAGCAGCAGCTATTTTAACGTCTCTAAAAATAGCTTGTTGTTCCACTCCCCAATGGAAAGGGATGTTTTTAGTTAAAAGTCATATGAGGGGCTCACTGAGCTGAGCAAATTTTGGGGGATGAATTGATGGTAATACCCTTTCATGCCCAAAAACACCTGAATATCGTGGATGGTTTTGGGAGCAGGAATCTTGTATATCGTCTCAACCTTACCTTGGAGAGGCTGGATCCCATCTGAGGTGATGGCATGGCTCAGGAAGCCCAACTTCTTTTGGAAGGATGTACATTTGGAGGCCTTCAGCTTAATGTGAGAGGCCTACAACCATTGGAATATGTGACAATCCAAGGATTGCTTGCTTGTTTACTATTATCCTGACGTTTATTTAACAACATTCCGTAGATTGATCCTCATTAGTGCCTGTAGTTTACGGTATTCAGACTGTTCAAAAACTCACTAGGCCTATTATAATCGACCAGAATCTTCCAGCTGATTTTGGGCGTAATTTTCCCTTTATGTTCAGGAACCTCTTCTGAGGCAAGTAGATATACAAGCTGTGGATTAGGCGCATCTAGCTTGTTGACATTTTCTCTAAAGAAAGGACTCAATGAGAAAACCAGGAAAGAGATGAAATAAATATATCTTTTATTATATAGTATTTATTAGATAAATAGTCATTAGGCTAGGTGCCAGTATTTGTACCTCTAGGGCATCTCCTGGCCACATATACACTTAATTTTCAACAGATATTTTACCACCTCAGTTCGGCCTTTAAACTGATACAACTGAAACCTTTTCTTAGGTTTATTGGTAGCAAAATACTCTCAAAATCGGGAGGATTTCAGGTACAAAAATTGCAATAAAAGCATGCAAAATTGTCCTAGAATCTTTTTAATTTGAGTTTTGTCATACTGCTGACAAAATACACCTTCTGTGAAATTCTTGCCTCGATTAAAGTAGATGAAGTACCCCTAATCAGGATGTCAGCAGGCTCTCCCTTGATAGCACTAAGTACTCTCTTTTGGGCGGTCCATGTGTAAGTGCTATCATGCTGATTATGCAGATCAACATATGAATTTCACCCTAGGGCGGAAAATTAATTATGTTTTTTGTTCGTTTGATGGTCCATGGTATTTTTAGATGTTAACTTTGGGTCAGTCCTGAACAATTTTGTATACAAGTTAGTTGATTGTGTTCCTGATAATTGGGACCAATGGCCAAGATTTGATGCATAGGAAATTGGCCATAATATACTAGCGTATTTGGCCTGAGTATATTGATAAATTACTTGATCAAATAGACATTGAGATATTCTGCCCAAATTATATAATTGAAATAGGCTTTGAGGTGACCATATAGGTGTTAGCTCAAGTGTTGAAAGGATAATTGGCCCAATCTGATGGTTGTCAAAGGTTTATTTTTGAGTCAACCACCAAAATCTGACATTTCCCCCTCTTGACTTGAACATAAGCCCTAAGATTCCAAATTAGCCTATGTTGGTCTGTTATCATCGACTCAAACGCCTGATGAGCATGGAGTTGGGTTTTTTATTTGGTAACTTCAGCCTGAATGCCCAATGTGTCTAAATTATGATTCTCTTATTGTTAATTTTAGCCAAATGCCCATTGAGTCTGAAGTTGGATTTTCTCCCCAACCTCAAGTGTGAACTAAAGTATTAATTGAATAAAACTTTTATATAAATTGTTTTTTTGTTTTTGTTTTTCATGACTTTTTCTTTTCTTGATTGGCTCGCTTATTAAACCTTCTTAGTAATTTTTCATGGACCAAGTTGTATATATGGCCGGTCCTAATATCCTTAATTGTGCATATGAACTTGGACGTCTTATCAATCACTTTGAATGGCCTAACCCAGATGCAATCTAACTTTTGCATTTGGCCCAATCCATGTGTGTTGCAAAATAGAACTTTGTCATTAACTTTGAATTTGGCTAGTGTGTAGCAATTCTCTAAGTCCTTTTGATGTCAGGCCTTTTTCTTGGCAAAACTGTTGTCAAAGGCTTGAGCTTGTAGTTTGATTAAAGCATCCTCAAGCTTCTTGACGTACTGAGGATAAGTGTTTTCACCAGGATCCTCTAGGGCTGAATATAGCAGAGTTGGTAGGGCCGGGTGTCTACCATATAATACTTCAAATAGAGAAATCCTGGTTGATATATTGTAGGAGATATTGTAAGCGTTGACTTCCAAACTTAGATAAGTACTCCTTTCAGATGGTTTAGCCAAGGATAACTTCCAGATAATGTTCACCAACGTCCCGTTTGTGCGCTCAACAGTACCATTAGTTTTAGGGTGATAGGGGGCAGAAAGCACACCTTGTATTCCCATTAGTTAGTTGAGCTTGTCAAGGACATTTGCGGTAAAGTTGGTTCCATTATTGGTCAGAATAACCCGGGAACATCCATGTTTGTGGATGATGTTTCCAAGGACAAACTTGGCGGTGGTTGCCGCTCCAGCTTCCCAAATAGCCTTGGCCTCGACCCATTTGGTCAAGTGGTAGATGGCTACAATTATGTACTTGGCCTTCATATTGCTTGTTGGAAGTGGGCCAACAACATAGATAGATACAGTGTGCCAGGCAAAGTTGGGCCAAACAAACTGGTAAGATGTGCTTTTTTATAAACGGTTTTTCGCCTTGGCACTCTGCACAGAATTCTAACGTTTCTTGGATGATAAAATGCATTAACTTCCAGTAGTATAATTGCTTCAGTGCTCTTTCATATTCTTGAATCCGCCAAGTCCTATGGCCTTATGCACTGCCATTATTAAGTCTTTTTGGGCCAATATTCTTGGGAAAATATACTTTTTGTCCTTAACAATCTTGTAAAGCATACCGTTTTTGATGGTTGTATTTTTTTGTAGATCTGATAATATTTTTTGGACAGATTTAGACTCATCTTGATACTCTCTGCTGATCATTTTCATAAACAACTTATCGGTGGCCTGACTAAGTGTTGAGATAATGGGTAGTTAGGGTAGACAGTTGGCATTTTGGTGTTTTGCCCCAGCTCAATGCTTGATGGTGTAAACATAAGCTTAAAGCTTTAATGCCCAGCGGGCTAATCGGCCCTCATGTTCTCTTAAGTTGTTTAACCATCTTAGGGAAGCATTATTGGTAACAACTTTGAAATGAGTGCCATGAAGGTAGATCCAGAATTGCCTGCAAGAATATATGACAGCTAAGCATTCTCATTCTGTCACCGGGTAGTTCCTTTTGCGAACATCTAAGGCCCATTTAGTGAAGGCAACTGGATGTTCTTCACCGTCTTTTCCAACTTGGGATAACACAGCCCCCACTGCTGTTCAGGATGTATCAGTTTGGACAATAAATTTGCAATCAAAGTCCAGGTATCAAAGAACAGGTGCGCTTAATAGGGCTGATTGTAGTTGTTCAAATGCATCCTGGCAAGATGGAGTCCAGTTGAATGGGACCTTATCTTTAAGCAGATATAATTGTGGCTTTCCAAGTTGTGCAAAGTTGGCAATAAATCAGCTATAGTACCTGATTATGCCTAGGAATACTTAAATATTGTGCTTGGTTTTGGGCCATTTCATTCTGGAGATGGCATCCAGATTAGAGGGTTGGGGCTGAAGACCCATTTTATCAATCACAAATACGAGGTATTTCAGTTGGCCTTTGAAAAACTGACATTTTCTGGGCTTGATTTTTAAGTTTGCAGCAGCTAGCCTTCTGAAAACCTCCTCTAAGTATTCCAGGTGGTCATCAAAAGTGCAACTGAAAACGTTGATATCATCAAGGTACACTAGTACATATGACAAATTTCAAATTTTCCAGGATTGTGTCCATTGCCCGTTGGAATGTAGCCAGGGCATTGCAGAGCTCTTGAGGCATTCTTGTCGGCTGGAATAGGCTCTCTTGGGTTATAATTGCACATTTCTCGTGCTCCTCTTCAGGAAGATCTATTTGCCAATATCTGCTGATAAGGTCCATTGCAGAAAAGAACTTCATGCCCCCTAGCCTATCCCAAGGCATCATCAATTCATGGCAGTGGGTATGAGTCCTTCTTTGAGATCTTGTTTAACTTTTGATTATCAATGACTACTCAGTTGCTTCCATCCTTTTTCTTTACTATTAAAATTGGTGCTCATGGACTTTTTGAAGGGACTAACATGCCACAATTGAGGAGTTCCTTAATCTCCTTGGATACTGCTTCTTCTAATGATTTTGAGCGTCTAATCAGGTGTAATTGAATAGGTTTATGATCTCCATTATCAATTTTTGTGGATGAAACCTTAGCACACCCTAGTCAAAATCATCTTGTTCAAATTTTTCCCAATATTCAGAGAATAACTCTAGAGCTTGGCCTTTCTCAGAGTTGGTCAGGTTGCTTAAATTGGCCATAGGGACAAAATTATTTATGCTGAGTAGGTCCTTATCAAGGAGCTTTAATTTGACAAAAGTTACAAACTCATGGAATGAGTGAATTTTTGTGGTAGGGAACAGGTGCAGAAAAGCGATTGTTTGATGTCGCTTGATGGAGATTGGCCAATTTTGCAGGTTTTCACATAAGATTTGTTTTCTTCATGGCCCAAGAATGATAATACCAGGGGCAATGTTTGAATTAAATCGAGATTTAGACCATGGTTGATATACTTCACCATATAGTATACCCAGGATATTAATTGTTAGTCCCATTGGGATGATTACTTGTTCTCCAGATGGTATAGTGAAGTTCTGATTTGATTGAAGTGTAATGCCATTTGACTCATCAATCTGTGTGGGTAGTGGGTTTATCTTTGACCATGCTTTGGAATACTCAATTGGGACGACTCCATCTTTGTAGTCCAGATTTATGAATAGGCTGGGTTTCTTTTCCTCAACTGCCTTGTCACAGTTATAGCAAAGTGGATTAGTCAGGCCAATAATGGTGAGAGTATTGTCCTTATGATTGGTAACAACTCCATATCTTCTTAGGAAATCTGTCTAATTAGGATATCATAGTTCATATTTGGCAACACTATGGCAGGTGCTGTTACTACAATAGATCCAAATCTGAGTGGTAGGGTACTGTATGCGCCCAGAGATTTAGTTGTATGCGCTCCAGCTGTTCCATATTCCTGACAGTGGGCAAAATCGGGTGAAATTTTAAGTTTTTAACCAACTTTGTGCTGACTATATTGATAGGAGCACCACTATCAACAATGGCCCAAACTTGCACCTTGTTTACCGCTATATTCACATAAGTACATTCAGAGTAGTTTTCAGAGGTATTTATTGTGAGAATGCTGTGATTGCTGCCTGATTCCAGGTGTGATTTCAGGCTTGGAGCAAATATCTGTGAAGTTATCTGCTAAGGTCTTCATTAGAATGGCTACTTGAACGTTGTTAAGTTTAGGTAGATCAGTCAAACATCTGGGTTGGAGGTCTAAACTCTGGACAATAATCTGCTTTTCGTAAGGTTTTGATACTTCAGTACGTGCTTCATTGGTAATTTTCAAGGGTTTAGTTGCTTTTGCTGTGGCCCAAGTAGTGACCATCATGACATTATTAGCCCATATATGGTGGAGGTTATCTTTAGCAACATCTTCGGCCCTAAAGAGCTCATCAGGGTCAGGTGGAATGGTTTGAAACTCAGCGGAGTTAGAGCATTCCGCCTCTACTCCATCTGCCTTTTTACCTCCTCATTGTCACTGTTGATTTCTAGAGAAAAGTTGACTCCAGGCTTTTTGTTGGACCGTCTGTAGCATTGTCTATCAAAATGCCCTTGTTGACCACAATTTTGGCATGTAATCGGCCCTGTTTTCTGCTTTTGCTCAATTTTTGGTTTATATTTTGGAAATTTTCCCCCTGGTTGGACATCATGTTGCTTTTTGGGCTCGAAAATTGGTATTTTTTGCTAATCTTTGGCACGATTAAAGGTATTGAAATTTTGGGAACAGCTTCTCAAGTAATTGGGAAGCTATTGGATTTCCAAGCTTCCATTGAATGCAGGCAACATGACATTGTGCAGTTCATGGAAGGGCATAATCACATGCTCCATTACAATCTTAGTATTAAACTTATCTATTGCATTGCACCCATGCAGAACTTGTGCCTCATGGAAGAATCTATCTGCAAAGTCCTTAATAGTTTATTCTGTTTAAATTCAATATTAATAAGCTCTCTTTTTTGGGTTTCTTGTTTCTCAGGCCCTCCAAACTGTTTTGTTATTGCAATTTTGGCATCCATATAGGACCAATCATCACCCAAATAGGGCATAACGAGGTCACAGCTATAGGCATCGAGTGAGTTAATCAGTGCTGATCCTTTTGCATGGTCTGATGCTCCTCTCATTGCTTTTTCAAATAACTTGAGGAAAGAGTGACGTTTTCATCCTTATCAAACTTTGGTAAATTCAAAGGTTTGAAGTTATCTTGCCCTGTTTTAGGAATAGGGGTTGTACTTCTTGAAAGTCTTGGTGTATCATCGCCCATAATCAGCCCTCTTTCCCGTTGGGAAGTATCTGTATTCAGGATTGATGCTAGGACTCTAGGAGTAGAACAGATGTTCAAAATATCAGTTTCTGCATTGGTGTCAACTTCTGATAATATAATATAATGATATTGCTCCAAACTACTGGATTCTGACACCTGAATTTGGCCCTTAGTTTTTTTCCAGGCTGTTTTTTGGCTGAATAAGTGGATCTTTTTTCTATTTCTTTTATGTTGAAGTTGGGTGAGCACTAGCAGGATTGCTTTTTGAGGGATTCGAATTCTTTTTTAAGGTTGTCATACTCCTCATTAATAAAGCTTGATTGGTTGTTATGATTTTTATATCTTTGTCCATACTGTCTCCCCAGAATTTTTAGTTGATATTTGCATTCTAAGTTCCCAATTTTCCTGAGTAATTTCAGTATTTCTGGCCTGTAACCTTGACACCATAGTCCAAAGTTTAGAAAATTCCTCTTTGATCTGAGAATCCTCTTCATCCCTATTTGGGATGACTGGTTTTGCTGCAAGGTCCTCAAAGTTTTTGTTCATAGTATCCAGCTCAGCCCAAACATACTCTTCAAAGTCATCAACTTTTACATTTAACTCCAGGTGATTTCTTTGGCCCAAAGTGGCATGTATGGTAAGTCGTTCTGATTGAGACAATAGTAATCTGAATGGCTTTCCAGTTTTTGACAGCGGTTATTCATGGTTTGTACCCATTCTTGTGATAACCCATGGTGAGAAAGAACTTCTGCGGCTATGTTTGGATCTCCTTCATTCAGAAGCTCTTGAGGGTGTTTAATCTTCCATGATCTTCATTGGAAAGTCCCATATTATCAACACTTTCCTTTCGGACTTCAGCAAAACTGGAATTTAGCTTTTTCAGTAGGGCAATTCAGGAAGATTGTTCCTCCTTTGGCATACGGTAGATTTCCGTGATTTCTGGATTTTGTCTAGCAATGATTCGCTGGGTATGCTTAATTGAGGGTTGAACAAAGTTAACCAGGAATACATTAGTTGCTTAAATGTCTGTGAGAAGTCTGGCAAGAGATGACATAGTTGCATTGTGGCACTTCATATATATCTTCATCTTGAGTGTCTAATCCTTAAGGTAGTAGAACAGGCCAAAGGAGGGATCGATTTGTAAAGTACCAATCCTAAAACCCTGATATAGGGTTTCCAGAATAGCTTTTACACCTGAAGATATAAGATCAATCGGGCTGGTTGTATCCACATGAGCTCCCACACTGTGATAAGATCCAAGGGAATAAGAGGTACCCACTTCAGAGCCTTGGCTTCTAGTATTAAAATAATATGAGATTTCTTTGTCACTAGTTTCCAACTCGTTGTCACTTTCTTGTCAGGCCGATTCTGTCAGGAATTGGTTATGGGAATCCATTTTGGAAAGTGTAACCAGTATTGAGTGAGCAACAGTTGTGAAAATCTGAGGATTGCTCACTCGTTCATTATTATCCTGCAAGTTTTTTCAGAACAAAGTTCCATATATTGATCCTCAATAGTGCCTGTAGTTTACAGTATTCAGACTGTTCAAAAACTCACTAGGCCTATTATAATTGCCCCAACTCTTCTGACCGATTTTGAGCGTAATTTCCCTTTGTGTTCAGAAACTTCTTATGAGGAAAGTAGATATACAAGCTGTGGATTAGGCGCATCCATCTTGTTGACACTTTCTCCAAAGAAAGGAACTAATGAGAAAACCAGGAAAGAGATTTAATAGTATATCTTTTATTAGATAGTATTTATTAGATAAATAGTCATTAGGCCAGGCGCCGGTATTTATACCTCTAGGGCATCTCCTGGCCACATTCAAGCACAAAATTTCAACAGATATTTTACCACCTCTCTTTGGCCCTTGAACTGATAAAACTGAAACCTTTTCTTAGGTTTATTAGTGGCAAAATACTCTCAAAATCGGGAGGATTTCAGGTACAAAAATTGCAATAAAAGCATGCGAAATTGTCCTAGGAAATTCTTAATTTGAGTTTTGTCATACTGCTGACAAAATACACCTTCCGTGAAATTCTTGCCTCGATTAAAGTAGATGAAGTACCCCTAATCAGGATGTCAGCAGGCTCTCCCTTGATAGCACTAAGTACTCTCTTTTGGGCGGTCCATGTGTAAGTGCTATCATGCTGATTATGCAGATCAACATATGAATTTCACCCTAGGGCGGAAAATTGATTATGTTTTTTTGTTCGTTTGTTGGTCCATGGTATTTTTAGATGTTAACTTTAGGTCAGTCCTGAACAATTTTGTATACAAGTTAGTTGATTGTGTTCCTGATAAGAGGGACCAATGGCCAAGATTTGATGCATAGGAAATTTGCCATAATATACTAGCGTATTTGGCCTGAGTATATTGATAAATTACTTGATCAAATAGACATTGAGATATTTGGCCCAAATTATATAATTGCAATAGGCTTTGAGATGAGAGTATAGGTGTTAGCTCAAGTGTTGAAAGGATAATTAGCCCAATCTGATGGTTTTCAAAGGTATATAATAGAGTTAACCACCAGAATCTGACAGAATACTTCCTTCAATGAGAAAGGTGCTTATTAGAAGTTTGAGAGAAGATGGTGATATTGTCTAGATATACAATTATGCAACTAAGCTTAAGATTCTGCAAGATGTGGTCCATGGCTCGCTGGAAAGATGAGGGCACATTGCACAACCCTTGTGGTAGTTGGGTAGGTTGGAAAAGACCATCACTGCAGATAAGCGCACACTTTTCCTGGTCTTTCAGAGAAAGGTCCATTTGCCAGTATCCGCTAGGCAAGTCCATGGCGGAAAATAACATGGACCCAGAGAGTTGGGCCAGCACGTCATCAATTTGTGAGAATATAGTAGCTGTCCTTCTTGGTGAGCTTATTCAGCTTTTGGTAGTCAATAACTACTTGATGTCCACCATTCTTCTTTTTTATGAATAATAGTGGAGATGACCAGGGACTTTGAGAAGGCACCAGTAGCCCCGCGTCCAGTAACTGTTTAAGCTCCGTCCTCATCTTAAGCTCTTTAACTTTTGGTTTCCAATAAGGCTTGGATTGAATAGGCTTGGCATCACCAATATCAATGGTGGGGAACCAGCCCTTCATATATGATATAGTCAGTATCATATTTGGAGAAAATATCACTATATGACTCCAGCAAGGATTGAACTTTATTAAGTTCAGCGGGAGTTAGATAATCAGAAATCTGAAAATTGGGCAAAGCTCATATTATTTGATCAGCGGGTAGTCCCTTATCTAGCATAGGCCCAATATAATTGACTTGGTGGATGTCCTCAACGGGAAGAAACAGGGCTTTTCCAGTCTCCTGATGCTTCTTTACAACCATGTCCTTGTTAGTGAGACTCCCTAGCAGAAGATTGATAGGTCGCTGGAAGGCAGGGTCTAGGATACCTGGCAACACCCGATGTTCCAAAGGGCTTATTACATCAACACTTGTTAAGTGCAGAAGGCAAATACGGGGGATTTGCAAAGTGATTTTGGTGTCTATCACCTTTTGTTCACCCGCTTTGACTACTACCACCTCTGACGCATACAATGGGATGCCTTCTGAACCATCCACAGAGTCAGGCAGCTTTTTTGTGTTTCTTCCCGACGTGGTATAAGTAAGGGTGAGGGTGAAAGAAGGATACTCAACTACACATTTGTAAATTTTCTTAAGCTCATCATTTGTAAAGACTAAGAGAACTTTATAATTTAGAAGGGAGAGAAATCTCTGTTTCATATTAATGATTCCGTCATACTCAATCATGAATTGAGTGCCAATGAGCAGGTCGTATGCTTTATTGTTTAATGTCTCAGCGGGGGCAGACAGGATAAGCTTCCCAATACGTATGGATAGAGAAGATTAGGCTCCAATAGCTCGCGTATTGTTAGACCCAGCAGTTCCAAATTTTTGTGAATAGTCTAAGTCAGGCGCCAACTTATTTTTATTGATGAGCTTTGATGAGATCACGTTCACTGGAGCACCCGTATCAAGGATGGCTAGAAAGCACACCTTATTGATGACAACCTCTACCTTTGTTATTGTGTTACCAAAAGTAGGGGGGAGGGCGAGAACCTCCCTCAAATGGAGAGTGGAGGCAAGGCGTTGAGCCATCACATGGTTTTCATCTTTAATATGTTGGAGGGTGTGAACATGATGGGTGGATCAGATCACTGTCCCAATAAGCTGGTCAGCATCACTAGCTGTATTGATCACCTCTGAAAACCTCAACAACTGTTGAAGATAAGTTTATCGTGGTATTATGGCTATATCAATTCGTTCAGGCCTCAACCTATCTGAAACCTGCACTTCCATTGGAGCTTCCAAAACATAATAGCCTGCGTCTTCACCACCCCCTTCAGACTCATCATCAGAGGGATTCTTAATGCACCTCAACGAGTTAATAAGAGAGGATGGAGAAACCGGCTTAATCTCCTCACAGGGGATGACTTTGTCACTCTCATCTACCCTTTTGACTTTTGGAGGGAGCATCGTGGCTGTACGAACTTTTGAGGGAGGCGTTGGAAGTGTAATGGCTTTGAAGTTTGCCCAAGAAGTGACTGGCTTGGGCTGCCCCATAACGGCAGGTTTTGAACTAGAGGCAGCCTGAGTTGAGGCTGAGGGGGATTGAGGCAGCGGCTTACATGGGTATGATACTTTAGTTACCTTAGTAGATTGCTCAGAAAGAGGGGGGCCAGGCAAAGTGATAACTGACTTCACTGGCTGATCTTTTGGAACTGAAGTGGAGGGGAGCGCTTCCCCATAACTGCCACTGTTTTCTGGCTATACTCACATGGTAAAGGAGTTTTTGGCGCTGCAGCTCTGCAGAAGCGGGGTTCCAGAGGGATACAGCCATAGAAGAGGCTGAAGGGGTCAGAGCTGGTTCCCGCTTTGGAGCTCTTTGCAGAAGGTCAGGTTCATAAAGGTCAGCCACTTCTAGCAATGCCTCTTTGATATCCCATACAGTTTGAAAGGTGTGCTTGACTTCGGAGATATGCATTGCTAAAGGGAATAAGACGCCAAGCTATCCAGGATAGCAGCAATAGCATTATCTAGAGGATACAGTTTGGTCAGCAACAGAGGTTGAGCTTTGCTATAGAATCGCTCAACAAATGAGGGGATTAATTCTCCCTCTTGCATCTTAAGGCACATAAAGACCTGTTTTTGCCTTTGTAAACTCTGTTTTGAGCCAAACACGTCAATAAGCGCTTGTTTGACCTCCACCCAGGCGGTAAGAGTGGCCTTTTGAGGAACCATGATATCCTGAGCCATCCGACACAAGTAAGGAAGGATATACTTGGTTTTCTAAGCTCAATCGCTCCTTCCATTGCAGATTCATAAACATAAAGGAAGAAGGCGACACTGCCCTCACCAGGTGTAAACTTGTCTTATAACAGAGGTTTAGAAAAAAGGGAGGGCCCATAAAGACCTTGGGAAGATTGCTGCTCAAGCCTTTTGAGGTGAGACAAAGAACTGGCTAGTTGGTTCTCTAATGCAGCTAGCGTATGTTCATGAAACAGTATTCATATTTGTTATTGTAACAAGTTTTTGGTGGTATACAGGAGCCCCTGTAGTGAGCACCAATTGTTAGATTTTGGCCTCAGGAGATGCTCACTTGGTGCTTGTTTTACCGAAATCTAACAATAGGGGATTGATACCACTAATATACTAAAAATAAAAAACTTTAAAAACTTAGAAAGTTAGGGTTTTAAAGTTTTTTATCAAGCGTTTGCGGGAGATAAGATAAATATGAGCCCTCTTGATACCTGACCATTCAGTATTTAATTTTGTATTGAGGATCAAAGGGAATATATTGTAAATTCAGGATGGCTTGTACATTATGAATAATGGAATATGCAAGTTCAGCCTATCAAAGCTCAGAAAACTCGCTTCAATTTAGCTAACTGATGGATGGGGAATTGGTGATAGGCAATACATACCCATGTAATGATTTAATATTTTAGCCCATCCCCATTAGCTAAAATTCTTGCTTTTGGGGGACCACCGCCATGCCTATAAAAGGGGGTAGTCCCCACATCAGTGCTTGAATGGACCTGGTTTCAGCTGGGAAAGTACCATCCAATGGGCATCCCAGGGTCCGCTGTCTGGTCAGAGTAATCTGACTGCTTGATCTTGTTTTTATTGCCATGGAGTATTTGAAATTATGTTACACCAATTTGTGGGGTTCCACCAAGAATTGTTCAGGGCTTTTGGCTGAGATTTTGTTATTTAAATCGATCATTTCAATGTCATGGACTTGTAAATGTCTGACATTCCCCCTTATCAGCTGATTTTGACCCACAGCAGTCTTATCTTATAGCCAGGAGGTAAAATGTCTGATACTCCACAAAGAGAAGCTCGGGAGCATACTGGAGAGGTATGCTTAATTATGCGCCTTAAACTAACTGCTCATTAATCCATACTTCTAAAGCTGAATCCTCCCATAAAGTCAAAGGAAAATGGGAGAAGATATATGCACCTGATCAGCTGTGAGTCTGAACTTAAATCAGACGTTATTTGAGATGGCAGTACACAGGCCAAAGCTGCATCAGATTAAGATTCCTGCCTTTAAAAAGGAAGGTAAAAGTACCTCCAAAATGGCTTCACCAGAGGTGCAAGACTGAGTGTGTTTACCTTTAGCCAATGGACAAATTTCCTTAAGAGTTAGCTTTAGAAAAAGAGACAACTAATTATTGACTATTCTTTAGAGATAATGACAAGGTATTAGCTTGTAAGTTGGTTCTGACATTAATTTTTCGCCACCACTCCACTCCCAAAATAATTGTGTACAAAAGTTTTTTGATTGCCTAGAAGAAGTCAGTCAAATGCTCCTTGCTAACCTGAATACACTAACCCCAGAACCCTCAGCGTGGGAATACTTTGGGAGGTCCCTTTCCTAACCATACCACCTGGCAAGTAGTTCAACTCAAGGTAGTCATCTAGGTCCTGGTCAATTATGTTCTCAGAGGCTCCTGTATCAACCAAAATAGTTGTGCTGCTTTTCCTTGAAGGGGATGAAAGGGTAGCAGTAAACAAAAGATATCCCAAATGGTTTTTATTCAAAGCAGAAAACGCCAACACTTAACAGAAAACTCTTCATCAGGCATAAAAATGCCTCCAAATAAAACTTTGCATCATAAAATGGAGAGAGATAATTGGTCATTCTCAATATTGAGGACACATATCTCACCACAACCTCAGCAATAGCATAAGCATTTTCATATTGTAAGCGTAACTTTTCTCCTCCTCCTGTGTTCTAAGGATCATATTAGTGGTCAAGCGCGGGTTTTTTGGAGTAATATGGTACACAGAAATGTGTTTATGAAAGTGCCATAAGACCTGATAATCAGCTCATTTGAGTTTACATAATTTGCATTTTAAAATGAGTTTTGGGCGTCAATGACTCTATGCCTGATCTGATAGCCAGTTGTTCATTGTTATTCAAAGACATTACCACTAGGCCCTTTTCAATGATTTGGCCGGCACTCTAGGAATGGCCTGCAAAGGGAACTGCTATCAGATGAACTTTTTAAAACTTTAAGCTAGACTCATTCAAACCCTTAAATTATGCTGAAATGGGGGAGGATTAGTGTGGAGCACTGCCCCATTTAAGGGAAAATCAATAGTCTCAGGGACCATATTTATAGGAGCCACCGTGGGAGACATCATCTCAGCAAAATTAACTGAAACATTTGAAAAACTCTTGGGGCTAGACCCTTGCTACCTTTGAGTTCCACTGAAACCAAAGAAATAGAAGGATAAGATTCATCCTTTTTAGAGGGGCGCACAAGTTTTTGAGGCTCATATTTATAGGGGCTCCCTTTGTGAAACAATTACGGCCAAATTACCTGTTCTTTTTCTGTTTGGGATGAGGAAATCACCCCAAAAGAGCTTCAATCAGCTGGTCAAAGTTGGAAGAGGGAGCTAGAAGTACTAAGGCGTTCCTTGCGGTGGGGAGTCCAAGATGGAATGGAGGAATGATATTTAATGACATCTGACAAAGATAAATGTTGCGGATGAAGCTGTGACTGGTGTATATGGTCATTCCTTGAGCAGTGGAATACTTGAAAAAACCAAACTTGTGGAGAACTGGCGACCAGCTCACCATGATTGAGGGTGAATGAGCCCTTTTATAGGTGAGGACAAGCAAAAGATTTTCAGTCTAATCACAGTGACGTTATGCAATATATTTTTACCCTACTGAATTAAAGAATTTTGTCTAAGAAGACAACAATGCCACCAAAATTTATATGAAAAACGACCCCTTTTATACCTTTGGGGGTCTGAAATAATTTTAATTCTGCCAATGACAAAATGATGAGTGGACCTAATCATAATGGCCGAAGTCCAAAAGTAAATATTGCCAAATCTGGCAATCAACTAATTTTGAGAGCAACCTGAAGCCATGATGCGAGGCACATCATAGAAGTACCATTGCTCCAACCTGAAGTCAAAACCAGAATTACTGAATTAGTTAATAAAACGATATCAAAAACGATCCCAATGAGCCAAGACCTAGAAGTGTGACCTAGAACAAAAGTCCCGAACATCCAATTTCCAGGGGTAACCACCACAAGACAGAGCTTATGAATACAAGAATTTGATCAAATGGATAAAGACTAAAGCAGCAGTCAGAAGATGTCTGACTAAAGGATCTTGAAACCCTCTTATAAAAACTCTTAATTTCCAAACATTTTTTAATATTTCATTCACTTTATATCTTTTTTATACCCTTTAAGTATAAAATACTTTGTTTTATATATAAATAAAAACCATTTCTACAGAATCTTAATTTTATCTTTTTTGTTTTGACTTGTGTTGTATCAAGCTATTAATTGTTAGTAACCAGTCTGGTATTGACCAATCTGTGGTAACTGCCAGTAACTAGTCTGGGATTAACCTTTTTGGAAGAAGACACTCTATCAAGTATAACTTGGTGCTGATAACGCCAAGGAAGAGGTTGGAAAGGTTCTCGTTGAGTCACAAAAACCAACGTATTTCAAAAGTGTCTAAGAGTGTAAGAAGTTTTCTAAGGTCGTGGACAGTGTAACCAAGCGATCTATGCACCAAGGTGTAGCATCAGAAAAGTAATTGCTAGATGAAAGCGATTGTGATGTTAGTGAAGGTTTTCTGGTGGCTAATCTTCGCGAAGTAGACCCCAAGAACAGCGAGTTGGCCTCTGAAAGTTAAGTGAGCCAAGGTCAATGTGCTAACATTGGTGCTTACTACAGGGGGTGACACCATCAGGCCCTAGCAATGATCACTATAGTTCTTCTTAGTAAGTTGATAATGATGCGGATATAGAGGTGTATCACTGAGAGGGAGGAGAGGATTCTTCTAAACTCCTGATGAGGGAGGAGGATACCATCTGTACTTAACTCTTCACCCTGGAATTTTAAGTGCATGATTTGCATAAAGATCTTGAGCGTGTCAAAGAGACCACTAGAAGAGCTAGAATTGCCTCACTACCCATAGTGAGTGGACCTCCACCAATTATTAAAATGGAACTTATACTTAAGAACATTGAGGAGAGACTTGTATTCCTTGAAAAAGAGAATGGCGAAACAATCACCACTGTGAATGAGTATGGAGAGTTCTTGGAGCAGCACGACATCATGCTGTTTCAATGGACAAGAGTATAGAAGACCTGAAAGCACTGATGCATACTGTACCAGAGCCTATCTTTACTTGACCTATAAGTTGAATGGAGGCACCTGTGTGGACCACTCAAAGGAATGCTCCACAACCAGTCAGAGCTTTTACTCAGCTGACTATGATGCACGCTGATCCTATTGAAGAGGATCCTAACTTCTAACCGTATTTCAAGACCATGTATACACATGGCGAGGGGACGATTGCTGGTCTCCTCCAGATGTAAAAAATAGCATGGATGGTGCTAGTGATCTCCAAAAAGCTTGCTATGATCAAGGATGCATGAGACGCGAGGCTTAGCAGATCCTCAGCGCGAGCTTGAGACCTTGATTATCTTGGACTGAAGTCAAGAGCATCTTACTCTCCACGTTCAGTAGTGAACGGAATGTCCAGAATATGAAACAAGGGTTCCTTTTGATAAAGATGCGCAAAAATGAGTCAGTTGCATATTACTCTTCTCATTTCTACTATAAAGCCCAACAGTTGCGGACTACAGGAACAATGGATCTTCCTATCACCAAAGCCTTTTTACTAAGCTCCCTGGAGATGCATCCTAATCTGAAAATGCACACGATTTTAACTGTCAAGAGTGCAATGTCCCTTAAAGCGCTTAAGGATGCAATTCTAAATGTACAAGAGACGTAAAAATCTGTCTTATATCAATGGCACCTACCCCACCACCTCACTAAGTCAATAAGGCTGTTTATGTTCCCAATGATAAGGTTAAAAATCTAATGAGAAGAGCAACAAACTGCCTGAAAGCTTGCCGCATTGAGAATTTAAGTGTCATAGTGTCACCAACCTGGGCACTTCACTCAATCCTGTACATTAGCTACAGCTGAAAACAAGGAGCAAACCCCTAAAGATGATACACCTAACACCATAGTTTTGGTGGATCTCCAAACTGAAGGTGAGGACGACCATGAAGATGAAGACTTATCTAGTTTGGGTTACATGTGTTAGGGGCTCCTAGAACAGTAGCTGTACCATTTAGATTGAGAGATCATGGTGCTTAAAGATCTTTATTGAATAATACCTATCTGCCCAAGCAAATAAGACTACCTGAGTCACTAATTCAGTTGAAAAAGGAGAGTATTTGGTCGCGTCTACCTTCAAGAATGAGGCATTGGATGGAGAAGACACAAAAAAGCCAATACAGGCGTGTTACTATGAGAGAATTCGAGGACTCTGCTACTTACGTCCTGGACACTGGAAACCCCTTCGGCAAGAGCATAATGAAGGTGCAAGTTTTGGTAGTGATGGACACCAGAGCTCTAGTGAACATTATCTCCTTCAAACTTATTAAAAAAACTCAAGTTTATGCCTGACATTGATTACAATGTGAAATACCATACTGAGGGAACTGACATTACCAGCGCCTTAGGAGCTTATTTTGCTTTGCCTTTTCAATCTAGGCGCATGGTCCTGATGGCACCTGCTGTAGCGTTGGACAATGACCACTATGATTCCCTGATTTTGACAGTTTTTACTGGATTTTGAGTCAAAAAAGACTTTACCACTAGCACAGTAAGCAATCTGAGCTAACAAAATCCTTGGTGTTTAAGCACGTTAAACCTTGAAAACAATGTATATGCTTTATTATAACAGATTAATCAATCTATCCAATTTATTACACCTTAAAGGAGAAGGGTAAAAACAACTACCGCCTACCGTGAGCTCTGAAGAAAGACTTCCCTTGAGCGCTAGTGAAATCATGGAAACCTGATCAGGGGACCAAAGAAGAATGACCTTGTCAATCAGTGTTAAGGTTCTTCTGACACAATATTTGAAAGTTTACAGTAGAGACAGAATCTGAGAGCAAGAGCCCTTAGTATTACCAGGATTCTATGATATCACTTACTCTTGAGGGAAACCCATTTTTGGGGAACATTACTACCCAACCAATCAAAGTTGAAAAAGGGACAAGTTGTAGCACTGGTCCGCTTGACCAGTTGCATAGATTTTAATTCATCCACGCAGTAGGAGGTTTCAATGAGCTTGGGTTTGAGGATGTGACCCTAAGCAACAAAAAGGGTTGGACGAACTTTTGGACGAGTTTAATGACATCTTCAGCACTGGCCCGATGACTATGGCCTATTTAATGGGGAGGTCCATAAGATGGATACCAGTTCAGCTATCCACTTCAAGTCCAAACCTTATTGCCGTTCAAAGACAAAGGACATGGTCATCACGAAAGAGCTCAATCAGTTAGCCGAAGCCAGGCTAATCCATCCATCAAAGAGCCCATGGGCACCTCTTTTGTTGCTGGTGCTCAATAAGGATGGGACCAATAGGGTTGTCATGGATTAGCGCCGCTTAAAAGAGATTACCAAGAAGGAAATGTATCAGCTGCCACGCATTGAAGACGTTTTGAAGCTCCTGGGTTGTTTAAAATACTTTTCAGCGATAGACCTAGCCAGAGGCTACTTGCAAATGGAGCTCTCGCCCAAGGACCAGGATAAATGCGCCTTAATCTATATCCAAGGGTTGTTTGAGCCAACAAGGATGCCACAGTTGCTTTGTAACGCACCTTTCAACCTTCCAATGAGCGATGAATCTCATCTTTTGCGATCTTAAGTTATTAAGTGTTAAAATACCTCGAAACTTCAAAGTGTTCAGTTGCACATTTCAGGAACTTGCAGCACATCTGGAAGGACTTCAAATGGCTGCGTGCATCCAACATGAAATGAAAAGGGAAGTAAGTGTACTTTTTTCAAGCGACAACTGGAGTTCCTGGAGCATGAGATTAGCTCATCTGGAATCAAGCCTCAGGATGGGAAAGTGAATGCAATTGTGGCAATGGAGCCACCAGAGTGTATGATGGACGCTATGTGTTCCTAAGAATAGTGGGGTAGTACAGGCAGTTCATCCCCATCTTTCAGACTTGGCAGCACCCCTTACCTACCTGCTGACTATAGAAATAAAGTTCAAATGGAGCCCAGAACAGGAGCAGGCCTTCACGGAGTTGAAAGCACAATAGGTAGAAGCATCAATATTGGCATATCTGGACTTCAATAAGACTTTTTACTTTTATACTGACGACAGTGATGTGGGACTTGATGCAATATTAGCTCAACTAAATGAAGATTAGTTGAATCCCCTAATTGAGTATTACTCTAAATTATTCAGCAAGGAAATAATAATTTCTCAGTTACTGAACGTGAATGCCTTGCAGTAATCAGAGCACTTTAGAACACTAGATCCTATTTTATGGAGTAAATTTTAAAGTAGTCACAGACCACGCGTCACTCCACTTTCTAAGAAACTTGAAGGATCCTGATGGACGCCTTGCCCGTTAGGTTGTTTTATTCCAATGGTTTGATTTCAAAATAATGCACTGAGCAGGAGATAAACACCACAACTCGGATGGTTTATCAAGACTACCAGTATTCCACCTGCAGTTGCCAGTGAGCAATCGCCTGTACAACCTAATTGGGCTGCCTGAAGAGGACTGGAAGGACGAAACTGAGGAAGTGAAGAGTTTACTATGCAAATGTTTTAAAGACACTTGGCATGTTAATGAAAACCTGCAAAAGAAGGTTCAAGTCAAATGGTATTCATACATCTGGCCAAGTGATCGCATGGAGATAGTAATGGAGGCTCACAAGAACATGGGCCATAGACAATTCCAGTAGATTTTTATTGGCTTTCAACTTAATTTAAGTTAAGCCTCAACTTTGGGGTTACAATATATTAATTATTTTTATTAATATCAACTTTCCTATTATTATCAACTTTGGTTTACAATTATTATTTGATATTTAATCAATGGAAAGCTTAGATACTATTATAATTTATTCACAAATGTTTTATTGGGCCTTAGGCCTAAAATTACTAATACGCTTATATTTTTGAGCTTTAAGCAATTTCCCATAGTATTAACGCCGAGTTTATAATCTAATGAACTCTGGATTAATTGCTCCATTAATACTAAACAGGCTGATGAGATAGGGACGAATGCCAAGCTGGGTTACTATTCATCCTAATATTATGTTTGAGGATGTATTCAGCGTTTAACTCCTCTAATCACCTCATAAACCATCTTTCGCCACATATTATGCCTTCTCGCCTATTGGCTTCCTAGTAACAGACAATAAAACCACTTAATGATGCTACCATTATCTACCCTCAGTCCAGTCCTAACAAGAAATTCTGATCTAACCTAGCTCTGAACCTGGACTGTGCCATTGCCTCATGCATTCCTGAATCTCCTTGCACTATAACACTTGGTATTTGCCTATCATAGATCACATTCATGATTTTTACTTGGTTTTTTAAATAGTACTAACCTTTTTCTATATAAAATACTTTTTACAAACCTTTATTTAGTTTTAGTTTAAAGTCCAATTCTATAGGACTAAAGAGCTATACAGCCTGCTGAGAACTGTAAGAAATCTCTGAACCTCTATAGAAGGTTAAGTTCCACTTAAGTTGTCCTGCTGGCACTCTGAGTATCCAATCAGTTAATCATTTACTCTCAGCTTGCTGCCAAGAGAGCGCAAGTCTGAGATCCTGGTATTCACTACAGGGGCACTCCAAGTTACCACTGTGAAAACGTTAATATCTTAGGACAACACAAGAGACTAAAACAGGATGAAGCAGGGGTCAAAGAAGCACCTTTACCTTGTGGACATGGCTGGGTCTACTCCTGGGAATTTGATCTCAAAAAACTTACATGGATTCTTGAATGTTATGGATAAAATGGTTCATGCACTAATTAAAATGATGACGACAGCCATGAAAAAAGTGGAGAATGAAATTGAATGGGTTCATGATGTGCGCTATTGCTAAAGACAGTTTTATTTAATTATGGATTATGGTAAAGACGCCACTGAACAAATTGCAGATATTGACTATGAACTTAAAAAGGATGAAGTGGCATAGGAAGATTTAGATATGGTTTATGATGCTACAAACTGTGATGCTTTTACTCCAATACTAGAGCAACTCCTGAGAGAGCGCCTCCAAATCTACCATACTATCCCAGTGAAAACCTGGGATAAGTTACTAAAACTTGTACTTATTAAAGCTAAGGCAAAAAGAATCTTGCCACCCCCTCCCGTTTTATTGTGATGAAGATCTCTGAGCTGAACCTGAACTTTTTATAGCTGGCAATTTGGATGCCACTGACGTTAGTGAACAGCCCAAAATTAAGCTATGCAAAAACTCAAAACTTGCTATTAGAGAATTTAAATTTAATTCTGCACCCAAACAATTGCCTCAACACTTTCTCTATTTTCTGGTGCTGACACTCCTCAATGTTCTGACAATAAAATTAGAACCACCAACTTAAACGCCTTGGCGTCCTTTTCATCTTTTTGCGCCGTTACTCCTTGCTGTTCTGACAATAAAATTGATACTGCCATCCCAAAATTCCTCGGCGCACTCACCATTTTTACTGTGCCAACGCTCCTTGCTATTTTTCCAGAAAGATAGATGACCCAAATGCCTCAGCGCCCTCACCATTTTCTGGTGCTGATGCTTCTTGCTGCTCTCACAACAAAATTAGAGTATCCAAAACCTATTTTCGCCCTTTTTCCCATTTGATTTAATATAAATCTTTCATTTATCATCACTAAATATTTAGTTGAAAAATTTAGGTTTTTCCTCCAATGTCAGAGAATTAAATATTCCCTGATAAAACTAAGTCTAATTTAGAGGAAATTAAAAAGAAGGGTGGTTAGCCTGGCATGGAAAACTGCTTTTCACACTAGTACAGGTTTTGAACTCAAACCCTGTACTGGCTAGAAAAATCTCGGTGTGGTATATTTGTACTAAGGTCACCCACCTTGAATATTTAACTTTTAAAGTAAATTAAGAAGCTGCCAACTAATTGCCTTAAAAGTTTAATGCAAAGCTGTGCTCAAATTCTCCTACCATCGCCTACCTGCCACACAAGTTCCCTCTTTTCTTTTTAAGCCATGAAGTTTTTTGCGCTAAATTTAGCTACATTTATCTCCTCAACTTCAACCACATGCTCCACTCTCACTGATGTGGGATCTACCTCTGCCAAATTTGCTATGAAGCTATCAATCCCAAATGCCTCATGATCAGTAACTACTTAATTATTGATTCTCAAATTCTCTTTATAGTGACTTATCCTTGCTTTAAAATCAGTTGCAATCTTCCCAGCCGCCGTCTTGCATTTATGCAAAGCCAAAGTAAAAATTTCTCACCTTATTATCAACTGGGCTGAATAAATCTAATACTTTTCCTTCAACTATTTGGATCCTACTTTGGATCAATTCAATCTCAAAGCCTCGAGGTTGTTTCAGGGATCTAAGCTGAATTAGCTGCAATTTATCAAAACCTACCCAGTGGAAAGACGAAGTCTAAAATTAGCTTGAACCTCACGGATTTAGATGGCCAGTCTGATTTTACTAATCTAAATGCCTAACCATTAATAGCTATCGCCAATTTAAAACTAAATTACTTGATTTAAACCCTGATGCAATGGACTGGTCTCATGTTACCAAGCATTCCCTTGGCTATAAACCACACTAAAAGTTCTTGTGGAGGTTGGGACCATCTAGTACTAAAAAAAGGTTCTTGTGGAGGATGATGAGGTTTCTCTCTGCATCAAATTGTTTCCTTCATCCTTGGATTCAATTTTGGTTTTGATTTCAGGTTTAGTTAAAGATATCTATAAAGCTGCTTTATGCGGCTTTGTTGTCAGTTTCACATTTTCCCCTCTCTACTTTATCGTTGTTACCATCTACCAGAAATATAAGCACTGCTAAGCTCCTCTGTCCCTTATTTACATCAACTCTCAAGCTGGTGCTATAAATTAGCTTTACAAGAACATGTACCACTTTGAGATTTTGACTACCTTTTATTCTCAGACTCAGCTCACCCATCCTGACACCAGAACTAAGGTTGCCATTCATAAGCTGAGTGAACTAACCCAATCTTGGGATCCCTGCCTCTTTAAGATCAAGTTTTCCAAGTGAACAGATTTTCTAGGATAAAATGTCCTACCTTTAACTGCCTACAAATTATAAGCCTGAACCCCAACTCTTTAGTGTCAGGCTGAAACCCAACCCAACTACCTTGTAGTTATCACATTTAGCCCAACTCTGGTAGTTATGGGACCAATGAAAATAACTAACCCTAGCAGTATCAAAGTCACCACAGACAAGGCTTGAAGGGGGCTATGTCAAACTTCACCTTAATTTAGGTGAAGCCTCAACTTTGGGGTTACAATATTAATTATAATAATCAATGTTGACTTTATTATTATTGATATTATTTTATAATTATTATTTGATATTTAACTAGAGTTAAAGCACTTTCTTTTTACTTGGAATAACTTTCCAAGTAAATCATATGGAAAAAAGAAGAAGCAATTTTCAACCACTCGCCATAGTTTCACTCCAATGTCCTCAGATACCCCGCCTGCTTCCCCAGTGTGGGGCAGCAGCGGCGAAACTCCCCCCACCATTTTAAGTCTGGTGGGAAAACGCACTTGGTTTGGCTCACCCAGTCATACCAAACCCCTGGGATAAATTGTTTCTCCCAAGGATCTTAACACCCACCTCACTCACACCCAAGTGGTGCCTCATTGCCCACTGGTGCTCCCCCAAAGCAATATGCATTTTGGCCTTAGAGTCAATTATGGGAAACTTTTCCTTTACCATGACCAAGACATTATCAAAATGGCTCAGGTGGTAATGACTCCTGCCAATTTTATTGACTCCTGCCCCTATAAGAGGAATTTGATCTTGGATTCACCTGTGAAGCTGACACTGCCACTGCGGCAACTGTGCCCCTGATTTTCCATGGTACCCCTCTCCCCTCAATTCAGACCTGGCTCCCAGCAGATACCACTTTGGTGGTTCAGTTCGCTGGTTTTCCCACCCACCTCCCACCTGCAGTGCTCCACCAGGAGCTGATGTGTGGTTTAATAGCCTATGGCTCTAACTCATCTTACAATTTGTGGTCCCAAATGGAGCCACACGCCTTGCTTGGCCTCGGGCATATGCCACGATCAGCCCTTAATCTAGTAAAATTGCATTGTCAATTCCCCCTCAAGCTGACATTCCCTCTGCCCCTGACCATCCATTATGGGCCCGCATTGAGGGCAGGCGGACGCTCTATCTGTCCTGTTTTAAGTTGGACCACTTGAAACATAAATGCCCATCCTTACTGCTTCTGACAGCACTGATTTTCATCCGCCAGCTTCCAATCCACCACCCACCCCACGCCAGCTTCATTATGGGGTATGATCCTACCTTCCCCTCCCCCAAAGCCTGTTTCTGCAGCCTCGCCCACAGCCACCAATCAGCTTCCTCCTTGCCCTAGTACCATAAGCGCTCCCTCCAATCAAGCACCAGATTGGACCCTAGTTTGCTCCCATGCATCCTCTAAAAAACCAACCAAACCTCAGGCATATGATAATTCCTAAATTTAATTCAACCAAAACCCATGGAAGTTATTGGCTGAAATTGATGGGTCTGGTAATATCATTGAAGACACCACTATCCAACTTGAGAATTTTGTTTATGCGGACCACAATGCTAAGCTACCCCCTTGATTATTTGCCCCCCAGCAAAAACACTGAAACATTCTGCAGTGACCACCAGCTGGATGTTGAAGCAACAGCTAAGCCAGATTGTCGCCCTCTCCGCAAAGCTGTCGCCAAATCAGT
The DNA here is from genome assembly GCA_022478985.1 of Massospora cicadina. Classification (NCBI taxonomy): domain Eukaryota; kingdom Fungi; phylum Entomophthoromycota; class Entomophthoromycetes; order Entomophthorales; family Entomophthoraceae; genus Massospora; species Massospora cicadina. Next base: position 87,995 of record JAKSZP010007991.1, on the reverse strand, counting down.
GGCGATGCTCACAGGAGGCATCCCTCCTCCCATTATTCCCTTCACAGCCAATAAGTTTTGAAAAAAATATGTTGATCGAATCTCACAAAGCTCAATCACGCCATCCACCATGTGGCAGTGGTAGTGCAGAATCCCACATCCAAGATTACCCACACTGATATCGCCGTGTTTGTAAATCTCCCCAACTCATGCATGAAAGCTGAAACAGCTTTGATTAGTTATATTGTCTCTCTTATAGTCAACCACTGTCTTCATGCCACCCTTATCATCAGAAATTTCTCTCTGCATCCCACTGATGTCCTGACACCCCTGCTCTCTGCCGTAGCCCATGCCCTGCTTTGGGATGAAGAAGATGCTGAGGATGAGCCCCCTGAGCCCCCCTCCCCTTCCGCTATGATTGGATAAGCGGTTTCAGCTGCCCCATCTGGTTGGTTAAGTTCACGTTTTGTGTGTCATCCGCTCATTTTGGGTGGTTTGTTCATTTTGTTTGGTGAGGATTTATTTGTTTGCTCTTTGAGTTTCATTAATGTCCATCCCCTGATAGCTTACCTCAGTTATAAAAAATAATTGGAGTTAAAGCCTGATACTATTATAATTTATTTATTGATTTTTTATCAGGCCTTATGCCCAAGATTGCTAATACTAATATTTTTAAGCTCTAAAAAATTCCCAAAATAACGCGAGTTTACAAACTAACTAACTCTGGATAAATTTGCTCCATTATTGCTCCATTGGCTGATGCAATAAGGAAGAATGCCAAGATGAGTACTATTCATCCTAGTATTAGGTTTAAGGATGTATTCAGTGTTTAACTCCTTTACTCACCTTATTAATCATCTTTCGCCACATATTATGCCTTCTCACAGATTGGCTCCCTAGCAACAGACAATAGAAACCACCTGATGGTGCTACCATTACTTATCCTCAGTACAGCCCTCATCAAGAAATCCTAATCTATCCTAACTCTGAACCTGGACTGTGCCATTGCCTCATGCATTCCTGAATCTCCTTCTACTCTCACATGTGACATTTGCCTATCACTCAATAAATTCTTGATTTTGCCTTAGTACTTTAAATAGTACTATCCTTTTTCTAAATATAGTACTATTTACAATATGTATTTATTTTTAGTTTAAAGTATAATTATCTAGGACTGATGAAATATATTAAGCCTACTGAGAATTATTAGGAATCTCTGAACCTCTAGAGATGGGTAAGTTCACCTAAGTTTTCCTGCCTGGAACCTCTGAGTAGTCAATCCATTAATCATTTACCCTTAGCTCTCTTACAATAGAGCGCAAGTCTGAGAGCGTTGTTATATCTCAAGGAGAAGTTCTAAGGAAATGAATTTCTGACAAAGTACACCAAGAATTGGAGTTGTGTATACCTTGCACCAGTTTTTGCCTGCTTTTTTCTTCGAGTTTACACCTATTCTATTCACTGCACCATCCAGCAATGTTTCTATTAATGTGGTGAGATTGTTGCCAACAGCAACTAGTGGCGCCAAGTTCATCCTGGTGCCAATCAACCACTTTATCAAGTGGGTTAAGGATCTGTGATCAAAACATATACAGAAAATTTCACTGACCATTTCTTGTACAATCAGGTGATTATAAGCCATAGATGCCCTCAAATTATCTTTTCAGACAATGGCAAAAACTTTATCTCGGATTTGAAGAATATGATGTATTTGGTAGGGGTGAAGCAGCAGTTCACCACCCCTACAAATATCCTCCAACGGAAGCATCAAAAGAGCAAACGGGACCCTAGGAGGAATTTTAAAGAAGATGGCCCTAAATTACAAGTCGAAGTGGGACCTGTTGCTCCCACCAGCACTTGTGGTTTACCAGTTAAGCCATCATCAAGAGATTAAAATGTCCCCCTTCAAGGCCCTGTATTTGAGAGAGGCTGCGCTGCCTACCCTAATGGCACCAATTATTGCAGTGGATAAAAACCTACCCACTGGGAGTTACCAACAGGAGTTAAGTGAAGAGTCTTAAGACTACAATTAGAAGCTTAAAGCAATATTGAAGCTAGCCTCCTTCCAAGACAAAGAGAGATAATTAGAAGAACCAAGTTACCTGAATTCAGCATCAAAGACAAGATTTTGTTCTAACACTTGGGAGGAACACAACCAGAAGAATACAGGCCATTTGGACTGGGCACACTACTGTGTTAACCAAGAGAGGAGCAGAATACTCCATTTGTGATGACAGTACTAATGTTGCTTTTAACAGAATGCACGCCTGGCACCTTTGATCATTCACCAGGTATCATCTTGAAAGGGGAAGTGTCATGGATGAGGCCGCGACTGGTGTATCTGGTCATCCCTTGATTAGTGTTTATATGAAAATAACACCCAAACTAGTGGAGGTACTGGCGACCAGCTCACCATGGATGGGAGAACAAGTCCCTTTTATAGATGAGGGCGAGCAAAATAATTTTTAATATACTTGCAGTGACGTCTTGTAAAGTATTTTTTGCCCTGCTGAGTCAAAGAAGTTTATCTAAAAAGACAACAATGCCACCAAAATTCATATGAAAAACAACCCCAATTTATACCTTTGAGGTTCTGAAGTAATTTGATTTTTACCGATGACAAAATGATGAGAGAACCCAATTATGACAACTGAGGTTCAAAAGCGAATATTGCCAAATCTGGAAATCAAAAAATATTGAAAGTGACTTAAACTACATTATGAGGCACATTGTAGGTGCGCAGTCACTCAAACTTGAAGTTGAAAACAAAATTACTGTATTAGGTAATAACCAGTATTGAAAATGAGCACAACAATTTGAGACCCAAAAGTAGGACCTAGCACAATGGCCTTGAACATCCAGGTTTTGGGTAACCACTTCAAAGCGGAGCTCATACATACAAGAATTGGCTCAAATGAGTGAAGAGACAAATGCAGCATTCAGAAGACATCTGACTAGAGGATTTTGAAAATCCTCTTATCAAAACCCTTAATTCCCAAACATTTTTCAATATTTTATTTTTTTAATATCTTGTTTACCCTTGAAGTATGAGATACTTTGTTTTATATCTTAATAAAAACCTTTCTACAGAATCTAAAGTTTATTCTTTTTGTTTTAACTTGTGTTGTATCAAGTTAGTAATCGCCATTAACTAGTCTGGAATTGACTAAAATGCAATAACCGTCAGTAACCAGTCTAAGATTAGCCTAATTGGAGGAAGACACTCTATCAAAGATACCTTGGTGCTGATACCGCTAACAAAGAGGTTGGAATGGTCACTATCAAGTCATGAAGACCAACGTATGTCAAAAAGCCTAAGAGTGTCAAGAAGATTTCCAAGGGCGCAGACTATGTAACCAAGCGATCATTGCACCAAGGGGTAGCATCAGAGAAGGATTTGCTTAGTGATAGCGATTGTGATGTTAGCAAAGGTTGTCTGGTGCCAATATGCCTGGAGTTAACCCCCTTGAGCAGCGAGCCACCCTATAAAGTTCAGTGAGCTGAGGTCAGCATGCTGAATGGATGGTCTATCCCTGTCACAGGATTCATTTAGATTTATGCTCACCAGGTTGCCAGCTTGGCGCAGAGCAAAGAACTTGTAAAATTCTTGAAAGGATGACATTTCTGGGTGACACTGCTCCAGGAAATGCTCCAAACCCCCACTTATTTCCACAAAAGCGGCTGTGTGCAGAGCACCACGAAAACTTAGTCAGCTGCACTAGGGGACAGCTGATACAGCAAATTGACCCCACGAAAAATTGGACAAGAACCATTAAATTTGTTATTAAAAAAAGCTTGCGAGGAGAGGGAAGCCAGTGTCTGTTTGATTTCTGAATATTTCTGGAGAAAGTTGGTGAATAGCATTAACAGGATCACAAATGGTCTGATTTCACCAGATATGAAGAAATGGTGGGCACTTCCCAGTTGGCATTAGTGAAATAACGCTGAGACGCACTACCAATAAGCCAAATGACAAAACTGTGGTGAACAACATAGAGGCCATCAATAGTGGACAGTGCACTCAGTTCACACTCAAGGAAAGCCCCATATGGATAAGACGCATTCACCTATAGTAAAAAAATTGGTAAATTGAAGTCAGAGAGTATCTGTAACTCTCTCATCTCAAGTAAGATGATGCAGAATGCACAGCCACACTACAAGGGAACTAGTCACTAGCAAAAATGGAAAGAGTATACTCAAAAGGTTCTGGAGCACAGAGGACCTAAGGACAAGGTGTATAAAGCTGTATAATTAACTAGATAACCCAGGAAAGATAAAACTTGGTTGTACCCCAGAGAGGAGTCCATAACCAAGTGCAGATCAGTGTTGGGATGCTTGGGTGCCTTGATCTGGAGGGGACCGAGACTGCCCAGAGGTGCACAAGATTACATTGTTAAAATGGCAAAATAAAATGACCTATGCTGTTAGAGACCTCCTCAAGGAGGTCCAAGCACAGGTAAAACCAAGGGACCATTAAAAAACGTAACTAACGGAGGTTTATTAAAGCAAGTTGACCAACAAAGAAGGTTGGTCTCAGGAAGTAACTAATAAACACTAGTGGGAGAATCATCATTTTTTGGGAGTGGTATGAAGCCCAAAAAAACCAATAAACGCAGATTACCATCCTTTGTGGTACTGTAACTCAAGTTAGCATAAACTCAAGTTGTTAGCTGTTTCTGAATCCCCCCAGATTTGGTAACATTGTAAATTGAACGGTTCACAGAATACAGATCTCCAACAAACTGTAATTAACCATCAGCATTAACAACAAAGCTGGTGCGTCTTAGAACCATGGATGAAACAACCATTTAACCTTCACATGCACCCCCAGGACAAACTCGACCATATCTTGCCCTTACCCAGCGTGGGTCCAGGGTATGCTTTAGTCAAGCAGGCCTGTAAACCTTATCTTTATTGTATCCTCACGCCCACCTTTGTCCCTACAATAAGTACGTCAAGGGTGTGATGTAACCATGGCATTTATATACTTTACTATGTGAATTTTTGTTTAGGCATTGACTAAACAGTCTCATAGACGCATTACATAGTATTTTAAATGAAAAAGCTCTCATTAAAGTGGTGTACTAAGTTCTTTGTTATCATTTCCCCCATACCTATATCAAGAAGAATAAAAGAGTTTAAAGGCTAAGTAAATATATATATAAATTAGGGACCATCTAGTACTAAAAAAATATATATATATAAATTACAACATATATTCACATTTTAATGCTGAAGGATAGGATGGCTTATATAATTTAAAATCTGTTTTTGCGTTGTTAGGTCATATGGTGTATCCATTGAATCAAAAACTTACTATGATATCTTTGAACGTTTCTAAGGACATATTATGAGATGCCACTAGTATGTGTGGTTCTTCACACATATCAACTTTGGCAACTTTTATGAAATTTATGACTACTAAAGTCATAGGAAATTTCTTTCATTAGTATGCAACTGTTGCTTGGGTACGTTGTAGTACTATATAACCCAGAAGCTAATGTTTGAGATGAAAGGCACTTCAACTAGAAATATGGGTTGTGAGTTTTAAAGACACATCGTCATTGGTAGCTGCTACATATTTCATGGATAAAATGTTGCAAGGTTAGACTATTGTTGTTTTAGCTAAGCCATGTGCCTAATTTTAAAGTTGCCTATTCTACATATTCTACTATATTATGGCTCCATTATAGCGGGAGACATAAAGAGTTATAATTATACTGAGCTTATCAAAAATGACTAGAGAATATAAAGGATAACATACACAAAAGAATTACTTGACAGGATAATAATGTCATGTGCTGTAAGTATGTGTTAAAGCATTAAAGAGTTGGCAGTAACAGTGAAGTATGCCAAATTGTATGACAGCTTCTGGAAATCTTTACATGAAGAACCTAAGCTTTTCCAATATTTTCAATTTGAATACCCATCTGCTTTAAGATATACACCCAGTTACCCGCAACAATTTTGTTGTTGACAGAAATAAAACGTAAACTAAGGGTTTTGATGTTTTTACCGCTTGTTAGATATAATCATTATATTTACAGTTTTTGAAAAATTTTTAGGGATAGAGTAGATGTTTTTTGTCATTTTATATTTATGTAACTACATTTTCAGCCAATAAACCGCTTTACTCACTCTTATAACCTTCTAAATATGCTTTTATATAAGATAAGCATAAAGAGAGTCTTTAAAGCTCAATATTATCTCAAACGCCATCAACACATCATTTTCTTAGTCTAAAATTACTTGTCAAGCACTGAATTTATTATAAAAATAATGAGTACCAAGAATTATATAATGGGAGCTGAGAGGTTCATCATATTTTGAGACCCTTTTGGGGTACATTGGTTTGTTAATGACCTGGCCCATGATCAATTATAATGGAAACTCAGTGAATAATATAACACAGTTCAAGTTTATGGGGCACTTTTATCTTTCTAAATATTTAAAACTACCACCAATTAACATACCATTAGATTTTTTTTAATGATAAAGAATAAGAGCAAAATAAGCTTTTACTTGACATACATAGCTTCAGTATGTATGTTGTCTCATATGGAGCGTTAATAAATAATCCATGTTGCTGAAGAAAGTGACGCTTTATGAAAACTCTTTACGTAGTTTTAAACATAGTTATAATTTTTAGAGTATCTAATAATGGTAAAAAGCGCAATTTTTGCAAAATATTTTATCTTCTTTAAGTACCTTCACAAAAAACAAATCTTGTCTACCAGGTAAGAGGCAGGTGTTTATATGTCACTTATTCATTAAATCTATTTATAAGTTTTAACGTCTATAAATATTTTATATAATTTTCTAGGGATCTTATATAAATTTATCATTTTCATGTTTCTAGATTAATTTCATTGTCTGGATATAATGTAACTAAGTCAGTTATAAAAATCATAGTGACTTTATTTAATTAAAGATTAGTTCCTTCCATTTTGTGTCTAAAAAAACTGATATGTAAGCTCTTTGAGTACCAAAGTTATGAGAGATAATTGAAAAGACTTAAACTCCTAAACTCCAGAGATCATGAGTATCAGATGATCAAGAAATATACTCTCAGAGGCTCAAGTCTATGGGCTAATAATGTAAGCCTTCTTAAAAAGGAATCACCCAGGTGGTGCCTTATAACCTTTTACTATAAGATTCTCCTATAACCACCTCTTTTGGCTGGTTGTATGTTGAATAGATTAGGATCTTATGTTGAGTATCCAAAATACACCGCTAAAATGGCAAAAATACTCTAGATAAATACTCATTAATGCACATTTTCTCAAAATTTCCCTACAATAAAGAATTATTCCCTAATTCTAGCTTTCACTTTCTAAAAATCTTAATTTCAAGGTAAGATCTATATTGATTTTTGCCACTGTTAAATTTTCTTATTAAATGAAAAATGGGTCTTATAAAGGCTACATAATTATTAGCTGTTGGTGGTTCCAGCGATACCTCCTAGTAGAGCTTAGGTCCTTAGGGCTTTCTCTTGGCAGCTTAGAAGTAACCAAAGTATATCTCTGCTGCTTTAAGCAAACAAAAATATCTAGTATAAACTTGGCAGAAATGGACAAATATATCAGGCCATTTAATTCACATCTTGCCAGCACTTTAATAGTGCTTGTGAAAATAAAGACTAGGCGAAAATATAGAGGAGTCGATTAAGCTTGATGAAACAGGGTTGTCAATGCAATTTTCCACAAGTAAATCATTTAATTGTTTAACATGAGTAAATGGGGATGGTCAATGCCAGATAATTTGAAGCTAATAATAACTTTGGGCCTTCATCTCAACTTACATCAATAGAAAGAATAGCAACTCAAAGGTAACATGAAGTTCAGTCCTTTGGCCAAACAAAGCATAAATTAATAAACTATCACGTAAATATAAATGTGTGAGGATTAAAAGAGAGTTATTTTGGTAACTTAAAGTTGAGGCTTCCCTTGCATTGGGGCAAAGCCTGAAAGCTATAGTAATTAAAATGCATGTTGGGATTTGAGATAAAGAACAAATCAAATTTCCCACTTCTTAATTGAGCTGTAATGAACTGACTCTCAAACCTATTCAAATGAAGATGACTTCAGGATTCCCATCCCTAACTCCTGAGTCACGTGGGTTGGGGTTTCCACTGATCTGGTCATGGGAATGACGAAATACATTGAGGATGCCAACCAGGCGGTCAATCTGGAAGGCAATGAAAGAATTTGTATAATGGGGCCATGAAGATCCTCGAGGCACCATGTCCCCACGCACCCTATAAATATTGACACCTTTTAACCTAATAAAATATTTGGTATTCTATCCATTCTCCTGTTCCTTTTTGACCCGCTTTTACGATTTTCAGCTTTATGACACATTCAGACTTCAGCAACAGTCTATAGAACTGCAACATTGACAAACTTGGTACTCACTACAGGGGCTCCAAGCTGTCCTAAGTGAAAAGTCTATCACCAACCATGTAGAATATAGCATCCCTGAAGACCAATCTGATGGTCAGTCAAGAAGCGTTGCTCAATGGGTTAGTACCTCACAATATGAAATACCACCCTTGCAACCTGAGATGTTGGAATTCCAGGCCACATTTCAGTTCTCCCTGCCCTCTATTGATGGAAGTCAGTACCAACTTCAGTATACGAACCTTAACAATGTTGTCCAACAATTAATATGTGGCATCTAGTCCGTGGGTGCTTGCTCCAGCCGCTCCCATGCCTCTTCCATTCTCTCTACCATATGGGACCTCTATGACTTTGCCCAGCTGCCAGCAGAAGAACTTGCCCTGGGTTCCAAAAGCTACATTTGCAACTTTGTTCAACCCAGCTATTCTTTACCTACTCCAACTAGTTGGGTTGCACCATCAAGAAGTCTCCCAAAAACTGGGGCTCACCCAGGCCTTGCACTCTCACATTATCAATTTCTATAATGCAGCCTCCTCCTTTGTTCATGACACTATGAGGCCATTATTGATAACTGACAGTTGATCAATGAGGTCTGAGATCAAATTGTGGTGTTAGTTAGTGGGATCTCTGGTTATCTTGAGGACCAGCGGCATCAGAACGTCTAACTTCTTGAGGTAAATTGGAATCAGCGCCTCCTCCAAGTCGAGGATCTGGTATGGGCCCTGCAACAACATTATTGGAAATAGCCTCTTGTGACTACTCCTCCAGGTGTGAAGGTCCTGAAGGGCCTAGGGGGCCTGAAGGCCCCAAAGGACGTGAAGCACCTGAAGGACCAGATGGTCCCTCGTGGACTTCCCTGTCCCCCAGGTCTCTTAGCTCCAACCCCTGATGGCCCTGAAGAACCATGGTGGAAGGATGTGATAACAGCCTTGGCTGTCCTACATGATCAAAATTGGAATGTAGCTCAGGGATGCAGACTCCAAGCGTATGGAGTCCCCTTTGACCCTAGGGTCTCCATAGAGGCACTGTTGGACTAAATGGACAACCTCAATTCCTTCACCAAACTTATCAATACTCACATCTCTCAGCTTGAACAAACTTGTTGAGGATTTGAAACCTGTTTGACTACAATCAAGAGCCAGCTTCACCTTCAGGGCGCTGACATTCAATCCCTAAAGTAGCAAGTCACAAATAAGGCTTCCATTTCCTCCCTCAGCCAAAATTGGGATGATATTCAAGAGGACCTTGAGGGCCTATGGAGATGGCTAGACCAGCAAGCCTCCCATGACTATGCAGAGTCTGAGAACTTAGAGCCAGATCTCTTCCCTGGCGTTAACACCCTCTCTATCCTCTTGTAACTAACTTTAATCCTAGTTTTAAAGAAAGGTTCACCACGGCCAGGAGAGCATTTCCTCATTTCTGTACGCATATGAGAGCTCCATGGAGGAGGCCACCAACTAGCAGAAGGTAAAGCATATCCACTCCTGACTCAACAGCACTTCCTGAGAGATCATGACTCCCCATTTATAGGAGTGCAACACCTGGAAACAGGTCCATATGGAATTGACCCAAGAATTCAGAAGCAATCAAACCCTGGCCAACCAAAAACAGGCGTTCATGGGTTTCTGGCTGAATAAAGGAGAAAGCTCTATGGAGTTTGCCAGCCGTTTTTACGCCCAAGCACAACCCTTAGTCACTACAAATCTTATCACCCTGGATGATTATATTTTCGCTGTCATTTCTGCGTTGGGATCCTACCATGAGGTTCAAATGCATATGATTGGACAGAAGAATGGGTTTACCTGCATCCAGGAGATTGAGGAAGCACTTAACGAGATCCCTGGGTCAACTCTACATTTTGAGGCTACATTTACAGGCCCCTCTAACCGCCCTAGAGTCCATGTGGTTGAAAACCAGAAAAATCCTCGACCTCAATGCACTTACTGTAACAGTTTCAGACACAGTGCCTGACCTTCTGGAAACAACTTGCCGAGGAGGTGGGAAAAGGGCCATCATCATGAAGGATAATGCGCTCCATGCTGACATCCATACCCAGCCTCATTAATCCTCCATAACCTTGAATGAACCTGGAGCTATCATATCTGGAGAAGAAGTTTTGGTATCCAATGATAATAAAGAAATTGATACTGCTTACTCTTCTTCTGATGACTCTCCCATGTTCCTCATGCTACCGCCCCATTTTGGATGTCAGGTTTACTGAGTCACAGTTTGAGTTCATAAAATTATGGTTCTTGCCATAGTCAACAGTGTCTCCACCGTTAATGTCATATCATCCAAGTTAATGTAACGCATCAGGATTTCTCCATATTTGCCACACTATATGGAGTATGGCACTCCTGGCCCACAATGTATCTAATCTATAGGTGTTTATCCCTCTCTACCATTACGGTTTGGAAAGCTTGCTGTTATTACCTCTTCTGTCGCGCTAGATAACCCTAGATATGACCTGCTCCTTGAGACTCAGTTCCTTCAATACTATTCAGCAGTACTCCATTATGATAGCGGCTTTCTATACCTAAAAAGGGCATTAGGTCCCTCTGATCTTTGAGACATCTTATGATACTAAGACCGAGGTCAAAGCCTGAGCCTGTTTACTGGAAAGTTAAGCCAAATAAATTGGCTCAAATACCACATTAGGGGCTCCCAAGTCTGATTGCCCCCTCCTGCTGTTGATGGGCAAGAGGGCATGCCGATCTACTTACCTAGTGTGGCTACAATACCTCCAAAGTCACAAGTCATTTCTGACACCCAGGTCCATGTCAACATCCCCTTGGGATACTTATTGAAGATCCGAGGCTTAGACAACCCATCTACTAAAGAGGTGCTAACCTGCCCGAGGATCCTAGATTCATCTTATGCCAAATCTATATCAGTTTTGTTGGCCAACCTTACTGATAAACCCAAAATAGTAGGTCCAAACAGTCCCAACGCCTATGTACACCTTCTACCGGTGGAGGCTATTTCAGTGTCCAAAGCTTTGGATACTTAAGGGATTTTGGCTTTGAGACACCTCCATCGGTCATCCTGGTCATTAATATCAGCAAGGACCTCTCAGATGACCAACAACATAATTTTCAAGAGTTGTTGGAGGAGTATTTGGACCTATTTTTGAACTCGACCTATAACTTTAGAATAATGAAAGGAGTTCTACATCATGTGGAAACTGGGGACGCTCCCCTTCCAGTCCCAACCTTACCAAAAGTAAGGTTGAAGAGGCCCAGGTGACAGTGGAACTCAAACAACTACTCAACGCTGGACTTCAGGTACCGTCATGCAGCCCTTGGGCCTCTCCTCTTCTGCTGGTTCAAAAGAAGGACGGCAGCCCCAGGTGGTAGTGGACTACTGGTAATCAACTCCATCACCAAGAATGACGGTTATCATTTGCCCTGAATTGATGATTACCTCCGTCTGCTTGCAGGATCTCAGTACTTTTCTGCCATGGACTTGCTAGCGGATACTGGCAAGTTGAGCTCAATTCTATAAAAATAGAGACAAGTGCACCCTTATAGCCAACAAAGGACCATTTAAGCCCAAGAGGATGCCCCAGGGCCTTTGTGACTCCCCAGCCACTTTCCAACGTGCTATGGACGGGATCCTAAGGGACTTGAAGCTTTCATGCGACCTTACTACCTAGATTACATCACTATTTTCTCAAGAACCTTTAATGGACACATCTAGCATCTCAGGGAAGTCTTCGATCAGCTCTGCAAGTCTTCTATAAAGCTTAAACCTTTAAAGTGCTCTTTCTTACAATCAGAACTGAAGATCCTGGGACACAAAGTTTCCAAGAATGGCATCCAGCTTATACCAGACAAGGTCGACGCCATAGAAAGAATGTCACGCCCCCAAAGCTTAAGGGATATCCAGGTATTCCTAGCCATGGTGGGCTATTATTGTCAGTTTATCCCCCAGTTTGCCAATCTAGCCAAGCCACTATTATACCTTTTGCAGAAGAATGTGCCATTTAAATGGCGGCCTAAACAAGAACCGTCTTTTAATGCCCTGAAAAATGCTCCATGTACTAAACGCATTCTAGTCCAGCCACGCTTTGACAAACCCTTCTTTTAATTTATGGATGCAAGTGATATTGCCTTCAGGGCTATCCTAGCCCAACATGATGAAAACCAAGTTGACCATACTGTGGACTATTTTAGTAAAACATGAGTAAAGCTGAACAGAACTACAGCGTTACTGAGAGGGAGTGCCTGGCTGTCTTGCTAGCAGTCAAACATTTACAGCCTTATCTTTATGGAACTCACTTTACCAGAGTTACAGACCACTCCTCGCTCCGGTGGCTCCAGCAAAATGAAGGACCCAGTGGCCGATTAGCCTTGTGGGCCTTACGACTGCAGAACTATGATTTCACCATTGTCCATCATGCAGGAGTGATTCACAAAACGCCGATGCTCTCTCCAGGATGGCAGTGCTAGCAGCTTTGACCTCTGATGAGGACAAGCTGTATGATCTAATAGGTCAACCTGAGCAATGGGAATTGGAAAATCCAGAGGACCAAGCTAACTCTGAAGGATAACTCAAGATACTCAAATTATAATGGGCTGCTCTAAAAGAAGGTCTATAAGAAGTGGCTCCCCTATGTCCGCCCCACATCCTAAACTGATGTTATTGTAGTAGGTTATTCTACTGTGGCACACGGGGCAGTTAAGAAGACTCACAAATGGCTGAAGTCATAATATTACTGGGACCAAATAATGTAAACCATTTAAGAGGTCTTGGAGGCATGTATGACTTGCTGATCCCACAACCAAGCCAAATATTCAATTTCAACACTCAGTCATCTCATTGACTGAGCCCTTCAATGTCTTTAGCCTTGATGTGGTGGGCCCTCTTCCCACTGGGTTACATGGCCATAAGTATATTACCCTAGCCGTGGACCACTTAACCAAGTGGGTTGAAGCGATTTCAGTACAGCTGCCACTGCCATAGCCACAGCTCTCTGCCTTGTTCGATCCATTTTCAACCAGCTTTAGTGCCCCAAACCATTCTTTAAGACAACGGATTGAATTTCACTTCACAGGTAGTACATGAACTTACCTCGCTATTTGGCATTACCCAGAGTTTCGCTGCCCCTTACCACCTATCAACTAATGGAGCGGTAGAACGCGCTAACAGAACTCTTATTTCCATTTTACAAAAGTTGGCCGCCTCAGATCCTGCACGTTGGAACCACTACCTACTAAGCTCTTTGTTTGCCTACAGAGTAAGCTACCACCAAATCATCAAGGTGTCCCCATTTGAAGCCTTATATGTACGTGCACCTTGGCTACCAAGTAGCGTCCAGCCATTGCTTGAGACCTCCACACCTAAGAGCTCCAAATTAATACTGAAGGCCTTAGCTGAAGAAATTTTCCAGCTTCAAGACCTAGATACACAAGGCGTTGTCACCACTACAGGAAGAGAGACATCATAATTTAATCTCGGCCAACCCTCCTTACCAACTTTCCAATTAGTAAACCTTGTTCACTTCTATCACCATTGACCTGGAGGCTGATAGAATAAGCTAGACGTTCTTTGGTCTGGACCCTATAAGGTCATTCAAAAGATGAAGTGTGAGTACTCCATTGCCAATATCAACCAAGGCACCATGGTCAATTGGGTGCATGACTGGTTCCTTCGGCCTTATGCCCCCTCCAACAGGATCTTGAGGGGATGTTATTGTGATTTGAGATAAAGAACATATTAAATTCCCCACTTATTAGTTGAGCTGTAATGATCAACCCTTAAACCTATTCAAACAAAGAGGACATCAGGATTCTCATCCCAAATTCCTGAGTCTTGTGGTGTGGAGTTTCCACCAATCTGGTCATGGGGGCGGCGAAATACATTGAGTGTGCCAACCAGGCGGTCCATCTGGAAGGCCATGAAAGATACTGAATGGATGGGGCCATGAAGATCCTTGAAGCACTGTGTCCCCACGCGCCCCATAAATATTGGCACCTTTTAACCTAATAAAATATTCGGTATTCTATCCATTCATCCATTTCCTTTTCAGCCCATTTTTATATATTTGCAGCTTCAAGCCACTTTAAGACCTCTGCGACAGTCTAAAGAACTGTAACGCTGACAATGCCAAACCCCCAATTTAATATATCCTTCTATTACTTGCCCAATTTCACTTTTTGAGTTTATGCTTCCTAGCTTATTGGACGCTGGGCCACCATTGGTGATACGCTTCTTTTTGGAATTTTTATGAGTTAAAATACTCAATTAGGGAAAGTCAATATTGGTGTGCCCCATAATTGCTCAAAACTCTATTTCTTGAGACTAATTTACAAATCTGAGCTTTTTTTCAAGCACAAATTGCAAGGACCTACAAAATGATATTGAATTCAGGACTCCTAAGAACAGAGCAATAACCAATTGTTGCACTTTGATCTGACCAGCTATATATAAAACCAATATATATAATTTTTTTATTTTTATTAATTTATTGTTTGAGGCTTTTACTAGTATTGACGCTGTTTTGATGTCATTAGTAGTATTAATTTATTTTGGATCACTCAAACCTCACACCTTCATTTTTATATGTACATTTGATACTTTGCTAATCTACTAGTGCTAAATTCAATTCATGACTATACTACTATTTACATTTTCCTAAAGCTGAGTATAATCTTATTGATTATATTTTTATTATTACCACCAGGCTGCATAGTCACAGAAAATTTATCTTTTTGTATTGTTTACTATACTTAGCCTTTCACTGAGCTAGCATAAAATTGTTGTCAATCAATATTTCCTTTTACTGGATTTCCAGAACAGTTATGCAAATGCCCAATATTATCATAAGCAGTTTGTAACTAAACGTCTGGTACCAATAAGATCTCAGGACTTTAATAGGTTCTTAAAGAAAGTTTTTTAATTGGAAAGGAATCCTTTGGATTTTTATTATTTGCTGATGAAGCTAGCACAACTAAGGAAAAAACGCCACATGCAAGCCCTTCTGTTATTGTCAGAACCAGGTATAATCATGTGCATTATATTTTATTTATATAAAAACTCAATCTCTTGATCCACTCACTTTTGGTCAAATCATAGTTGAACTTTAGTAAAAACAGCTCCACTTGTCATTGCCCTATTCAAGTTTCCTATGTCAATGCATTTGAAGCCCGCTGCCCCACATGGGGCAGTGGTGCGCCGCCTCCTATGTTTTTTGGCCATTTCCCAAGCGTGCTTGGGCTGGATTATCTAGCCCTCCAAATTTTTCAGCATGCTATGTCCCGCCTAAGGACTTAACCTTACATCTTGCCCAAACCCAGGTGGTGCAACGCTGCACCCTTGTGCTCCCCAAAGCCACATGCAATTTGGCCTTTGGGTTGAATATGGTAAGTTGTTCCCCTATTCAGACAAAGCCATTATTGAATTAGACAAGGCTGTTATGCAGCCTGCAGGCTTCATCAACTTATGCCTCTTCAAGGGGTATTTTTATTTTGGCTTCTCAAGCGAAGCTGATGCTGCAGTAGCAGCTACCATCCCCTGGTATTCCAAGGCACCCCCCTCCCAACTACTCATACTTGGTTTCTAACTGAAACCACTCTTGTGGTTCAGTTTTCAGGCCTTCCTACCCACCACCACCAGAAATTTTAGTTAAAATTTTTTTTGCTAATTATTGGAATATGGTTCTGATCCTATAATACAATTTGTGGTTCTCAATGGAGTCACTCGCCTCGCAGGACCCCACGCCTTTGTGACTATTTGTCCAGTATCAACAGAAATAGCTGACAGTACCCCCTTGCACCATTATCCTCTCTGCCCCAAACCATCCTTTTTGGGCTCAAGTGGATGGAGGGCGCACCATTTGCCCTACCTGTTTCAAACTGGACCATTCGAAATGGTGAACCCCTCCATCTCATGAGCCATGACATCCACCACTGACTATATGCATGATGACCCCATAGCTGATCCAATAACAGTTTTCAAATGGGAACTATCCTTCCCCCCTCCACCTAAAGTGGTAGCCACAACAACCAATGAATCAACAAACCAAAAATTACCTCAACGAACCTTTTCTCCTGTACCAACCAATCTGGAGCCAGAATCGACTAAAGTAAGTTCTAAAACATCCTCCCAGCCAAACGTAACAAACAACCCATATTCAAACAACCCAATCAAGTTCAACAAAAAACCATGGAATTACTTGGTTGAAGTTTATGAATTGGGTGAGCTTATCCCTGAATCCAAATGGGCTGGGCCCCCTATATTCAAAAGTGTACCTCAATACTGATTATGCGGCCCAATTCTCAAAGCGCCATTATGCGCTTCGCCCTGATGCCACCCCATACAAAAGTGACCACCAACTAGCTGAAGAGGCAGTTACCTCCCCCAAATGTCACCCAACCTGTAAAGCTGTTGCAAAATCAGTTTCAGTACTGGCTACGGGCTGCCACCTCCTATCCTACCTAGTACCATGCTTCCAAAACAAAAAAACATCTCCAATACTATCAGTTGGCAAATTCAGCAGTTCAAAAAGTTGCAGCAGTTTTAAAGTTTTCAAAAACCCACCTTACCCGCAACACCCTTGCAACCATCGCATCCCTACCTAAAGTACGCCTAAAGGCTGAAAAAGCACTTACAGACTATATCTCACCCTCCTCATCGCATACATTGAGTTGCAAGCACCCCTTTGTTATCTCAACCCCCATTTACATGATGCGCCCACACCAATGATATCAGCTTTGTGCCGCTAAATGTCCACAACAGATGGGGAATAAGAACCTCCCAAACCCCCTTCACCCACCACCATGGATGTATAGTGGTTTTCACTTCCAACTTGGTTGGTGTGTTTTGTTTAAAATTTGTGTTGGTTCAAGTGGATACGTCTGTCTTATTTCTACTTTATTTTTATTTTAGTTTCAAGTTTTAGATCGTTCAAGCATTAATAATGTCCATCCCCTGGTTGGCATACCTCGAATAAACAACAAAATTTTCTTAATAACCATCTAGACCACTTTAAGCCAATTTTCCAATGAATGAGAGAAAAACATATCAAATTGAAACCTGTGAAAGTAAATTCTTCCATCATGAACTAAAATTTCTAAGGCATGTCATATTGCGGGAAGAAATCTATCCATTTTACAATAAAGTTGAAGCAGTCCAAAGTGCCTAAGCAAAAAGTTCAAGACGTATAAGTAATCTTAGAAATGATGTGACGTTACCATCAATTTATCCCTGATTTCGCTCAACTCGCCAAATCTCTTGTCCATCTATTTTCCAAAAACACTACTTTTATGAGGGGTGTAAAGTAAAGAATTGCATTAAAGACATGAAGGATTTATTGATGAGAATACCAGTTATATGACATCTATACTATGGAAAGCAATTAATTTAAAATGATGCCTCCAACTTATCCATATGTGCTATCCTCTCTCAATTGGATGATGAAGGATTGACCACCTGGTATCCTATTATAGAAAGACGCTTTTAAACCTTAGCATAATTATAGCGTCACAGAGAAAGAGATCTTAGCTTTTCTCCTATTGGTAAAGCATTTTCTACTTTCCTTGTAAGTTATAAAACCTAAAATTGTTACAGACCACAAATCTTTAAAATGGCTGTAAAACATTAAAGACCTAAAAGGAAGACTAGCCCTCTGAGCTCTCATACTTCAGCACTATGACATGAACAGCATTTATTGAGCGGGAACAAAGCACATGAATGTAGATGGACTTACTAAATTTTCACCTACTACATTTAGATAATATTGAAGCTAAACAATTATACAACCTACTCATGAAGCCTGACTTTTAGTAGGATGAAGACAAACTAGTTCTCAGAATGCTAAGCGACATGCTCAAATATGGTGGTTCTTGATGGATTACTTTACAATATTGTTAGAACTGAATGGTTACCTTACTTGCGACTTTTGCAGTGGGTACCAGTTATGATAGAAGCCAACAATACCTTAGGACATGAAGGAGTCAAGAAACTTTATGAATGGACCAAAGATCAATATTACTGGGAAGGAATAATGAACTCTGTAGTGAAATTCAAAAATTCTTGCATAACTTGTAAAAAACAGACGCTGCATAAGGTCAAGTACAATTATCAGCCCATGACCCCTCAGCAGCCGTTTTATACCATCAGTTTAGACGTTGTAGTTCCCCTACCTGAATGCACAGGAGGAAATTTATATACCTTTGACTATATTAATTATTCTACAAATTATGTTGAAGCAAGCGCCTTTTTCACGCAGAATTCCAAAGCTACTGCTAACTTTTAAACCAAAATAATTTACTAGGCATAGCTGCCCGCAGACTGTTATGTAAAAATGGAAGGAACTTTACTACAAGTGTTTAAGAATCAAGCTACGCAATGTGAACTCAACAAATTTTTTTCAGCACACTAAAACCCATCAACCAAAGTGAATAAAGAAAGGGCAAATGGAATTTTAGTTATAATATTAAGAAAGAAAAATGGACATTACTGATCCATTACGCAGGGATCAATATCTCCCAGGTGCATATAATGGCTTATAGGATAAATTTTTATTTAATCATAAAAAAGTGACCCTTCAAGTCATCATATAAAAGAAAATCTGAAAATACAGCTCTATTAGCTCAATAATTTACCAGTGGTAGAACTGAAGAGCTTGAAAAGAGGTAAGAAGATTAGCTCAAAAAAATTATTCAGCTACAATAAAAGTGATGATAAATTTAGTCAAGACTTTTACAAAGAGAAGTTCAAGCAGAAAATGCATCATACCAATATTTACTCACCTTTGAGATTTCAGACTTAGTCCTGTATTAACACAACTGTATTGTAACCCGATGGAAGAAAAGTAAATTCACTCTGGGATGAGTTATATCTATATCTTACAAACACGGAGATGAATATTCAATAGAGTCTTTAGAACTGAAGTACTATAAATCGTAAACATAGCTTATTCTTGCATCATTACTACCCTGCCAATATTCTTAAAGGGGGTGATGTTGGATATCTAGATACTGAACATAATAGGAAGAATATTGACCATTTGAATCCCATGACAGAATTATCACCTAGTCCAGCAAAGGGGTGAATGAAATTACCCTAAAATTTTTCATAGAAGAATCAGTAGTCAGTATGTCTAAAACAAATCCCATGAAAGATCTTTTAGATTAATTTACACTTAAAATACCTTGAAATAAAATCTTGCCTAATTGAAATGAAGGATCATTAAAGTTCAGGTAATTATTACTTAAGGTGTCACATGAGGCATTAAAAGATGAACCTGAAAAAGAGGAAGTATTAAGAATCAGCACAATGATCATCTGAAGCTATACCAAGTCTCATCTGACTTGGTACATTCAACATATATTTTCCCTGTCAAAAATATGCTAAAAAAGCTTTATACCATCTAGAATGCATCAACTGCCAAAAACCTCCCATCTGGATTTCCCTCCCTAGTTATCTTTATTAATCATTTTTTTGGGGGGTAATATTGGTATACGTGACATATAAAAGCACCTATTATATACCATAATAAAGTGACGTTATGAGTTCTATATATCATTTTATTCTTGACTTCAATAAGTTTATTTTGCCTTATTTGCCATTATATGGATACTCTAGCTGACAGGACATAAAAAGGTGACTTATCACACTTTAAAATATAAGAATTACTTGTCATGCATCCTAAAAGGCTTCAAGTATTGACTGTCAGGCTTCTTGGGCATAGCACCATTGAGCTTTCAGATGGAAGACCTACAGTTGATGTTGGAAAACCATATTTCTCTCAGCATGTCATCAATGAGGCACTTGGAGCTGGATGGAACGATTTTACCAGAAAAGCATCACCCTGAACTGGAAGTGTCCTCATCTGGTGCAGATGGCTGTGAGCTACTTTTTTCCGCTTGAAACCTTTGCCTTATCAAAGCGTTTACCAGATTGTGCTTGGAGAATAATTTAGACTATATGATGGCCTGCACGATGGACCTCTCTAAAAGTAGGAATGGGTCAGGAACCTTGGTATTATATAAGTGGCCATATTTACGCATGTCCACAATAACCCATCCAATTTCTTGCCGAAGACCATGGTAGAGTCAATGAGGGATGACTTTATGATGATTTAGCCTGTTCTAACATGTCATCAACCATAACCCAGAGCTTTTTCTCTCGTTGGTATACCAATAGTAGACAGCTGATTTTGACAAGGTCCAACATCAGCTGGAATGATAGATTGTACTAGGAGTGAGTGAAAAGTCTTAAAGTCAAGGACATGTTGAAACATCCGTGCAAGGAGTAAGAAAGGGGTAAGTCTGGGGGGAGGTCCACATATTGAGGATCAGAGGGAGCTTTTGAGCTCAGCAAGAGGCCAATGGGTGGGTTTCAAGTAAAGAAAAATTCTCCACTGATCTTATAAGATATGAAGGAGAGTGGGTTGTGCTAAAGGTAATTCTAACCTGCTACCAGAGCCACCAGACCACTCCCATGATTAAATGATATAACAGATTTTATATCTTCTGATAAATGGCACAAAAAAAATCTCGAACTAAAAAGTGTAATGTGCACCATTAAAGATGACATTTCGAGATTCTCTGATGAGCGCCTAGTATAGGTGATCTGCCTCCATTTCAAAGCTAAGGATTGAGCTACACTAAGGTCTATGGATTACCACCAACTTTTGTATCAAGAAGGGCTTGTATATTGAGTTCACTAGACTTATAAAAAAGGTAATTGGAAACACATCATAGCCATTATCTAATTTATAAGAACAGCTTTTGAAAGAGTGGCTAAAGTAGAGGCTTGGCCCATTATGAGGAATGAGCGTTTGGTAGGCGTATGGCTATGCTGCTCCTCCAGCATGGGAGCTGCCTGCTCATCCTTCCAGATGGGAAGTCAGAGAACTACAATATTTCCCGCTTCCCCCTTTTGAAAAAGAAAGCAGTGTTCAAGGAGTGAGATTTTGGCTAGGCTCACATTGTCTCAGCAAAAAGGAGACTTAGAATAGAGTAGCTCATGGGGAGGCGCTGAATTTTGGGGTAAGCATAGCTGTTGGTCTCCTAGAGGTGATATGTCCTGAACCCCCACTTCCTTGACAACCCAAGAGCAGAAGAAGCCAGGATTGGGCCCACCCATCGAGATCTCTTGGGGCTGAGGGGAGGGAGATACAGGTGGGTGTAAGACTGCAATTTCTGTGGGAAGATTCCCATGTCCCTGACTATCATGGAGGAAGGAGTGATAGTTTGGGGCGAGACAAGAATATATATATCCAGTGCAGGGTCTTGAAAGGTTTGGCTCTAATTGAGCATGCCACCAAGATGGAGACCTCCAAGGACTTAAGAGAGGGTCCCAAGATGGGTAGGAAACATAGATCGAGTCCAGGGCAGTCTGAAAGGTGGAGATGACAACCTCCAGTAAGACTGGCACTAAGGGAGTAAAATGGTAAAAGCTTTAATGAAGGAAGTTAGGTCTGCAGTCAGCTGAGACGGGGTAAAAAGATGAATGAGGCTAAAAGTCTCAACTCAGGGGCTTTTACTGCGGAGGTGACCAGTGTGAGTAGTGGAGTGGGTTCCACGTCTTGGCTGTATAGTGTATCACCCCCTCACCAGGAGGCAGGCTTCTCCTTCCAGCCAAATGAGTAGAAATATGCTTTGGTGGGAATCAGTGAGGCTGGGGTCTTCTAATAAACTGGTGGCTAAATGCACCTAGAGCTCCGCAAAAGTGTTTAGTACTTGATTTGCAGCTTTTCCAAAGGGTTAGGAGGGACCCCACCCCTATCAGATTTACAGAAGTTTAATGCTTATGATTGGGGTTTTACAAGAAGGTTGATGTTCCGCCAGGGCATGCTTTTAGGCTCAGATGAGAAAGATGATGGACCAAAAAGAAAAAATTTAGGTCGCAGAACAAGTTTAGTTCATGATAAGTGTTTAGGCAATTGATTCACTTGTATCTGATATAGAGGGTGGAGCCTGCAGAGGTGACTGATCAGTTCATTATGTCAAGCAATAAGCTGATGAGAATAAATAGGCTTCCAGTATGGGTGAGTGAGCCTAATGGAGCTTCCAGAATTCCATGGCACAGCAGTTAAAATGACTCTGAGGATGGTGCTCTAGAAATCAAAAGTGATTAGAATTATAACACCTTACTAAAGGCCACAAGACAAACCAAATGGCTGCTATGGGGCAACTGAGGGTGTTGTATGCAACACCTAGGGGTGGGGAGTCAGTGAGGCTGAAAACATTTTTTAATATTCTGCAGTTGCTGGCATTCCAGGTGGTATCTTGATATCTAGGGAATAGATTATGGTCCTCAGTGACCAGCTAAGCCTTCCAAGAGATAGAGTTATGGCCAAATTAACCAAATGGATGGGACAAGCTATACCATGTTGAGATTCTGATATGACTGGACAATAAGCCTGAAATAGCTATGGCGGATTAGGGAGAATCTGCCGGAAATGATATTAGTTATTATTCAAATGATTTGAGTTGAGGCGATTTTAGTCAGATTAGAGTTATTATTGGATCGCCTTCAAATAAGGTTATTAGGCGATATCAACATTTGACAAATATTGAGTACAATCGCTTTGAACTAAGGCGATAAAGAATTGTATACCATACTCTGCTGGAACCAATGAGATATGGTGAAACTGATTACTAAGCCGAGAAAATTGTATCATCTAAAGCTGCTGAGATATAAGTGAGACGAGAAAATGAAGAGGAAGGTTTTAGTAGTTGAGAGTGAGTGGAACGGCGAGGATCCAATGTATATATTATACTAAATAAATAAATTGTCATATGGGGCACTAGCTTTATATCTGATTATATTTTTAAGTGTGTCCGTGGGCTGACAATCTTCATGTTGTCTGTCCAAATTGCTCAGTGGGTTTAACCCTGTGTCAAATCCCCCGACATATTTCAACAATTCCGCCAAAGTTATAACAGTGATTCTCACTACAGGAGGCCCATTGAACAACCACCAATATTAACCAAAAATTTACAATCTGTGATCATGGTCTCCACCAAAGGGGAATCATCCTGAACTGTTGCGCTGGCTGAGACCACGAAACTCAAACTTGTTGTGGACGCTGTGCTTAAAAAGCAGGAGGAACTCCTTTAGGAGCATGATGAAGTAATGACTCAACTTAAAAGTGTAGCTAGTCAGCTGCGCATACTTGGACAGTAGTTCAGACAGCTTGTCAATTAACTGGATGATGCTACTGCACATTTACCTCGCACGGAGAAGAAGTTAACACCTACCTTTTACCCGTTGCATCCCCGTTTGGAAGCAGAAGACTAAGGGGCGCTACTAGAAAGGATCTTTTTACGACGAATATGTGACCAGTGTAATGGATGTCCTACCCGCTGAAGAGCCTTACACTACCCTGAGAGCAGTTGGGCCTTCCAAACCCGCCTCTCCTCTAGATACCCAGTTATGGAGCACAGACAAATCTGCAGTACACTTCTAAGGTCTGAGGTTATGGGCGGGAGTAGGAGGTCTGCATTGAAAAGCTACCCTTGTGTGACCACAATGGAATCATCCATGGGGTCTTCAAACGATTTGAATTCTCAATGAAAGGAGCATCCTATTAGCAGAAGGCTAAATTGCTGATATCCGCCTTAGACGTTGGAAGTGCTAACCAATTTTACCTACTACCTTCTAAGCAGTTCCGTTACTTACCACAAAGTAAAGGAAACCATGTTGCAGTTGTTTGGTGGTATTTCAAAGATGTCGTAGCATAAAGCTGAGTTTCTGACCATTGGGTTCCAACATAATGAGACTCTCACTGCATTTGCAGATCGATATACAGCAGAATCCCATGTGTTAAAAGCAGGCATTATAGCTGAAGCTGACATGTGCATTGCAATGATCTCCACTGTGAAGCCATACCATGAGCTTTACAATGTCATTTCTCCAATTCTGGATGACAATGTCCCCCTGCTCAAAATTGTTCAGTTCTTGCACCAAAAAATCCGCTAACTTTCTGCTTCCCAATACAGAGTGAAAACAAACCGCTACCATAGCTGGACCTCTTATTTGGGGGAATCCTTCCATTCTGTCCCGATTCCACTAGTAACCTCTGGCCTTATTATAATCATGCACCCTACCCTCAGCCAGGTTTCCCCAAGCAGCTTGACTTCCACTCTGGTACTGCTTATGAAATTTTCAACAGTCTAACTTATGAACAAGCCCTAATTATGCCAAACATTAATAAAGTTATCAGCTTAGACCTTCTTATGAGAACCAAGGATGTGAATCCTATGGGGTGAATTGTTTTGAATGCGGCAACCCTGGTCACCTTACCTGAAGTTGCACTAACCATCATATTCACTATGTACAGCAGGACCAATACTATCAGGGAAAAGATGGAGCATAGTAGAGACAGGACTCTCTACCTCCGCTATTCAAACCCCAGACGTCCCACCTGAACAAATTGTAGTATATCAAGCCAATGTCCCCCAGTATGACGATGGTATTTTATACCATCAGCTGTTCAGAAGAGTAAATGTACTGACACAGGCACAAGACCAGTTTGCAGCAGAAGAAATACCTTGGGAGCAACCAAAGCCGTACTTTTGCCAAATTTTTGACCAAGCTTCTTTAGATAATATGGATTCCGCCGCTGATGGCACTTCCCTAATAGGTGTGAACATTGCCCTTTCCAGCAGATGCTATTGTCAAAGATTACCCCAAAATTGGTGAGGGGATTACCAGCTTTCTTGTGAAAAGAGACCCCTTGAATGTCCACGTATTTGAAATTTTATTTGGGGAAGGACAACCAGGGGACGGATACTTCTGATATGTAAGCTAACAAAATAACATCAGCAAGGGAAGGGCACCCCATAGAAGCAAACGCTATCTCCTGTTGCCAATGGGAACGCCAAGAAATGGAAGGGGGCTACATGTGAAGGGGCTTGCGCCATTATTGAACATGTATGAAGGAAGGAGTCTGAAGTGATGAACCAAACTGGAAACCAGGATGAGGCCAACTGACAGCGACGGGATGGTAGGTACCCAGACATCAAAGCTTGAAAGTGGTCCATAAGGTGTCACTGGAATCGGCTTACAGCTTCCTGGAGGGTTAAAGTAAAGCCCGAGATAACATCCAAGACAACCGTGTGGATAGTCCACATAGTGATTGCAACCACTAAGGCTTGGAGGGAATATGGTACATGGGAATTCAAGGACAAGGCGAAGATGTCCTTAGATAGGCAGAAGGGCTATTCCTGATACTGGTGAAAGAGACGCTGAGCCTCACGCCTGATCGCTTTTGATGGATGGCACTCTTTCAGGCGGTTACTAAAGTTCCATACTGGTCACACAAGACACAAGATGTGTGCAAAGCATTTGAGCTCAGCAGTACAGTATACCCATCTCAAGCAGCGCCACACATGGGAACAAATATGTGGCTGCAGAAGAGGGTGGTGGGCGTACTTCCAAATGGCTTTCTGGGTATCAAAGGAGTAGGGGATGTCCAAAATGTCCGGGTAGTCCATCCTGGCCATGACAGGGGTCCTCATGGGTATCACATTGTTCAGAATGGCTTGTCCTTGTACTTCCTGGGTGAACCGAGGAGTAGGGCGCCCCCTCTGGGCGGTGTGCCCACTGGTGCGAATTCTCTACGCAGCGCTCTGCATGGAGAGGAGAATTCTTTTAAAGTGGAGCGACGTCCCATGTGGGCCCGCAGCAGAAGGGTGTGAAGCAGGATACTTTAACTTAGAATGGGGGTGGGTAGGATTGCTGAGGCACAGGGCGCGGGATAAGTTGGAGCAGGCCGTGCGTGACCAGTGATGGGCTGAGATCGTTGGGTTGGTGACTGCAGCGATCTAGGTGCCAAGTATCTTGGCGGCGTGGACCTCAAAGTTGAGCAGGCCCATGCCGCCACTATGGCAAGGGCCAAACATGATATTCAGGCGCACTGGCGGTGGGCGGTCTAACCAAAGCCACCCTTGCAGAAGGGCGTATAATGACTTGAAGAAATAAGGGGGAAAAGCGATGGCGTGGGCCCCAAACCAAACTTTGGAAAGGAGCATAGAGTTGGATAGCACTACCCTGCCTGTAAGGGAGGTTTGACGGGCTTTGAGGGAAGCTAAGAGTTTCGTAACGTTGCCCAGGATATGGTGCTCCATCACCATTGAGGCGTACCCTCCCGCCTCCAGCCACACCCCCAAATGGCGGACTGTACCAGCAGTGGGTCTTAGCACAAAGGGGAGCATGAGCGGGGCGGTGTGAGGTGGGCAGGGCAAGCAAACCCGTGAGCAAGTTGCTGAAGCAGGTAGAAAACGAGGCTCTGGGGACCAGCAGGCTTGGTACCGACCAAGGAGAATGATTTCGGTTTTTGAGGCGTTAAATGCAGCATTACTTACCCTGGAGTAAACCTGGATAGTAACTTCAAGCGCGCGTGCATCATGATTATTAGACACCCCAACTGCACAATAATCAGAAAATGCCAACATCTTGACTGGTGCTTGGCATTGCACATGGACACCAGTAAGACTGGCATTTACATTGCGAAGATTTGGATCAAGGCTGAATTTCATACAAGATTGGGATTAGAGGGTCCCCTTGGCATAGGCCCCTTTGAGGGCGAACTACATCCGTGAGGAAGCCAGGGCCACGCACAGCCATTGTGGCAGATTCCGTAAGCAACATCACCCAATTAATGAAACGATAGGGGAGGTGGAACTTGTGGAGGCAGGCTTTGAGGTAATCCCAGTTTACTCCTATCATAAGCCTTCTGCTGGTCTAAAAAACAAGTGCTCCAGAAGCCGTGGATTGGCAGACATTGGCTACGGTGTGTATGTTGTCCCAAATAGACCATTTGGGAATTCCACAAATTGCTCAGGGGAAATGAGAGTAGAGGCAACTACCCCTAGGCGGTTTGCCATGATTTTGGTAAAAAGTTTAGTAATTGTGTTGGTGAGTGATATGGGGCGCCAGTTGGCCAAGTACAGCTTATCCCCTTACTTGTACAACGTTATCATGTAGGCCTCTTGTCATCCAGGGAGGAGGAGCGTCTCCATTAGGCACTGGTTCATTGAGGCGAGCAGCAAGGAGGAAAAATACCTGAAAAATTTCTTATAGAACTTATAAGGAATCCCGTCTGGACCTAGGCATTTCCTGTACGGTGCACTGAAAATGGCAGACCAGAGTTTGTCCCGAGAAATTAATATCATCAACTCCGGATAATTGGAAATGGTGCAGATGTGTGCACTTAGAAAAAATTGTAAACCTTAGCTTGCTAAATTGGATAGGATGATACAATTCAGAGTAATATTTTTTAGTTCAATTGCCACTTTGGCTGGGGTATTTGCAATTCAGTGATCTGGCCGCTGCACCTGTGTGAAGGCCAAGCTCTGTTGCAGTGCGAAGAATTTTTGAAAAAGTAAGCAGAGAATGTGTCGCCCACTGCTATATGCTTTGCCTTATACTGAACACAAACCTGATGTTTGTGTTGTCTTACCAGTGCATTGAGGCGAGCGGACACCACTGCCCACTTATGACCCCAAGCCAGGCTGTAGTCTGCTGCTGGGACATTATATTCCAGGTGGTCCACTTCTGCCAGCGTGCGCAAAATGACTTCCAAGGCAGCCCAAGAGTGACGTGATGAAATGTGGCATGCCTGGCAGATGGTGTTCGCTTTAGAAGGTTGACCAGGTAGAAAGTGGGTCTGCACATAACAATGTGGTAAATTCCAGATCCAAGGTTTCAGTGTCCACCCATGAGGAAAACCTGGCAACGTGATCTCGGCTGGGCAGAGTTTGCACCACTTCAGTGCCTGTGTCGCTGATTGTGACAAAGAGAAGGAAACCAATACCATCCTGTGGTTGGATAAATCAAGTTTTGTCGTTGTAAAGTGGGCAATTTGGGACAAAAATTTCAATGATGCGAGAATAAGGTCAATGTGATACATAGACCTCAGCTGGCCGTTGTGCACATGGGGATGAGACATTTTTGGGAGCAGTGGTGCATGAAGCGGCAGAGTACCAAACAACCACAAGGTGGCTTTTAGAACGCGAAGTTCTACATGCCCCTGCAGGGGTGTAGGTGACGAGGGCCAGCGGTTGATGGCTGGGTTGGTCCTGAAGTTTATGTTGCCCACAACAAATGGGTCATGGGGAAGCGGGAGAGAATTAATGGCTGAGAAGAATTCCTGACAGCTTGTGCACAGTTGAGGCATATTTGTTAATGACAGCATGCACTTCGTCATCTCATGAAAAGGATACAACAAGTGCACAACTGTTGAGGTACAATATTGAAAAAATAAATTTAAATTACAGGTCACTCAAATAAGCACCCCACAGTGCAGTGATCAAAAGGGAAGGGAAGAGAGAGGAGCATGGTTGCCCATGTGTCCTCTGCACCGCGTGGACAGTGGGTTTTCTGAATGGTCAGGATGTCCACAGGTAAATTATATTTTAAAAAAATTCAATTTCCTAGCCCAAAATGACGAGTCCTTTAGTACAGCAATGTTCAACGTCCCTATAGTAAAGACTACCCCCCCATTGCACCTTAGGTGCAAGGGAAAGGGCACCCATGCTCTTCAGCCTTCTCTTTTTCAGCACGTCACTGTGTGGCGGCACGGCTAAACTGTGCTACAGAGTAAGGAACATTATGGATAGCTTTTTCTGTGGGGTTGACATTGGCTTTTGTACCCTGTTTAATTCACCCCTTGGAATTTCTTTGGTGTGTTGTGCACCTGCAGTGCACCATAACATGTTGATAAAATTTAAAAAGGTAGATTGGTGGGCAACTCATTTTCAATCAAGGTTTGGTAGCAATGGGCGGGTGAATCTGACTCACCCATCAGGTCGTCAGTTTGGGTGGTCCAATCTGATCGGTGGAAGGATTCATGAGCCACTTCCACAGCAAATGACTGGATATTTTCCTGGAGCTGGGCAGGTGGAATCATGGACACAGGTATGGCTGCAGACTTGGCCACCGCTCTGTGGGCCTGCTTGGCCTTCTTATGCTCCTGCGGGGACACAGGCTTGACTTTAATGTAGCACCCTGGTGCACCCCATGGGAAGGCGGCGTCAGTGTCTATAGCCAGTTCATAATGGGCATCTGCACCGCTCATTGCATCTGGGATGATTTCGTTTTGAGTAATGCCCTCCTTGTTGGGGCAGGTATGGGCCTTGTAGCCAAAAGCGCGACAGAAGGTGCAGATAAGAGGTGCACTATCCACTGTGACCCAGAATGGGCAGGATTCTTGCCCATCAATTTCCACAAAAGCGGCGTGGGAGATTTAGGTCAAATCTTCTGCAAACCCTGCTGACTGGTGAGTACAGAAATCGCTTTGCCCATGCACAGGTCCAGAATGAGTGTAAAGTGCTGCATCTTGAAGGATAAGATTTCCCCATATTTAGTTTGCCCGTCCTTCAGGTGGTGCTCCAGCACGGTGCGCTTAATTGTTGTAGGTAGGAAGTCAAAAGTTACAAAAATTTGGTTAGATTTAGTCCAATGATTGTGCTTTGTGTCGACTACCCATTGACCATCTGGAAGGTCCACCACCACCCACACTTTTGCAGCTTTGTCTGCCACATTTTTGTTTTCAAACCCAAGATCCAGCCAACCACGAGGCATGGAGTGCAGTGCGACACACACTGCTTTCAGAAAATGTGTGTAAATCTCCACAAAACTTCTCCTAAAGCGCTGTTTGTTGTATATCCAGGAAGACTTGTACCCCGTGCTCCACTGATGACAGTGGCTGGGAGTGTGGCGTATTGATGAACTTGTTTCAGCGCGCTTGCCAGATTAAAATTTTCTGGGGAAATGCTAACCGCCAGTTTTTTACTACTAATTTTATCTAGGCTGCCGGTGTCGCTGGGGCCTTTACAAAACTTGTTTGGTGTGGGGCCCGCTCCTGTGCCCTTAACTTTTCTCACCCAACTGCTACCCAACATTGGGTGCGCACTAATCTCCTCAATGAGATTTTTTAACTTACCTAGAATCAAATCAAATATGTTTCAAAAGTGTTTGCAACGAGAGAGAAAAGCTTTTTTGAATGTTCACAAATTAAACAGTAAATATTCTTCTTATACTGAATGTACCTACTGTGACATTGTTATAGCAAAAACCTGGTTTGCGCTATTAGAAATAAATTCACTCTAGTCAACATATTTTCAAGAAGCTGGTGGCAAAGTTGATATAAAAGCAGATGTGGACCATTATAGGGTGTACAGAACTGCTGGAGCGGAAAACACAATCAGAGGGAGCGTACAGTGCACTTCCAGTGCATTTTGGGTCAATTGTCATGAAAGCCCCAGCAATGGTATTACCAAACAGTACTTATGAACTGTTAAAAAGAACTGCTTTTATGCGACACTATGGGGCTGTTTTTGATAAGTGAGAAGAGACCTTCAAAATTTTAGGGCAGCGGATCCTAATTTACTTTACCTTCACTGGAGCTCTGAAGGATCTGGTGCACATGAGACATATCAACCTTGCCTATAGTGATGGGGTGATTCCAGTTTGCTTCCATTGACTGAGGAGTAAGGCTTAACCCTTCCCCAGTAAATACATGAATATCAAGGGTTGCTGCTCAGAACTGCTGGATCTATATCCATTCCCTCTGGATATCAAGTAATAGTAAGCACTGAGTTAGAGGTGGAAGCGCCAGCTGGGCTTTATGGGGAGATCCCTGGCCCTTATCAGCAGTCGCAGTTTGAGCCCCACGTAGCTCCAGGAATTGTTCTTCTGGGTCATGACGAGATTAAGGTATTGTTAACAAATCTGCAGCACAAACAGATACAAATCCGCTGAGACCAAATAGTGGCATTTTTACATCTGTCCCAGTGGAGGAGGTCCTTCAGGTTCATGAGTTAAGGTTGTTGGATGAATTTGGACTACCCTTCAAACCACAACTTGGCATAATGATGGTGGTACCACATGAAACCTTATTCAGGTTTTTGGAAGACCAGAAAGATCAGGCTGTTGCTTTATTTAAAAAAATACTAGGAGAGCTTTGCCATCAATGACCATAATTTAGGGTGCTCAAGGGGAGTGGTCTATTAAGTGGACACTGGGGATCATCCCATATCAGATCTCAGCTGATCCACAGGTCTAGGGCAGCGGAGGATGTTGTAACAGAGGAGATCAAAAAGTTTTACAAACAAGAGATGCTCAGACCATCGGAGTCCATGGGCTTTACCCGTTCTGATTGTCTAAAAGATGGATGGCACCTACTGGGTAGTAAAAGACTACCGGAAGCTCAACAGCATTACCAAAAAGGACTCATACCCCTTGCCAAAAATTGATGATGCCTTGGATTGGCTAGGAGGAGCTTGTTACTTCTCAGTGATGGATTTAATATCTGGTTATTGGCAAATCGAGTTGCCTGCAGCAGAATGGGAGAAATGTGCCATTATTATGTCAGAGGGGCTTTTCCAACCAACTGTATGCCTCAAGGGCTATGTAATGCCCTGGCTACGTTTCAGCGGGCCATGAACACCATTCTTGGCAACCTGAAGCTGTCATGTGACCTAATGTACCCTAATGATATTAATGTTTTTTGCGTGAATTCTCCAAGAATTTAACTCACCTGGAGGAGGTCTTCCACCAACTTGTGGAGGCCAACATCAATATTAAGCCCCATAAATGCTACTTTTTTAAGGACCAACTGGAGTACCTTGGGTTTGTGGTGGATGCGACCAGGCTGAGGCCCCACCAACCAAGGTGGAGGATATCTGGAAGATGACTATGCCAATCAGTAAGCGTGATATACAAGTATTTTTTGGGTATGTCAGCTATTACCGCCGCTTTAGACCCAATTTCAGTATTATTGGGGTCCGCTGTTTGAGTTATCAAAGAAGGAGCCACGTTTGAATGGACAGAACGCCACCAATGCTCATTCAATATGCTTTTAATGGCGCTAATCAGCGCTCCAGTGCTGCACTACCCTGATTTTGATAAAGGGTTAATCATTCAGATAGATGCTTCCCTCTCACCTTTAGGGCGGTCATATCATAAAAAGATGATGAAGGTGAGGAGCACCCAGTGGCGTACTGCAGTTGAAGCTTTATTGCCATGAACGTAATTACACTGTGACTGAGTGGGAGTGCAAAGTGGTAATATATGCTTATAAGCAATTTAGGGTGTATCTGCTTGGAGTGAAATTTAAAGTTATAAGGATCATGCATCATTACGCTGGTTGTAAAACTTCAAGGAGCCTGAAGGGCGCCTAGCCCAATGGGCCTCAAACTGCAGATTTTTGACTTTGAGATTATCCACCAACCAGGAGAAAACACCAGAACGTCGATTGCTTGTTGAGATTACCAACAATCGCAGTTATAGTGGATATAAGTGACATAATTTTTGACAAGATGCTCAGCGGAAAGTACAACGATGACCGCCTCCAGTTATCAAAGCATTGGACAGAATAAGGTCCAATACGTTCAAAAAAATGGTGAATTTTGTACACAAATAGGGGAAAATACCGTGAATACCCCCAGGCCTTCCACCCAGCCTAATATTATTATGAGTGCACACTGAGCTGTTGGACATGGTGTAATATGTAAGGCCCTGGATTTTTGTGATCACGGTACTATTTGGAGAACATGAACTTTGATGTGCTTAAAAACTATCCCCTGCTGCCACTAGTGCCGAGTGGAAAAGTTGTTCCACCAGAAGACCTCCCACTGGTTAGTGAAACCACATTTTTCTTGGCATAAGGTTTCCCTGGATGTTGTTGGCCCTCTACCAACGGGAGTTAACTGGTCCAAGTATATTCTGGTGGCTATTGACCACTTGACCAGGTGGTTTGAAGCATGGGCGATACAGGATTTGGGGGCGGTCACAGTGGCTAAGTTTTTAATGTAATGTATTATCAAGTCACATGGTTGCCCTCAGTTCATTCTCAGCAATAACAGAACCAACTTCACCTTGCACAATCTGCTAAATTCAAACGAGCTGATGGGCATCTGTGGGGTTCTGACGACCCCATACCACCCTGAGTCCAACGGGATGGCTGAACGCATTAATGGAACTCTGGTGAACATACTTCAGGAATTGGTAACAGATCGACCTTCCAATTGGAGTTCCCTACTTTCCACCGCCATGTTTGCCTATAATATTAGCTACCCTTCAACCACGGGTAAGAGCCCCATTTAACTACTATATGGATGACACTTGGCTCTTCTGGCCTTTCTCTATTCATGTGTAGAAGATATTGGTGGATTCAATCCCAACTGTTTTTGACTAACCTTGTGGACACGTTGATCAAATTGCAAACTAAAGCGTACTCCTTCAGTTTACCCTAGAAGATCAAGAATCAGGCTGCCAATCAGGTACAGTGGAGTGATATTAACCTCAGTTCAAGGAAGGGGACATGGTTCTGTTTCATGACCAACATGTGTTTGTTCAAAAGCAAAAATTGGCCAGCATTTGGATTGGGCTGTTTGGAGTCAATGAGAAAACAGGTGATGATACCTACATTATTAAGGACCCTGCAAGTGGTCATATTATTAACCAAGCACACGCAAAGTTCCTCCAGAGATACAAACAATAGGAGCTTATTATCCAATCAAGGGGGATAATGTCAAGAAATTGATATGACTGGACAATAAGCCAAATATCTGGTGGATCATTTCTTATGAGTTGAGAGAATTGATCAAAGGACTAATCATTCAGAGAATTGAGAGAATACCGCCAAAGCCTCAATGATAGAACAAAACCCCTAAATTTGTAATGAATAGAGAGTTACTAAGCGGAAGGGTTGAAAATGACTAAGAACCTGAGGATTAAGAGTTGAGCATAAGAACGAGAAAGGGAGTCTTTTGGAAGAATAAGGAAGAAAAAGGTTTAGCGGAAGTAGTCTTTTATTATATATATTAAAAAAACTGGTTTCCAATGGGGAGATAGATCTTTATTATTAATACTTTATTGCTATTTATTAAAGATCAGCGATCATCATATTGCTCGTCCATTGCTCAGTGGATTTTTAACCTGTGCAACCATCTTAGCAGATTCAATAAAAACCGCCAAAAATTAACACCCAATATCAGAAGACTATTTTTTGTAGGAAATCAAGGTTTAAAGACAGAGACTGTAAAGAATCTGGTTTTAATTTTGAAACTGTGGTCCATCCACTGCATTGGCTATTCAGAGTCAGTGAACCCCAGACATTTGTCCCTCACAAAACTTTAAATTTAAATTTTTTTTATTTGAGGTGGGCTGACCTGGGGATGATACCGCACCAATTAAGGGGAAAAATTTAATGAATTGGAAAGGAGGTTAAAATCCAGAAAACCTCCATGCACGTCGTATAGGAGAACTCCATGGACCACCTTTGCTATTCACTAATTCAGTTTGGGGCATTGGTGCGCAAGACCAGCACAATCATAATTATCCCCTACCCAAAGTTCCTGTACCAGAATCAAACTTGGGAAGGCAGCGGTAGAGGTCACTATTCTACCACTGGGGTATCCTCCCCTTTTAAAATTAAATTTATTATACAAAAACAAGTTTAAGTACATTATGTCAGGGTATGTTATCCCCACCAAGCAATGCACTCAGGTTTTGTCTTGGTGTCTGAACACATGCTTGAATTGTTTGCAGTTACATAACATGCCAATGGATTTCTCAACATCTCAATGGAACAGAAAAAAGCTCATAGTGAGACTTAAAGTCCAGGATTGTGAAGCAGACTGTAGAAATTCTGACTATTTGGGTTGCTCACTTAGAGCTAATATAGAATTGCCACAATATGGCAGGCACAGTATACTTAGTATGTCAATGTAGGGCTTCCGTTTTAAAGCTCAATGATGCTATTCCAAGAATCCCAAAAATCAATAATTGAGGATGACTAAGTCGCATGAAAAGTATATTTTTTATGTAAGAGTGTGCCAAGTCACCGCTTCTATCCTGTCTGCTAGAGTATCCATCCTATGGTAAGCACGGTGAAATAGACTTTTTTAAGGCAAGTACCAAAGCGAGATACTAAAATAATGATGTACTTTATTATATTATAAATCAGGGGTTTTGTATGTTGTAATTAATAATATAAACCCAAAAGAAAAAGATTGATGAAAATAATAGCGCGGAAATTTGTAATTTAGACTCTTGGTCAGGTGATACAGTAAATATGTTATAATGCCTTTATATCATTAATTTTGATGGGGCAAAAATGGTGAATAAAATACTTAAGTTGGATGAGACTGTGTGTCACTTATATTGATCATTTGGCAGCTTACTGATTTCTACACTTTTTTTAGTCCATCTTAATTTGATGCCTTGGGTGCCAATACAAGTAGTTGTCGCCTGAACTTTAGATGTTCCATCATTTTGATGAGGCAGAAATTCATCTTGGGTTATCTTAAGCTTGAAGTGGTTTTTCAGAGTTTTACTAAAGTTGACTAGAGCTTTGATGACTATCAATTTCTTTAGGTAATTTATCAGGGTAATGTTTTAAACCCCCTCTTGGGTCTAGATGTTGATTCAGCTGAGGAAGTCAAATAGTCAATATTTTTCTATCATGTCTGATATAAGTATATCCAACATCACTCCCCTCAAGAATATTGGTGGGTGAGTACAATTGCAAGCATCAGCTAATAACTCGGTTGACTGTTACTTCAGTTTCCAAAGACTTGACTAAGTATTTATCTCCACGTTTGTAAGTGATAGCGTATGACTAAGCCCAGATGAAATCTAAACTTTCCTCCTTGGGGCACTATTTGATTGTGATGATATAGGACTAAGTCTGAATCTCAAAGGCGGGTAAAGGTTGGCAAGTTGTATTGTCTTCTTGACCTTCCTTTGTAACCGTCTTGGCCAGATTTGTCATTGCCTCTAATTGAAGTTCTATTATCTTCTGATATAATCTTCTTAGCGCTTTTTCATGTTCTTTGGTATCATTGGTAACTTCTAGAGCTTATAAAGCTGGGATTCCAGGTTCTCTTATAAGGCCTTGAAAGGAGAAAATTTGATAATTCAATGGAAATTATCCTATAAGTCATCAATGCACTTGTGAGGTATTGGTCCCAGTATAAATGATTGGTAGTGGCCAACTTGCGTAGTATTGAGGCCAATGTCTCATTTGCTCTTTCTACATTCCCTGTAGTTGATGGGTTGTAAGGCGCTGAGAAAAATTGTTGAGTTCCCTTTCTCATAGCTATGATCCTCACAACTCTTGACATAAAATTACTTCCATTATTGCTCAGTAGTATCTGTGGGCAGCTGTTAGTATATATGTTTTATTATAAAAGTTAGCAGTAACTTTAGCGGTTTGTGTGGGAATGGCAAATGCTTCAATTCACTTCATGAAATGGTCAATCCCTACTAGGATTATTTATTTCCTCCTGTGGATTCAGCTGTTAGACTTACAACATTTAAAATGATGTTATTTTTCAGCTGCTGAGGGGTCATAGGCTGATACTTGTACTTGGCCTTATGCGGCTTCTGCTTTTTACAAATGTTGCAAACATCTAGTAATTCCACTACAGAGTCCAGTGGTTCTTCCTCAGTAGTAGTTATCCTTGATCCACTTGTAAGTTTTCCTGGCTCCTCCATGGCCTAAAACATTGTGAGCTTCCATTATAACTGGTACCCATTCAGAAGTTACAAGTAAGGTAGCCAGTAAATGTTACGTTTATTGTAAATAATCTGTTGATAACCTTCATATTTATAGCATGTTATCTAAGCATCTTGTGAACTGGTTCATCTTCGTCCTCCTAAGAGTCTGGCTTCATGAGTAGATCAAGTAACCATTCAGCTTTGTCATTGTCAGGAAGTAATAGGGGCAGTCGAGTAAGTCCATCTACGTTCATTTTGTTTCATTCCAGCTCAGGGGACAATATTCATGTCATAGTGCTGAAGCTTGAGAGCCCATCTGGCTAGTCTTTCAGTCAGATCTTTCATGTTTTGCAGCTACTTTAGGGAGGTGTGGTCTGTCACAGCTGTAAATTTCATATCATACAAGAAGGGCTGGAAATTTTTCACTGCCAGGAGAACAGTTAAACACTCCTTCTCTGTGACGCTATAATTTTCTTCAGCTTTAGTAAGCGTTTTCTATAATATGACACCAAGTAGTCAATGCCGTTCTCATCCAGTTGAGATTGGACTGCACTTATGACTTAGTCGGAGGCATCAGTGAACAGGATGAATGGCTTCCCATAGTTTGAATGTTGTAAGATTGTCCTTTCTTTAACAAACTCTTCATGGACTCAAATGCAGTTAGTTGCTCCACTCCCTCATACAACAGGGGCATCTTTGGAAAGCAATAAGACAAGAGGTTCAGCAAGTTGAGCGAAGTTAAGAATTGATTTCTGATAATATACATTATTTCTAAAGATATCTTTATGGCTTGAAGGCTCTTTGGATCAGGAATCTTAGTGATTGCATCAATCTTATCTTACAAGGGTTGAATTACTTCCCGCATTATGGCTTGTCCTTGACTTTCCAAGTCCTTCTGTAAAAAGGTACACTTTGCAGGTTTTAGTTTGATATTACTCTCTCTCAGTTTTTGAAACGCTGACATGAGTTGATCAGATGTTTGGTGAAGGTTTCGTAAAACACTGTTATATAATTTTGGGTAAACAATCACACAGCTGAGTTTATTACCTTGCATGATGTGATATATTATCAGTTGGAATGAGGTGGGGAGCATTGAATAGTCCCTGTGGGAGCTGGGCAGGTTGGAATAACCTTCCATGCGTATCAACGCGCATTCCTCTTGGTCTTCTGGCGATAGATCCATCTGCAAAGAACCGTTGGCAAGGTCCGTTGCAGAAAATAAATTTGATCCAGAGAGTCAGGCCAGGGCGTCGTCAATCCTTGGAATCAATTTGCTGTTCTTAATGAGTTTGTTTAGCTTCCAGGAAACCATCACTATTCTGTGCCCTCCGTTAATTTTCTTTAAGAGTAACAATGAAAATGACCATGGACTCTGGGAGTGCACAAATAAGCCAGTACTCAATAATTGTTTGAGCTCAGTCTTAATGTATTTCTCCTCTACCTTTGACTTCATATATGGCTTTGACCTGATTGGGGTTGAATCTTTTATTTTGATACTATGTGTTAAGTTTTTGTGGGACCATAGTCAACATCTGATATGGAGAATACATCCTGAGAATCTTCAAGCAGTTGATGCACTTTCCCAAGTTCCTCCTGATTTAATTTATCAGATACTAAGACTTGAAGAGTAGCGCTAATTGAATTGTCGTCAGGTAGTCCAAAGTCAAGGTGTGTACCAACAAAATGTACCTTGCCAATTTCATCAATGAGAAGTAATTGACCTTTCCTGATTTCTTGATGCTTCTTGAGTAGGATATTATTTGTTGGTTAAGTTCCCAAGTATAGCTCAATAGGCCGCTGATGAGTTAGATTGAGGTTCTAGTAAAACTCTTAGTTCAAATCTACTGATTCCATTAACACTATTGATTTGTAGTAAGCAGTTCAGGTATTCGCAGGGTTATGTTGGTAGAAACCACTCTGTGTTCTCCTAGTTTAATTTTACCTCCTTGGTAACATAAAATTATAAGCTCTCTGATGCATCTACTGAGATGTTAGCTTTTTCATGTTTTTTAAAGTTAGAATATTGTAAAGGTAAAGCAGAAACAGTGTACTCAACCAGAAAAAAGTAATATTTTTTGCTGAAATCTTTATTCTCCAAGACAAGGGAAACTTCATAGTTGAGAAATGATAGATATTATACTTTTAAAATGATATCTCCTTCATACTTAATCAAATTTTTTTCAATGAGAGTATTATATTGACAAAATTTTCTTTCACTAGATAATTATAATTGAAGCCAAATTCAGATTTTAGAAAATAATACAAAAAATAGCCACTCAAACGAGCACAATATTTAAAAAATGTCAATGGTTTTGACACCTGCAGCCTCAGCATGTGGCGGTGGTGAGCCGCCTGCTGGTGTGTTTTAACCACCACAAAAGCATGCCTGGGCTGGATCTGCTAGCCCTCCAAACACTACCGGGTGTTATGTCCCCCTCAGGACTTGGCCCACCACCTTGCAAGCTCCCAGGCGGTGCTCCAGAGCCCTTTGGTGCTCCCACGAAGTAATTTGCATTTTGGCCTATGGGTCAAATATGGGAATCTTTTCCCATACCTGAGTGCGGCCATCATTGAGATGGCTACAGCAGTTTTTAAATCCGCTGGATTTATTGACCTCCACCCCTTTAAGGTGTAATTTGATCTCATCTTCTGTTTGGAAGCTGATGCAAAGCAGCAGCCAAGCTGCAAATCATTTTTAAAGTTCCCCATTCCCACTGTTCAAACCCAGCTCCTAGATGAGGCCACTTTGGTGGTCCAGTTTGCTGTGTTGCCCTCCCATCTCTCCCCCAAACGCCTCCACCATGAGCTCACGGAGGTTTTAGCCATTTATGGCGCAGACCCCATGTTGCAGTTTGTAGTTCCAAATGGGGTGGATCATCTGGCTGGGCCTCATGCCTTTGTGACAATCCACCCATTTTATCACAATACCCATCTCATGATTCCCCCTGCACTGTGATCATATCCGCCCCTGATCACCCAATCTGGGTAAGCGTCAAAAATGGTTGTTCCATCTGCCCTTTGTTCTTTGAGCTTGACCACTTGAAGTGCAAGCGCCCCACTGTTCCACTTCCACTGCTTTCAATGCTCATTCCTTGGGCGTTGGGTCTGCAGCCAAATCACCCCATTTTTTTGAATGGGGCTCAATCCTCCCACCCCCAACCTTGGAGCAATTTGGCGCTGCTCCAAAAGCAGTAGCCAATCAGAACCAAAATTTTAAAACTTGAATCAAAATTTAACCGGATTACAGAATCCTGAGTCAATGGCTAAACTAGTTTTAGCTTAGCTGCCATGGTTGACAGCATGTGGCCCATCAGCTCCTGCCACCGCCTCAATTCCGGTGGCTGGCCCAGTATTGGCCAAATCCAATTCATTCAAGGCTCTCAAATGGATTGATGAGGAAGAACAGCTGTACCATGTCAAGCCAGATTTCACTTTGTAGGAATTTTTGTTGATCCTCCTGAATTGCGGACCTGCCATTTTTTCCCTTAAAATGGTTATCCCATATGTAAAAATATAAATAAAATGGCAGTCAAAGCCGCTGCAGTTCCTGCCAACACCCTACTCTGCCAGCAACTTCATGCGGCGATAAAGCCCCTTGTTGAGGGCATCACTATCCCAAATTTCCCCATGATTTTTAGGAAGATGCTAAATATGGAATTGAGGAGCTTGCTTTCAGTGAGAGCTGGGCTTGCATCAATGTGGCAAAAACTTCTCTTTTTAAAACTGCTTATCCTGAAACCTGCTGGCGCTTCAATTTTTCACTTGTGTGCCAGCTCTCATCACTTTCGCCTGAGAATCAACTTGCTCAATACACTGAGGTGATGGACACCGCTGGCCTCATAAAAGAAAACCCACAACTATATCTCCTTATGCCCCATGTTGCTGATGCTCCCACCCCAATGCTGTCCGTAATGGTCTTCCAGCTAAAGCAAGCGCCAGATAAAAGTTTCCCCAAAGCTTCCTCCCTTTCTGACATGGCTTCCTAGGCTGTTAGCTGAGGTGCCATTTTAGGAATTTTTTATTTCTAATTATCCCTTTGTTTGGCCCATTTGAAGATAAAGATGCGTGGTGGCTCCCCCTTTTGGGTTGGGCACCACTAGTGAAAAAAAGAGAATATCATAATGAATGTTGTCAAGGACAACAGCAGGTGCTGAAATTAGTAATTTGCTAACTCAGGTTGCAGAGATGAGTATGCACTTATCACCTTGGTGTTAATTGTAGTGTCAGAACTGTAATCTTGAGTTTATTCAAGGTCTGGAGCGAGCTTGATCTTCTTGATAAGGCAGGGTGACGCAACGTTGATAGGTGATCTCATATCCAAGATAATCATAACTTGGGCCTTTTAAAGTGCTACTTCCGCTTTGATGATGGTTCCTCCAAACTTTGGTGAAAGAGCTAACACCTCCTTGAGGCGGAATGTTGTATTGAGCTTTTGGGAAGTCTCAGTATACTTCTTATTGATTTCCATCAGACTGTAGATGCTTGAGATGGGTCAGATCAACAGAAAAGTTGCTGATTAGCATGTACCTTGCCCTGTTGATATGAGGGCACCCTATAACCTGACTGAGGTAGGTGCCTTCAGGAACCTAAGCGTCGTCGATCTTAGAGTCAAAAAGTCCAGAATGGCGAGCTCAGTGGATGAACTAAAATGTAGTAACCATTATCCTCATGACCCCCTTCAGAGTCATCAACGGGTTTGTTCTCAATGTAAGGTAGGTGAGCAATCAGCAATGTTTCGCTTTCAGGTATTCTGTGTTAGTAGGCTTTAGAATTACATGACCTTAAGCTGACCTTCCTTTTCCCTAATCAGCAATGGCAGGGTTTTTCTTGAAACACATATCATGGTATGTTTGTTTTTTTGTAGTAGTTGCAACTTGGCTTTTCCGTCCTCTTAGGCTTCACTTCTTCCACTATATACACTCTAGGTTTTGTGAAGGCCTTTCATAAGGTCTCTGGATTGTGTATGTCAACTACATCAAGTAAGGCTTCATTAATGTCCAATATGGAATTTAGGCTTCGTTTAACAGATTTGGCATGCATATTTAGGTCAAGGTTACTATGTAAATCAGCAATGACAGCGGCTACAGCATCATCAAGAGTCAACATTTTCAAGGTTAACATCATTTGGGATTCTATATAAAATTGGTCAGTAAATTCAGCAAGGGTTTCATTTCAGTGCAGTGCAATTCTCGTGAAGGCCTGTTTCTTCATACTCATACTCTGCTTTGACCTGAATTCCTTGATGAGCGCTTCCTTCACTTCTCTCCAGGCATTCAAGCCATCCACATGAGGCACTATAACCTCTTGAGCCTTATTGCTTAAAATAATAAAATATGCTTAACCTTTTGATGATCAATTGCACCTTCCATCACGGCATGATAGACATAGAGAAATTATGTAATTCTCTCGCCACGTGTAAACTTGTCCTTGAATGTAGACTTAAAGGTAGTGGTCTCCAGTTCTATAATGACATGTACTCTGGGAGCTCAGATTTGGCAATCTCAGATATTATGTTGCTCTGTTAAACTTGGCATTTCAGTCGACGTACTTGGTCATGTAGAGGATTGAGATGTTGCTCCATTTCCTCAAGGGTAAGTCTTGGCGTAACATTCTGCAGATTGATTGTTCTTTCAAGAGCGACTTAATTGCTCTCCAAGTTCTTAATGCGGATGTCCAGATCATGAATTTGTTGGCAAGCGGATGAGAGGTATGTTTGAAAAGCTTTTTCTCATCCTCCAAGACTACAATGCGCCTATTTAAGTCCTCCTCATATCCTTGCATTTTGTGCTTTGAGGAGGCTTGTCAGTCTTGGCTTTTAATTTTTCCGTGAGAGTAAACCACTGGTTCTCAGATTCATTGAGGCGATGGTAGACTTGGGTAATGTCCTCCCAGCTATGGGATTTGCCTCTCAAGTTGCTCTCCAACTTTTTGAGTCGCTCAGTAATGGACAAAGTAGATTATTGAGTCACACGGTTTACTAGCTCCTGTTCAAACTGAGCTACACGAGAAATGATATTTTGTGACGCTGATGTTGTCTTAGAGGGTTGGTGGGTCTCCAGCTCATCAATTCGTCGTAGGGCTTTCACTAACTATTCCTTAAGGATGGATATTTGATCTTCCTCCTAGTAATGGCTAGTAGAAGCTTGAGCTGCTATCTAGCCATGAGCTTCACTATCCTGTCAAAGGAGCTATTCAGAGATTGCATCAAGTAACCGCTTGGTATTTCATTTGACTTCATGATATCTTTTCAAAGAAGCTTCACAACTTCCTCCACATACTTAACTTCATTAAAATATTTATTCTCGTAGATTATGGATCTGAATAATGTAGAAATGGTTTGATTCATTCAAACGGTGGAAGTCTCCTATACTTTAAGATGCTAAATTATATGACTTCTTGTAAGCCATCTATAGGGCCCCTTGGGCATCAATATGATAGTGAAGTTCCTCAATATGGACTCTTAGTACTTGTATGATATGATAGAGCTCAGGGTGTACAGAACATGATAGCA
This sequence comes from Massospora cicadina, assembly GCA_022478985.1. NCBI lineage: Eukaryota > Fungi > Entomophthoromycota > Entomophthoromycetes > Entomophthorales > Entomophthoraceae > Massospora > Massospora cicadina. The sequence goes on along the minus strand of JAKSZP010007991.1, from coordinate 44,639 downwards.
AGATAGACTCGCACTTGATCCATAATCCTCTGGGAGAGACTTGATTCATACAGGTTCATAAGAGATCTGTACAAGGTGGATGCCCTTTCATAGGTGCCTCTTTCTCCTGGGTTAATGATTTCATGAATAATGTTTTAACTCCTTCATTAGAGATCCAAGTAATTTGACTAGATTTTGGAATCTATATGGGATTTTCTTAAGCTTCTTTAATGTGACAAGGGTGGATTTCCCATTCAATCTTCTTCTTCACTGTTTTCATTGTGCACCCAGAGGGTGACACTATCACTCAGGTTACCTTTATGGTGTAATCAATCAGTTTCAGGTATCTTTAAGCGTTGGCTGAGCCCTGTAGTGGGCACCAGCCTGTAGGTCTTCCGTTTTTAAGCTTAATGGTGTTATGCCCAAGAAACCCTAACATTCAATATTTGAGGCCGACTAAGTTGCATGACAAGTATATTTTTTATTTCAAATGGTGCCAAGTCACCGCTTAGATCATGACAGCTAGAATATCCACCCTATGCTAAGCACAGTGAATTAGACTTGCTGAAGTCAAGATCCAAAGTGAGATATATAAATACTGACATAAACTTTATTATAGTATAAATTAGGGGTTTTTATATGTTGCAATTAGGATAAAAAACCTAAAAGGAAAAGAATAACAAAAACGATAAAGGGGGAATTTGAGAAGGGAGCCTCTTTGTCAGGTGATGCATTCCAGATATTATAATGCCTTAGCATCATAATTTTGATAGAGCAAAAAATAGTGATAATAATACCCAAGAGGGTTAATACTGTGTGACAATTAAGTTGATCATTTAGCAGCGTATTGATTCCTACCCTTTTTTGTGTCCGTCTCAATTTGCTGCCTTGAGTGCTACTACACGTTGTTGTCACCTGACCTTCAGATGATTTATCATTTAAATGAGGCAAAAATTAATCTTGGGGTTTCTTAGGCTCGATATGGTTCGTTGGAGCTTTACTAGAGTTAACTAGAGCTGTTCTGACTATCAATTCTTAAGTAATATATCTAAAAAATGGATTTAACCCCTTCTTGGGTCTAGATGTCAATTCAGCTGAGTAAGTTTGACAATCAATATTCTTCTCATCATGTCTGATTCATGATATCCGGCATTCATGGCTGCCATTAAGCAGATAAAAGTTGTCCTTCTAAGCTTACTTAATTCTTTCTGGAAGATGAGAGATTTTATATCTATTTTCATTACTAGTGGGCACAACTAAGTGGGGGGCGTCCACGCGTTTTTATTTGTTTTTTCCAACTAAAAATAAGTTAAAAAATTTTAACGTAGTGCCCTGGCGTTGAGCCTAAGCGTCCATATTAGAAGGGTAGGAGGAGTTGGGGGATTTTTATCAAGCGCCAGTTTCTTTAGATGGTAGGCAAAGGAAGATAAAATGGGGGTTGGAGTGTTGGTGATAATGGGCATAAGTATTTATAGATGAGGTTATCTTCATTGATAAGGCCTGTGGTGTACATCAACTCAATGTATCAAGCAAGCTGGTGCTTAGAAAAAATAATAAATTTGGGCGCACAAGTATATGGCTTAATGCACTGTAAAATTTTGAAGAAGTTAAGATCAACTAGCGATGTTCTTTCCATTTCAATGCACATACGGCCTGTGGTAGTGCAGAATTACAATATAAATTTAGCATTGTCAGGTAAATCATAGGGAAGCTAAGGAGGGGAATTCCCTTGCAAAGTGGAACCATCGCCATGTGGAGGGTTTGTGGAGAATGGTGTTGACAGGGGAAGTTGCTGCATAAAAAGCAATTGTATTTATTGTTTTATAAAGCAGTAGGTCCTTTCAAGGGCGGAAATGGCAGTGGGGAGCCAAATTTTGGGAATTTGTTAAAAATTCAGGCCACCCAAAATCAGGTTTCATAACACAATAATAATCTTCATCATTAATCCATTTGAGGGCATCAAATGGATATAAAAGGCTACTTCTGGACTAGCAACAGGAATGGATGGGTGGTAGTGGGAGCTGATTAAAAATGAACAATCAACCAAGCAACTGAATTGGCGCCTGAGCAACAATCTGTTCAAGTAATAGTTTGAGATGACAAACTTTGGCCGGGCAGAGTGGTGGATGCAGCATCAACAGCAGTTGAGGGTGAGGGAGTAAGGATCAATCCTTACTAAAAATCAAGCACAGAAAAGGTCAGGGGAGTTGTAAAGGAAGACTGTGTGGAGAATGTGGTTGCAGCAAGTGAAGGGCACTTGCATTTTGAGTGGCCAAGTTTGAATCACAAGGGACAGCTGAGTGCAGCCATTTTTGATGTGTGCCAGAAGGGATGATCATGGTCAGATCTGATCACAGTGTGGGGGGATTTACGAGGTGGGTGTTAGGGTTGAAGCTAACTGAAAGAAGCCTGGTTATATGAGCTGGGTGTTTCAACGTCCAGTAAATGGTCAAGCATACCATAGGCTCAGCTGAACTAATGACTTTTGATTAAGGTCCTAATAGGTATAAGTAAGTAGAAATTAGCTTAAAAATTTATTAAATGCGACAAAACAAGCTATGAGGCCTTAATGGGGGCAACCGCAGGCCTTACAGGGGCAACCCCCATAACAAGATAAGAGGCTGTAATGGGTCAACCGCAGGTTTTCCTGAGGCAACCCCATATGGGAGAGACAGGGAGGGTGACTATCCCTCAGAGATTCTTAGCTGTTTAATATTGGGAGTGAAAAGATTAAAAAATGGGAGCATTCAAAATGGGTGGACCATGCCAAATTTCTGGCAGATCAGATGGGTATAATTCAATTTATGGCATCCACGGCATTATCAGAGGACCACGCCAAGCTTTTGGCAGATCAGCAGAGTATTTTAAATTAATGGTGTCTGCAGTATGCCCAGTGGATCATCCAACGGATTCAGCCTGGACAAAGTATGTGCGCTCTGCTTATTTTGGAGAACTAATGGATCAGTAGACTTTGATACCTCATCCAAAACATTTGAACTATTAACAGATTGCAGTAAGCATACTCAGATCACATTCATCTATGAAGAAGGCAAGGGTTGAGGGCAGAACCCATGGAAAATACTGGAAACAGTTTTTATTTTTATCAAAACTAAAAGGAAAGCAAACTAAGAAATGAAAAGACAAACTACCCACAGGAGGGCGGTTGCCTATATAGTGGGGCAGATAAAGGGAGTGAAGAGCTTTAGGGGGACAAAGACTCTACTTGGCACCCTAATTAGAATGGTGGACATTGCACAATGGTTTGATGGGGGAAGTCATCAGAGGTCTCAGATGGCGTCAGGAAATTTTAATAACATATCCACCAGATCAGGTAGAATATAGTAGAATGCATAATAAGCTTTAATGGAATTTGTTGGATGGGTGTTCTCCAAACACCAGTTTGTGGAAACCAATCTGATCTATATAATTAAGTGAACAAACATTGGTAGTGTTATGGATGATCTGCAGGTTCAATCTGAAATCTAAACTATTAATAAAAACTCAATCTGATTTAGTCAGTGAATTTGGGCTTATATGGGGATTTGGTTTAGTTGGGGTGATTCCTTAAATAATCAGTGGCCAGGCCGCACTTGGGGTGAGCCTGAAGGTCCTTAGTAGGGTTTTAAACTGAAACCTCTCTGCACACCCCTTCAATCATTTTTACCAATTTTGTCGAGAAATGGGGGCAGAGAAGGAGGTTCCGTTGGACAAGGGAAGTAACCCACCGCTTTTCACCACATGAACTAGGTCACTGATCTGAGAGAGGAGCTCTATTGGGGCTTATCCTCTTCCTTCTTTTTTGTAAAAGTTACTCATGATCCAGATGTAGGAGCTGGTCATCTGGACCTAAGGTGGGTTTCGCAATGGAAGGGGCAGATCATTTCATAATCTTGAGGCCCCATGAGACAATTGGCATTATTGGGAACCATGAACTGCAACACAGGGTTAGCGCCATAGGCAGACAAACCTTTATGAGTTTTTGGTAAAAGTGTTCAGGGAGAGGGTGTAGGGCAAGCCATCAAACTGGACTACAGGCGTGGCCCCATCTGGCAGTCAAGCTTGGATGGTTTAAAATAGTGTTTCTATAACAAATTCATCTTTGCTGCCACCATAACTTGGGTTTTACAATAGATTTTAAGGTCAAAGTACCCTTGAAGAGGTGGAAATCTATAAATTCAGTTGGCTTGTACACCGCCAAGGCCATCTTGATTATGGTTGCACTCATGTAGGGGAAGAGGTTCCCATAATTGACTCAAAGGCTAAATTTCAGGCTGCTCCAAGGAGTACCAGGGGGCTTCAAATCACTACCTGGGAGCACATGAGATGATTGGCTAATTCCCAAGGTGGGACATAGCAACCAGAAGCGTTTGCGGCTATCTGAGCCAGCCTAATACATTTTAGCAGTGGCCAAAAGATGCCAGGAGGTGCCGCACCACCCCCATATAGGGGCAGCAGGCGTTAATCACATCACATAGGCTCAAAGTGGCACTGGAAAAAAGGCTGGTTTTATGTAAACCCTTTTTAAATTAGGATTTGATCAATTAAAGTGATCAAAGAAAAATAAAAAGAGATCAAGTAAACAGTAGATTAAAATATACTATATCTTTAATTGATAATAATTAAATGTTTATATAATCTTAAGAATAAAATTATTCTCAGAGAAATAAATCTAAGGTAATAAATAAATGAGACACAATCTTATATTTATTCAGGGAAGGTCGACCAGGGGATGTTCACTTCTGATATAGTGGGGATAAAACAATTAATTGTGAAAATTAGAGACACCCCAGAGGGTTCTAAGCCCCTCTTGTTTTCTCCAGGGCCACCAAGTTTAGGACGGTAGGGGGTTTATTCTGGCTTGTCCTTGTATGCAGCATGAGTGAAGGAAAGAATCAATCTGTAGGAACCATATGGGGAACCATGTATTGATTGTCCTTCTGTTACGTGGGGTCATTTTGCCAAACAACCATGTTTGGAAAAGTTCCAATATGGTAGTGAAAGCGATTAAGGGCTTCTTGGATTGTAGGCGTTGCTCCTGTAAATAATTCCAGTACTAACGTATGGATCGTCCATAGTGCTATTGCTACTATTAATGCCCAGATGGAAGAGTGAATAGGTGACTCCATGTTTAGAGCGAACATGTTCCTAACTAGGCTGAATGATTGTCCACTGTCTTGGCGGAATAGGCTCATGGCTCTTTCCATATAGCCACTGATGTTGGCCATTGTTCTAAACGGTGTACTAGGCTTCCATATTGACCACATATTGTACATGATGAATGGGCTGCATTTGACTGTTCTGCTGTGCGGTACACTCTTCTCATGCATCTCCACACATTTGCTCTTATCCTGGTTTGAAATAATGAGTGATGTGTGTATCTCCAAACTCTTCTTTGGGTCTCCAGGTTGTATGGTATATCATATGATCCAGGTAATCAATTCTGGCTATGGTACTTAGGTTTCTGCAAATTATGTTGTCTGTGACTGTTTGGCCATTAATTTCCTGTCTATGAGTTAGCCTTGGGCGTCCTCTGAGACTGGTCTGACCACATATGTGAATTTTCCATTATGCTCTTTTCATGGATAGAAGTATTCATTTAAAATGTGCAGGAGTGCCATGTGGTCCTGCGGCTGTGGGATGAGACGCCAGATATTTGATTATTGTTTGGGTGATCTGGGTTTCTTAGTCGGAGTGCTCTTGTGAAGTTATATATTGCTGTTTTGGACCAATTTATATCTGGAAGATCTGTGCTAGTCACCTGAGCTATCCAGGATCCTAGTATATGGGTCGTTTTCTCTACATAATTAGTAAGCCCCATACCTCCATTCCTCCTAGAGCCAAATTGGGTTTCAATGCGTACAGAGGGGTTGTGGTTGGACCAAAGCCATCCCTTTAGTAAGGCGTGGATTGTGTTAAAAAAGGCTGGCGAGAAAGCTATTGCATGGGCCATAAACCATATGATTGATAGTATCATGGAGTTGGCTATTGTGGCCCTTCCAGTTAGACCTGTTTGATGTCCATTTAAGGATGTAATGCATCTTGTTATTTTATCTGGGAGTTGATTTTCCATCATGGAGTTGGCATAACCTCCTGCCTCTAACCATACCCCCAAGTGACGGACAGGTCCAGATGCAGGCTTGGTGGTGAAGGGAAGTTTCAGTGGGGCAATTGCTGACCTTCGCCTCATATTTCTGGTGAGGAGTCTTGATGTTGTATTGGTTTGTTGATCCAGGGTAGATGGCATCCAATGGGTCTGATATTTCCCCATAAGTATAATTTCCGTTTTCTCAGTGTCAAGTGATGCGTTTCTTATGGATGAGTATTCTTGTATCATCTTCTCAATTCTGCAGTCATCCTTGTTTTTGGATATGCCCATCACGCAGTCGTCAGCAAAGGCCATCATTTTGACTGGTGGTTGGCCCTTGACATTTATTCCATTGAGAAGTGTGTTTGTATTTCGTATTAGGGGATCCAGACTAAAATTGTATAGTAGAGGGCTTAGAGGCTCCCCTTGTTTGAGTCCTCTCTGTGGAAAAACTGAGTTAGTTAAGAAACCTGCTCCAAGCACAGCCATGATAGCTGACTCTGTGAATAACATCACCCAGTTTATGAATCTATCTGGGAGTTTAAATTTTTGAAGGCAGGCAAAGATAGGTTCAGTTCACCCTGTTGTATGCCTTCTGTTGATCTAAAAAGACAAGCGCTCCAGAGGTTTTGGAATGGCAGACATTTGCAACTGTGTGGATATTGTCCCATATGGATCTTATTGGAACAAATCCATATTGTGATGGGGATATCGCATCAGGTGCAATTTTTCCTAGTCGTTTGGCCATAATTTTTGTGAATGTTTTAGTAGCAGTGTTGGTTAGGGAGATTGGGCGCCAATTGGATAGGTTTAGTCTGTCTCCTTTTTTAAATAAAGTGACAGTGTAAGTTTCTTTGCCTCCAGGTAGGAGGCACTTTTCCATTATACACTTGTTCATGGAAGCTAAAAGTATATCAGGTATGTTAGTAAAATATTTTATATAAAATTCATAGGGAATCCCATCAGATCCAGGACATTTCCCTCTTGGTGCACCGCGTACTACTTCCCATAGTTCCTCACGTGATATTAGGTTAATTAAATTGTTATTTTGAGCTGCAGTGTCAATATGTGCACTTGCGAGGAATTTTTTGATTTTCACTGGTTCAACTGGTTTAGATTTATATAAATTGATAGAAAACCTATGTACTTTGGTCGCGACTTCTTTGGGTGTTTCTGCTATAAATTTGTCCAGTCATCAGACCTGTGTGCAGGTTGTTGTATTTTTCCAGGTGTGAAACCAATGGAAAAATAGCTTGAGCAAGTTTCTCCATCTTTTATGTTTTTGCTCTATATTGAACCCCAACTCGGTGTTGTTGTTTGCATATCAGGGCATCTAGCTGAGCAGAAACCTCTGCCCATTTGCGACCCCATCCAGGGCTGTATCCTGTGTAATACATTGTTTTCCAGGTGGTTAATTTCTGTCAAGGTGCTCTTGATTATGGCTGAAACTGCCCTGTATCTTCTAGACGTTGTGTGTTTAATCTGTTGTGTTGTTGATTTTTTGAAACCTTCCCAGGTGTTTAATGGATCTTAACAGAAAGGTGTTTAAAAACCTTGTTGAGGATATTCCCTCCATCCAGGATTGAAATTCTAAATTGGCTAAACTTTCTGGGCATATTCTGCACCAACTGGGTGCTTGGGTAGCTGTTTCCGCTGGTGTGTAGGACACCAAAACTAGTCGCTGGTCAGAGAATTCAAATTTGTAGTTTTATATTTATTCTTTGGTGTCAGAAAATTAATGGTGCGATTAATAGGTCTATCTGTGACATAGAAATAAGTGCACCATTGTGTACATGTGGGCGTGTCATTTTTTGTAGTAGAGGTGACCTTTTAGGTAGTAGATCATATAGTCCCAGGGTGGCCTTTAGCACGCAAAGTTCCACATGCCCTTGTGGTGTCTCATTGTGTGTGGCCATTGGTCAGTAGCTGGGTTAACCCAGCAGTTCATGTCTCCCATGACAAAAGTATTTTTTAAAAGATGGAGTTATGTTAGAGCTGTGAAAAACTCTCATTGGTCCAGTGAACAGTTTGGTGCATACACACTGGCTATTGTGTGCACTCCTTTTTGCCATGAGAAGGTAACGGCTAGTATGCAGTCATCCTGGAACAAATTTTTATATTAATAAATTTAAAGTTTTGGTTCATGCATACTATCACCCCACAGTGCTGTGACCAAAACACTATTGTTGGGAGGAGCATGTTTCCCATGCCTTCTCCTTTCCCTGTGGAAAGTGTGTTTCCTGCACCACTAGGACTTCCACAGGTGGGTTTCACAGGAGACTCAACTTCTTGACCTGGGTCGTTAAGAACTTGAGTCCAGCTATGTTCAGCGTCCCGATCTCTACTGAGATGCCCGATGCGCCTCAGGAGTGGTTAGCAGGGCCCCCAGCCCTACTCCCTCGCTCTCATTGCTCTCCATTGCACCTCTGCTGTGGAGAGCATAACCATGAGTAGGAGTTGGGGTGTATTCTTCCCCTTTCATTACCGCTGTTTTTGCTCCTCTCTTGCCTTTGTTGGTTTTCAATTTATCATTGTGGTGCATTTGTGTGCTCTAATTGGCCACATTTTCCTCTTGCGCATTCCTTTGTTGATTTTCATTCCTGATTGGGTTATGCTCTGCAATTTTGGGGGGTGTGCTTAACCCCTGTTTTGCCACATTTATTTCCAAATTAGGTTTTGCCAAATCCTTTCTGTTTGAATTGTTTGTTTGGTTTTCCATGGAATGTGTCTGGCTCATTGTTTCAAGCTCATCCATGTCTTCCTAGATATGATCCAGTGAGATGGATGATTCTACTGATGCCTTTGCCTTGGACGCGGCCATCTTGTGATCTTGTTTGGCCATTTTGACGTTATTTTGGGGAAACTGGGTCAATTATTTTATATTGCCTGTATTCTCCCCAGGTGAATGCTTGTGTGGTGTCTGTGATTTGGCGTACTCTGAGTCATCTTCGCCCATTTCTTCCTCACAGAATTCCATTTCTCTGAGTCCTTCTTTTATGGGACAAGCGTGAATCTTGTGCCCAAAGGCCTGACAATAGTTGCATATGGGGGGCGCGCTCTCTACTGTTGCGTGGAATAGTTTGGATTTTTCCCATCAACAGTAAAGGATGTGATGTGAGGGTTTTTGTAATATCTTCCTCTATCTCCTGGTTTAAGAAAATGTTTGTAATTGCCTTTCCAATGCTAAGGGTTGTCACCAGCTGAAATCTCTGCATTTTGAATTATTTAATTTCTCTGTAGGCTCCCAAGTCTTTTCAGAGATGTAGTTTGACTTTGTGCGTGCTAGTGTAGTTGGGAGGTAGTCAAAAATTATAAAAATATCTTTGGATTCTTTCAGCGTGTGCATTTGGTCAATACCAAATGCTGACTGTTGGGAAGGTCAAGTACTGCTCTGACCTTCACTGCTTCATTTGCTTCTTCCGTGGTTTTAGTCCAAGGTCTACCCAACCTTTGCAGATAGTATGGGTTGTTAAGTACACCGCACATGGAAAAAATTTAAGTTGGACTTCGCCAAAATTTTCACACATTGTCAGTGTTTCTACGCTTAGGAATACTCATATCCTGTGTTCCACCAATGACAGTGGTTACAATTGGGATACTTCCATGTAGCTGCAATATTTTACTAATAAATTCACAAAACCTGAAGGGTGCACCATCTTGGGTTTTTTGTTTTTACTAAGATTATTGTTTGCTCCTGTGCGCTTGGTACCTTTGGGTGGTGCAGATCCAGGTCTGCTGCCCTTTACCACGTTATCACGATTCTTTACTTTATTATTCATGCTCATCTCACCTGGTATTGATTATCAAATTGTACTGTTTGAATCAATTTGTATTACTAAAAGTGATAGTAATTGGAAAGAAAAGATTTAAATGAGACACAATCTTTATATAATAAAATTTAAATGTCTCACATGAGTTAGAGGTATCACATGTGGAAGGAGGGTACATCTTTCTTCTTCCAATGGCATGTATATTTACTGATATTGCATAACTCTGGATACATAGTTATGCTCATATATGGGTAAAATCTTATTGTTTTGATCCACAAATCTGGGCAATAAATCCTAATCATATAAGTTAGCTTTAAATTGGATCTAAAATATTTTACACACATTTGAGATTTGGATCATCATGTCTGATTTATAAATATATAGAATACTAGTGGAGCTACCTGGCGTTGCTCAGGTTTAATAAACAAACACTTTGAAATTAAAAAAAAAATTTGATTTTATATTATAAATAAATACTGGTATTGGTGGTGGAAGGTGAGTTGGTAGGGCGTACGGCTACCAACCTGAAGGTTGTGGGTTCAATTCCCGCCCTTCACACATCAATTGGGGTGCCAGCCAAAGGAAGCTATTAACTTTTAGTAGGTCTAATAACACGAAAACCTTACCCATGACGTAACCAGAAAAATTTGAGTCCTGATCTGGAGGTGGAAAAACTTTCTTTGATGGAGTTGACCCTGTTCAGGTTTCATGTCATTTCTTTCTTTCGTTTCTTTTTTTCAGTAATGCCTGTCCCCTGGTCAGCTTGCCTCAGTTAAACAAATAAATAAATAAATACTGGTATTACCCATCATTGCTCATGTTTTATAAACAAATGATTCAAATTGAGTATATTTAAATTTTATATCATAAATAAAGACTTAATCTCTTAGTGAACTATAATGTATACCAAATCAACCAATCAATTACTACTTATAAACCAAACTAAACTTATTGAAGCAATCAAAAACTACTAACAACAAACCAAAATCAATTAACTTATTTAATCAACTAATCACTAACTGCTTACTAAAACTATCAAGCTTATTAATAAAACTAAAAACACCAACTGCTAACAAAGCCATTTATAACTATTGTTCTTTTAATTTTAATTTTATTTTATTCAAGGTACGCCAACCAGGGGAATGTACATTACTGATTCTCAAGGAGCATACAAACCAAAAAGAACAAAAAAATGGAACAACAAAACAAAACCTCCAACCAGGTATGGAGCAGAGTACTGCTAACCACCATAGCAGAGGGGGAGGAAGGGTCAGTGGCTCAACTTCAGAAACATCATCTTTGGCATGTGCACAAGTGTTGTAGAGGCAGATAAAGTTGAGAGAAAGGGCGTTGGGGCATCAGCATAGTGCTAGTTGATGTTTGTGACAAAATACTTGACATACTCAATATTAGTCTAGAGGATAGCCCCATAAATTCTGCAACACAATGTTCAGCTTGAAGGTGGGTCTTGGTGTAACAGTTCTCTTGACTGTCGCCAAAGTTTGTAAATTGGCTAAAAGCTGAAATTGATGTAGAGGTTGAAAAATAAAAAGATGTAGAGAATATAGACTACTTACTGGGTTACAAAGCATCAATATTTATAGGGCGCATGGGGACATGGTGCTCAGGGACCTTCATGGTCCCAAGAGATTAAGATCTTTTACTGCCTTCCAGATCAACCTCCTGGATGGTAACCTCATTGTACTGCATTATCTTCATGACAGCAGCGGTTGGGACAGCACATCTCGTGATTTTAGAAGCAGGGATGGGATTCCTGAAGGTGACTACATTGATTCTAATATGCGTGATGCTTCCTGATTAATCTAGTTCTGGTGCCTTCAGGATAGGGTTCTGTTCACGTTGGTTTGAGAGTTGATCAGATGAGGCTTGATTTGATAGAAGGGATTTTTGCGTGCTCATCATCCCAAATCCTGATAATGACCCCCTCACGATCCTGTTATCTGGTGGTATAGGGCCAGAGGTACTGGCATGCACTTGATTTAAAACTGTACCCTGATTAACTTCAGTAATGGAGTACTCATAGTTCACCTTGTGAATGACCTTGTAAGATCAGGACCAAAGGACATCAAGCTTATTCTGTTGACCTTTGGGTCAAGGGTGATAAAAGAGAACGATGCCACCTAATTGAAAAATGAGTAAGGAGGGTCAGCTGACATAAAGTTAAGATGTCTCTTTTTGGTGATGGTGACAATGCCTTGCGTGGCTAGGGCTTGAAGCCAGACAGTTTTCATTGGTTAAGGCCCTCATAGTTAATTCAGAGTTCTCAGGAGTGGAGGTTTCAAGCAAAGGCTGGTGCTACTTGTGAGCTGGGGAGCGCGTTTATATAAAGCATCAAAGGGGGACATTTTAATGCCTCGGTGGTATCTTATTTGTTAGGCAATTAACGCGCTGGGTAGATAATAATTCCAGTGGGCAGAGTCAGAGGCGGCAATATTCTTTAAAATAGTGAAAGGGTACCATTAACGCGCCTCACCGCCCCATTGGCTGATGGGTTGTAAGGGGCGGCAAATCTTTGGTTAAAGCCAAAAAGTGAAGTATGTTCTTGGACTACCTTAGAGGTGAAACTTAACCCATTTTCTGAAAGTAAAATTTGTGGGAATCCATACTAGGTGAAGATGGATTAAATAGGGAAGAGAGCTGTAGCTTTTGCATTAGCAGAGGGGACTGAAATTGCTTCGACCATTTGGTCAGATGGTCCACTTCTAGGAGGGTATATATGGCCATGAAATCCAGTGGGAAGGAGGCCTATAAATTGATGCTAATTACATTAAAGGGCTCCGTTGGGGTGACAACTGAGTGTTAGTATCAAGGACTTCTCAGTCTTGGAATTGGCAAGTCATGCAGGCCTCTAGGTCCTCTTGGATGGTCTCCACCATTCAGTCCCAGTTACATCATGTCTTCAACTATTTATGAGTCTTCTTAACCGCCCCGTGTCCCAAAGTAGTATGGCCCTTTAGAATATTGTCAGTTCAGGAAGAAGGGTGGACATAAGGGAGCTATTTCTTATTTAACCTCTTGTAGAGTAGCCTAGACCTTGATTTGAGTGTCTTGGGCCATCTTTAAAAGCTCATTTTGGATCTTGGGAGTCTCTAACTCCCAACGCTCAGGTCGACCAATCAGATCATACAGTCAGATCTCTTTGGGGGTCAAAGCTACTAGCACTGGCATCCTGTAGATGCTGTTGGCGTTTTGGTGGATTGCGCCGCACAATGAACAATGGTGAAATCATAGCTCTGCAGTCATAAGGCCCATTGGGTTAAATGGCCATCCAGGCCCTTCATTTTCTGGAACCATCAAGTGAGGAATGGTCAGTGACGATGGTAAAGTGGGTACCATAGAGATAGGGGTAAAAACGTTTGATGGCAAGCAAAACAGCCAGGCCTTCCCTTTCAGCAACGCTGTAGTTCCATTAAACCTTACTCAGAGTCTTGCTAAAATAGGCTACTGGATGTTCAACCTGGTTTTCATCATGCTGGGCTAGAATAGCCCTGACGGCGACATTGATTGCATCTGTGAACAACAAGAAAGGTTGGTCAAAGCGTGGGTAGACTAAAATGGGCTTAGTGCATAGAGCGATCTGCAACGCATTGAAAGCATGTTCTTATTCAGGCCGCTATTCAACCATCACGATCTTCTGCAGGAGGTGAAATAGAGGCTCGACTAGATCAGCAAACCAAGGGTTAAACTGACAGTAATTGCCCAAGTATTCCTAGGAGCACCTGAATATCACTTAAGCTCTGGGGGCGCAACATATTTTTTATAGCGTTGACTTTGTCTGGTATAGGCTGGATGCCATCCTTTGAAACTCTGTATCCCAGAATCTCCATCTATGCCTGGAAGAAAAAGCACTATGAGGTTTAAGCTTTATAGAAGCCTCCTGGAGCTGATTGAAAATGTCCCTAAGATTCTCAACGTGTCCATTAAAGGTTCGTGAGAAGACAGTAATGTCGTCTAGGTATATGAGGATACACATTAGCTTCAAGTCCCCGAGGATCCCATCCAGGGCATGTTGAAAAGTGGCCAGCACATTACTTAGGCCCTGGAGAATCCTCAGGGCTCGAATAGTCCTTTGTTGGCTATTAGGGCGCACTTGGCTTGATCTTCAGTGGTAAGCTCTACTTGCTAATATCCACTGGCAAGGTCCATTGCAGAAAAGTATCTCAACTAAGCAAGCAATTGGAGGGAGTCATCTATTCAGGACAGAGGATAACTGTTTTCTTGACGATGTAGTTCAGCTACTGATAATCCATCACCACCTTGTGGCTTCCATCCTTCTTCTGAACCAGCAAAGAGTAGAGGGTTAAGGGCTGCGCAAAGGCACTAGGTTCCAGAATCGGGTTGTTGTCTAAGTACCACCACCACCTGGGCTTCTTCAACTTTGCTTTTGGTAAGGTCAGGACTAGAAGGGGAGCATCCCCAGTCTCCACATGATGTAGGACTCCATAAATTCTCCAGAAGTCATGGGTCAAAACCAAAAATAGGTCTGAATACTCCACCAAAAAATTTTAAATCTTACGTTGTTGGTCTTTTATGAGATCCTTTAAGATACTGGTGTCAACCAGGGCCATAGGCAGAGCGTCTCAACCTAAGTCCATATGCTCCCAAAACTATGGACATTGTTGACAGCTACCACTGGTAGGAGGCGGAAATAGGTAGTGGGACTGTTTGGGCCTACTATCTTGGATTTATTGGTAAGTTTAGTCAACAGCATGGAGATAGATCCAGCATAAGCAGGATCTAGGATTCCCGGGCAGGGTAGCACCTTCTTGAGAGATGGTTTGTCTAGGCCTCATATTCTAGCAGGTATCCAGAGGTGATGTTAACATGGTCCTGGGTGTCAAAAATGACTTGGGACTTCGTATTTATAATAGTCACCCTAGATAAGTAGATCAGCATGCCTTTTTGTCCATCAACAGCAGGGTGGCAATCAGACCTGAGAGCCCCTTACATGGTACTTGATCCAATTGATTTGCACTTACTCTCCAGTAAGCAGGCTAAGGCATTGACTTCTGTCTTAGAGTTGTGGGAGGTTTCAAAGACCAGGGGTATCTGATGCCTAGTAGGGATAGGAATCTGTCATTTTAATGGACTACTGCTGAGTAGTTTAGAAGGAAATGAGTTCTGAGAAGTAGGTCAGAGCTACAGTTATTCAGTGTGATGGCACGGGTATTTACAGAGAGCTTCTTAAATCGGAAAGGTAGGGAATGATAGTCTCATATAGATCAAGTGCATTGCAGGCCAGACGTGCCGTACTCCATATAGTGTGGCAAGTCAAGAGTGATCTTAATGCGCTTCATCAGCTTGGATGATATAATGTTAATGAGGGACCACTTTTGACTATGGTGAGGACCAGAATCTTAGGAACTCAAACTGTGACGGGGTAACCAGATTTCTGAACTGGGGAAGTAGCATGAGTAATATGGGAGAGTCTTCAAAAGTTGAGTAAGCAGTATCAATTCTGTTATTATCAATGGGTACCAAAACTTCTTCTTTGGGTACAATAACTCCACGATTATTTGAAGTTATGAAGGATTCTTGAGGTGTGGTAGGGATGTCAGCATGGAGCTTCTTGTCCTTCATTCTGACGGCCCTTTTCAATTTTCCTCAACAAGTTGTTTCCAGAAGGTCTTGGTGCAATGTCTGAAACTGTTACGGTATGTGCATTGAGGTTAAAATTCTTCTGGTTTTTGACCACATGGATTCAAGGACGATTGGAGGGATCCAAGAAGTAGCCTTGGATTGCTGGGTCAAAGCAAGGATCTCGTTAATTGCCTTGATTTCCCAGATGCAGGTAAAACCGTTCTTCTGTCCAATTATGTCATTTAAACCTCAGTGTATAATCCCAACATGGAGATGACAGAAGTGATAGTGTAGTCCTAAGTAATACAATTGGTGGTAACTAAAGGTTGTTCTTGCACGTAGAAATGGCTGGCAAACTCCTTGAGGCTTTCCTTTTTATTCAGGCGGATACCCATGAATGCTTGTTTTTGGTTATCCATGGTTTTATTGCTGCTAAATTCTTGGGTCAAGGCCATATGTACCTGTTCCCAGGTGTTTCACTCCTTTAAATGAGTAGTCATGATCTCTCAGGCAGTGCTGTTGAGACAGGAGTGGATATGCTTCACTTTCTGCCAATCAGTGGCCTCCTCCATGGAGCTCTTGTAAGCGTACATGAAGAGACAATGCTTTCCTGACCAGGGGTGAAACTTTCTTTAAAACTAGGTTTAAAGTTAGTTATAAGAAGATAGAGAGGGTGTTAACGCCAAGATGGGTGCCAGCTCAGATATCTCAGTCTCCGCATAGTTGTGGGGGACCTGCTGGTTTAACCATCATCATAGGCTCTTGAGGTCCTCTTGGATATCATTCTAGTTTTGGTTAAGGGGTGAAACGGAAGGCTTATTCATGACCTGCTTCTTTAGGGATTGAATGTCCGCGCCTTGAAGGTGAAGATGACTCTTAAGGGTTGTCAAACGGGTCTCAAACCATCAACAAGTTTGTTTAAGCTGAGAGATATGGCTATTGGTAAGCTTGGTGAAGGCGCGTAAGTTGTCCATTTCGTCTGAAAATGACTTAATAGAGACCCTAGGGTTGAGGGGGACTCCATATACTCAGAGTTTGCATCCCTGAGCTACATTCCAAATTTGCTCTTGTAAGGCAGCCAGAGCTGCTAACGCATCCTTTCACAATTGGTTGTCAGGGTCTTCAGGAGTAGGGACCGTGGGGCCTAAGGCCCTCGAGGTCCATGGGGACCTTCAGGCCCTTTTTTAGTCCCTCGCATCCTTTAAGGCTTTTGGAACCCCTAGGTCCTTCACTCCTGGAGGTGAAGTCACGAGAGGCCAGCTCCCAGTAATGTTGTTTCAGGGTCTGTACCAGATCTTCAACTTGGTGTAGGCACTGGTTTCAAGCAGCCTTGAGGAGTTGGATATTTTGATCCAGCTGGTCCTCAAGGTATCCAGAGATCCCGCTATCCAACACCACAATTTGGCCTTAATCCTCATTAATTAATCATCAGTTATCAATAATGGCCTCAAAGGTGTCATGGACAAAGGAGGAGGCCTCATTGTAGAAATTAATGACATGGGAGTGTAAGGTTTGGTTGGGCCTCAGTTGTCCGGTGACTTCATGATGGTGCAATCCAACTAGCTGGAGGGGTGATGAATGGCCAGGAAATATAGTTTCAAAGGTCGCATTCAGTTCCCAGGGTGAGCTCTCCTGATGGTAGCTGAGATGAGGTATAAAGGTCCCACATTGTAGAGGGCATGGATCAGGTGCGGAAGCAGCTGAATGAGCATCCATAGATTAGATGCCGTTGATTAATTGTTGGACAATGTTAAGGTTCTCATACTGAAGTTGATACTGATTTCCATCAACTGAGGGCAGAAAGAACTGGAATGTGACCCAGAACTCTAGACTCCAGGATTTGTAGGCAGCACTTTGTATGTTAGGTACTAATCCATCGAGCAATGCTTCTCACCAATCAACAGATTGATCTTTATGACTGTTAGTATTCTCCATTATTCGTGGTAGACGTTTTCACTTAGGACAGCTCAGAGCCCCCTGTAGTGAGCACCACTTCTCATAGCGTAACAGTTCTCTTGACTGTTGCCAAATTCTGAAAATTCTTTCAAAGAATAAAATTAGTGGAGAGGTCAAAAAACGCAAGTATAGAGACTTTAGACTACTT
Source organism: Massospora cicadina (assembly GCA_022478985.1). NCBI lineage: Eukaryota > Fungi > Entomophthoromycota > Entomophthoromycetes > Entomophthorales > Entomophthoraceae > Massospora > Massospora cicadina. The sequence continues at coordinate 27,100 of JAKSZP010007991.1, read as the reverse complement.
TATTGTGTTAGATAGCGTCAATATTTATAGGACGTGTGGGACATGGTGCCTCAAGGACCATCATGGTCCTGTGAGATCAGTAACTTTTTCTGCCTTCTGGATTGACCACCTGGATGGCATCCTCAATATACTGCATTATCCTCATGACCACAGTAGTGGAGGCATTACCTCTTGTGATTTGGAAGCGTAGACAGGATTCCTGAAGGTGGTTCCATAGCTTCTCATATGTGTGATGCTTCCTGATTGAATCTATTTTTGGTGCCTTCAGGATAAGATTCCATTTGCACTAGTTCGAGTCATTCAGTCAAAGCTTAAATTCAGGAGCTGGGATTTTGGCTTGCTCATCAGCTCAAATCCCATCAGTTGACATGAGGGAAAATTTAAATGGTGGAGTGAGGGAGGGTGAGAGATGTGTAAGTCTGAGGGAGTGGCCCCTCTACCTAGATCAGGCAGTATTCCCATTCTCCACCAAAAAGGTCCTAAGAGGGCTGTTGTTCCCCTTGTCACTTAGGGCGATCTTGCCCATGTGGTAGATGAGCGTTGAGTGACAGCCATCTCTCTGGAATTCCCCCACCGGTTCCCACAATTTCTTCTGCCAAATTAGTACATCAAATTTGAAGAAACTTGTGCTATAATATCTGGCATACCTACTCCCATGGCAACGAGGCCCAACAGGTGTGCACATTCAGGTAATGGAGTATCAGGGGCCAAATTCTCAGTCACACTTGCCAGTGGCATCGATCCACTGAGAAATGATGTGGTCAATTTTAAATCTGCCTCTGAAACTTTGGAAAAAACGCCCGGCGGTCTTGTACCTAGTAGGTTAAGAATGCACGATGTTGGATCTGCAGTGAGATTTAATGAGGGCGTCAGGCCATTTTTGAAAGTCATTTTCAGCTCTGAACCCTCCCCTCTCATATTAGGATCATTCCTCAAGGAATCACGCTTGACCAAACATATGCCAAAGTGACCAGGCGTGGATGGGTTGGGTATCCTGAACCTGTTCCCAAAGATTTGGGACTTCCCCTATGTGGGGTGGCCCTGGGAGGTTCCCATTGCCCGTTGGGCAAGATGCTGTTGCGTAACTTTTAAAAAATGCAAAAGTCAAAATTCAAGCATCTGAGGCAAATCAGCAGTGACTTGGCCCACCACCAACTCTTTCAAAGTCGATTCCCATCAGGTTCAATCTTATTTCCCCCTCCCTCTAAAGTTTGCCAGGTTAGGTCAAAATTTGAGGGCCCTGATCCCATGCTTTGATAAGTTTCCCCAAATCTACAACTATTTAATCAGTTGTATTGCACTGAGAAATTGTCAGTTGATTTTCTTTCTTTAACTTTTCAATAAAAATCCCAATTCCCGATTCTAGTTCTTATTATGGTCAAATTCAAACCAACCTTTCCAACTCAACTATTTCAACAACCCATGGGCCCCAGGGCCATGTTAACCTGGTTTGTTGCTAGGTTCATATACACAACTATGGCTTATGGGCGCATTGTGGCAAAATCTCTTCCTGAACTCATAACAGTCTTTCAACAGCAATGCCACTGGCATTTGGGTTTGTCATTTGGGTGCTTCAGCACTTAAACTGGCAGGCTAGTCTAAAACTAACTTGCTGTCTTCATAACATAATCAACCAACCATTATTTTTAACCATTTCCGTTCTTCTTGTTGAGATGGGCCCAGCAGTGGCCATTTTCTTTCAAATGAATCAGGTTTTGAAGAAGCTCTACTTTGAACACAATAGCCCAGTGTATCCCATATTCACTCAGCCTTCCCTCCAGAATCGGGTTTTCATGCTAGGCGCCGCTGATGCTGCCTTGGTGTCACATCCCTGCTCTTAATCAGTATCCAAATTGATTCCAATAGTCATCACAGACCACACACCTGAGTCAGTATATTCTGGCATTATGACTTTTGAAGTATCTTCCTCTGTCACAAAACTTATGTTTTCCCCCACTCCTATTGTAATCTCTTCCTTATCTAAGGACCCAACTACAGCTTTTAATAAAGAGAACTCTTCCTACTTTATGTTACCAATGAAAATTAGTATCAGTTCATACCAGATGTCTTTTGGGGCCTTGGTCGACACTGGTGCAGTGGGTGATTTCATAAGCGTAGAGTTGGCTCACCATCTGCATCTTGACCCTGACTTGGGTCCTACAGTGATAGTTTCTTCATCAGCCTCCTAGCCCTATTACACTGTACAACGTCCAGTACCCTTCTCAGTTCACTAGTTTATCTTTTGCAATTGACTCTCCGCAATGCCAAGTTTAGTGTTTCTGGTGAATTTGGGGTGGGTTGGTGGCATTGGAAGCATGTTAGAACTCACCTCAAGTCTAATATGTCATCATTTTCTAATGGCCAGATGGAGGGCGAGCTTCCATTGTTGGATACCCTCACTAAAGCTTGTGTCCATAGTTCAGCTACAACCCTTTGTTCCCATGTTGGTCTTCCACCAAATTTTTCTGTAGAGTTGATGGGATATCATGGTATTATTGACTCTACCAAGGCTGATCGCCTTCCCCTCATGCAAAATTCGACTTTGGGTTTAGCTCAACGGTACAGGTGGTTAATATAAACTGCCCACTGTACCCACATACAGCAGAAGACGAGGCTGCCCTCACTGCATGGTTGGATGACATGCTTCAGAAGGGTTAGCTCTTCGAAGAAACATTCCCCAGATGCCTCCCCCATTGTTTTTGCCAAGAAGGCTGATGGTTCCCATTGTCCCTGCGTGGATTATGGTCACTTAAAGAAGAACACAGTCCATGATCCCTACCCTTTGCCATTAGAGCAGACAATTGGCCAAGCGATTGCCAAGTCACATTTGTTCTCTAAACTCAATTTTGTTTGTGCTTTTAATCAGATTCAGGTGATGGAAGGTCAAGAATGGCTTACCCCTAGCCAAATGAAAAGGGGTATCCTCCAATTTCAAGTAATGGCATTCATGTTAAAAAATGCACAGGCCACATTCTAAAGAATGATTGATAATGTGCTGGGTGATCTCTGATTCACCTGTGCGGTAGCATACATTGATGATATCTTGGTACACTCCCCAACTACTGAACAACATGCAAAGGACTTGGAAGCAGTAGTGGCTGACTTGCATAGGTGGTCCTGTTCGTCAAGCCTTCAAAATGTAAGTTTTATAAGGAGGAGGTTACCTTCTTGGGCAATCTAGTCTTATAAAGATGGGTACGCCATTCCCCCCCCAACAAGTTGAACGCCATCCACGAATGGTCAACTCCAACAACCCACAAGCAAATGAGAAGCTTTTTTAAATTTTTAATTTTTTAATTTTTTAATTACTTAATCTTTTTAATTTTTATTCAGGAGTATGCAACCTGAAACAATGCACTCAAGGGATGGGATAGGTGAGTAAATAGAATAATTATAAAGAAGGTTGCAAATGGAGTTTTTTGATGCTATTTGCACAACTTTGGCATTTCGCCTTGCTATGGGTTGCTGTTGGGGGGACCTCAGTTGCCTCAGGTAAATAGGCTTTCCATAAACATGCTCGCTGCACCATGGAAATTTTGAACATATGTGAAATGGCCCAATATGCTACTCACACACAATGTTTTGGTGGAATAGCATCACAAACAGCCAGTAGCCAAAGTTTTTGTTTAGACTAAAGTGAAATTTATTGACAGCCCTAGCTGGGTCAGACTCTTGTGGGATTGCAGTGGCGGCAACCCAGTTACTATGGATCGCCCATAATGCTAAAACAAAACTTATCTTGTTGCAATCAAGGTCTCAATGCCTTGACCCAACCTGGAAGTGCCAATCCTTGGCTATATGGTTGGTATTTTTGGATCATAGCTGCGCTAAGCGCACCACTTTTTCCCAGACTCTTACCGCTGTTCTGAAACATACCTGTGGTGCAGAGAATCTTCTTCGTTGTACTTTGTGCACTACCTGTGTGTATCATTTGAGCATTCCACTGTCCAAAAAAAGCATTTAGCAAATCTCCAATGCAGGGTTGTAATTTTGGGGTAGAATAGAGGCTCGCTCAATGTTCTCCAAGTGGTATTACAGAGCTCATGAGGATAAACTATTCCTCAGAAATCCAGAGCAGGTATTGGATGGATGCTTGGGCCCTCAAAATTTGCATTGGCTGGTGGTGCTGGGTGCCAATTGAGTTTTGGAGTTTTCCATTTTCACCCAGGGCACTTTTTTTGGGGTTTGAGTTTAATTCTTGGTACGATTTTAATATTTTAAAATAATGGAACATCGCCTTGGCCTCTGGCGTCGCATCCCATGGCCTTACTAGCCCTGGGCGTGAACCTAGGTAATTGAATAGGGTGTTTGGGGATCCTGGGTTCCTGAGGGCTAGGTTTCTGGCTATTTGGGTCCTTGCTGCAGATGCCCATGGAGGCGGACTCCCTTTTTGTGAGGTTGCAGCACTGATACATTTCCTTAATATGTTTGCAGCGTTGGATCTGGGGTCTATTAACCCCATTCTGCCTTCAGAATTTGGCCCCCTTAGTGTGGTGATCCTGGATGGGGAGAACATGAGCCCCAGAACCAATGTTGTAGAATTGTTTTGAGATTTTTAAAAAATTGATAAAGTCAATAGCATGTGCAGGGTACCAAATTTTTGAGAAGAGCATAGTATTGGCAAGGCAACATTTCCAGCCAGAGATGTCTTCCTAAACTTCCACCTTGCCACTGTCCTTTGGATATCCTGAAGTAGCTTCTATTCCACCTCTTGAGTTGCTATACCCGCACTTGTGATGGGGATCTCTAGGTGTTTGATGGTTTCCTTTGGGCAAGGCATCTGAAAGGGTGGTGGGATAAAGCTGGACTTTTTACAATTCTTTACTTTGCTTGTGTTTGTGACTTTTCTTTTTGTTATCTTGTTTCTAGGTCCTAGGCACTTAGCATCGGATAGCACCAAGGCTTGTGATTTGGTTTTGTTGAGTTTAACTTGGGATGCTTTTTCATATAGGCTGATTATCTTCTCTATCTTTTTGAAATCTGCCTTGGAGGAAACCCCTACCACACAGTCATCTGCGAAGTCCAAAATCTTAAGTGGTTTTGCCTTGCACTCAATACCAGTTAACTGTTTCTCCATCACCCGTAGGAGGAGGTCAATTGTGAGGTTTTACAGGATAGGGCTAAGTGGGTCACCTTGACGGAGGCCTCTTTCTGGTGTGACAGAAGGTGAAATGAATGTAGACCCTAGAACTGAGAAGGTGGAAGACAGCTGATGGTTCGCTATCCGTGAGATAAAGGGTTTGGGGAAGCTCATTTTGTGAAGTATTGCTGGCAAGTATTCCCAGTATACTCTGTCGTATTCCTTAGCTTGGTTTAGAAAGCAGAGCGTGCCCTTGGATGCTCCTCCCAGTGTGTTTGTTACTTGGTGGATGGTGTCCCAAATGCTATTACCTGGGGTGAAACCATGCTGTTGTGGGGCAATGCACTCTTTGGCTTTTTCTGAGAGACGCTTAGCCATTATCTTTCCCATTATCTTCATATCAGCGTTGATTAGAGATATTGGGCGCCAGTTGTTCATGTCAGTACGGTCCCCTTTTTTGTGAAGCACTATGGTATAGGCTTCTGCGCCTCCTGGGATCACCCTCCCCTCTTGCAGATTTGAGTTAAAGAGAGATAGCATGGTCTTCTTTATTACTTCATAGTGTGCTTTATAGTACTCATAGGTGATGCCGTCTGGTCCTGGTAACTTGTTGGTAGGGAGCTTCCGTAGAACCTGTGCTAGCTCATCCTCCATTATTGGGTCAACAATGTTGGCTAAATGCTCGGCATAGTTGGTGACAGCATTGATGAAGTAGTTCTTAGCAGCATCTTCTGTTGGTGCTGCCTTAAACAGTTCTGTTTAGTAGGAGTGGGGGATGGTTGCTACCTCTTTTGGATTGCTAGTGGCTTGGCCTTCGCATGTTTGGAGTTCAGTGAGATTGCATTTTTTGATCTCATTTTGTAAATCTGATAGAAAAACTTGGAAGGTCGATCCCCTTGAACATCCCATCTGGCACCTGCTTGAGGGCCTCCATGTGCATTTGGAATTGTTTATGTTTATTGACAATTAGTGTCTGATTCACTCAATATCTAGCCCATTGTGGTGAGTAGCCGCTAAGGGGTGGGTATCTTTCAAGATGGTTTTATGTTATCTAATCTTTAGAAAGTTCTGCTATTTCTTTCCTTGTGCGACGGAAGGCTGCATGGGCTGGGGCGGATAGAATTTCCTTCTTTAACCTTTGCCACTGCTGTCATAAGGTTTCAGAGTCAGTGCATTTAGCTAGTTCATCTACATGTCTTTTTGTCTGATCTTCTACTTGGACCAGGTTCACATTCTTTGGCAGCATCATTTTCCAAAGTTGGTTCTTGGGCGGTTCTTCCTTTGATTGGATACTAATTTTCACCATTCTATGATCTGATAGATTTAGTCCAATTGTTGCAAAATCTTCAGCTTGTGATTCCAATGACATGGGTATGAGTATCCAATCCAGTCTAGTGGCGCTGATTAGTTTATTACCTACAATATTTGGCCGCGTCAGATTTGGAAAGTATAATTATGAGAGTGGTTTAGCATCTAAGAGGCCTTTTGTTGTCATTAATTTCTGTAATTGGTTTGATCCTATTGGTGTGTTCGTGATATATGGTCATCTGCCACAAGTTCTGTCCAGCCAGTAATTAAAGTCCCCTAGGTGAACCATTTCTTATGTAAGGTTTAAGTCAACTAGGTTGCTCAGAAACTCTTGACTTTTGTCCGCTTCAACAGGGGCATATACTGAAGCGGCCTGATATTATTGATTTTCTCATTTTAAGGCCAGAACTAGAACTCTTTCTTCCATATAAGAGTAGTAGTTGGTGATTGTTATGGCAGCTGATGCTTTGACTACAAATACAAAAAAGCTGGTCCAGAATGTTTGTAAAGGGAGAAAGAGCCTGGATCAATCTTCCTCTTTTACAGTGGTGCACTTGCTCTCCTGCAAGGCAAGCGCATCCACTGGTGGGTTTAGCAGGAGCTCTCGTTTCTTATCCAGGGACCTATTGGATGAGAGTCCTTCTATGTTTAGAGTCCCAATCATTAGTGAGTCCAGCACGCCTGCTATGACTAAATAGGGCCAGATTGACCCTGTGCAGCTGAGTTGGCTTGCTTGTATCTGGACATAGTCGTAGGACCCTTGTAAATAATTTGGGCTGGTGGTGTGCTTTATTGCCATTCTAGTGGCCCAGAGTTCCGATTTGGGTTCTATATACAGTGAGCACTGTTGTCCTCCATCCCATTGAGGGTTGAGAAACTTTTGGCTTGTGGAACGGATTTGTTGACTTGTACTTGAATGGGTTGGGCTCCATTGTATACAGGTAGGAAGCGTGCGTTGTCCATTTCTGATTAAAATGCCCAATGCTCATTATCTTGCGGCTTCTAGGCTGTCTTAGGGGCGGTCATATTAGAGAGGTGCTCTTGTTGTTGCTCAATGTTGCGCTTGGCCACTCCCTCCAGAGCTGCTGCTTCCTTCTCCTCCTTCTTCTTTCTGCTTGGCCTTCTCCACTGCCTTTCTAGCCATCTTCGCTTCTTTACGTTGCTCTGGGGAGACTGGTTGGACCACCTCATAGCTAGCCTGTGATCCCCAGAGCGGGCTGTTAATGCGTCTCCCTGATCTATATCCTTCAGACTTTCTTCACACTCAATAAACTTTTTCCCTCCCATGTCGCCGGACAGGCGCTGTTTTTATGCCCTACTTTGTTGCATCTCGTGCATATTGGTAGGCTTTTTTCTGGGCGGATTGAGAAAGGGCGAGACTGATTCCCCTTTGGGTCTAAGATATACACTTTGCGTGGGATTATATTGATGTCACCATCAGCACCCATTTCCAGGCGTAAAATTGCTACAGCCTTGTCTGTAGTCAGGTGGGGCAAGAGGCGGTTTTTATCCATTCTAAAATAAACTAATTCTCCATATGCGCACAGGCCGCTTGTTAGCGCTGCCTCCAGGTAGTCCCACTTTTCAGTGGTTGGGAGTCCTTCTAGTACTACAAACAAGTTTTCATCATCCCAAAAATGGGTGCGTGTGATTTGGATATTGGCTGTAATGTGTTCAGGCTCCTTGCCTACTCTCAGCTTAGTGAAGGTGACTACAAATGGTGCAGTTATGGCTGCATCCGCGGCCTCAGCAGTAGAAAAGCCAAGATTTAAGGTTCCCATTGTGAGTTTTTCAGTCAAGCTTACAGCTTCAGGGAAGCGTCCTGAGTTTGCCTGACATACTGCTTCATATTGTAGAGGTTCCTCAACGCTAAAGTTAATGTGCACACCAAATTCATGTGAGGATTTTGGAAATGAGTGGCTGATGTTGCCAGTTTGGTGAAAATTTTAGACCATCTTGAGATAGTCACTAGTTGGGACATATGGTCCCCTTTTGCGCTACGGTTAAAGTTGAGCAGCTAGGCATTCTGGCCCATGCTGTTCCACTTCATCGCTGCTGCATAGTTTTGTGAGTTCAGTGGATTCAGTCGCTTTGTCATCCCCTGATTGGACGGCACAATTAAGACAAGTTGTGATTGGTTAGAACAATTTAATCACCTGTAAAAAAAGTGATGCTTACGGGAAATGGTGACAAGAAGCTTTTTGGGAACTATCATTTTCTGGAAAACTAATTATCCCTGCATATACCAGTTAGCCACTCCACTACATCCACTCACGGGTAAGAATGTTCCCTTCATTAGACACCTGAGTGCCAGCAGGCATTTGAGTGAATCAAAAATTTGTTCTTATCACCCCCATCTTAAAGCATGTGGACCCCTCCAAACCCTACGTTTCTATTTTTCTTGAAAGTCCTCTCCCACTGAGCAGTCTTGGGCCATCTATTATAAAGGGTTGCCGCCGTTTCATGGTCCTTGACTCATTAGAGGTATCTCTTGAATGGCGCTCAGCATTTGTTAACAGTACGCATGGATCACCAATCTCTCCTTTATTTTTGTAAGCTACAGAAGTTAACACAATAACAGGCTCAAACCTAACAGGATTTGTTAGTTTTAACTTCAAATATGAGTTTGAAAAAGAGAGCTAAATGTACGCCCTGATTTCTTCAGTTGTAACCCTGCTCATTGCCCCACTGACTCAGATGAAGTGGATCTGGTCACAGTAATTCCCCCTACTCAAATCTTTGAGAAGTTGATATGACTGGACAATATGCTATACATTCCGGCGGATCAGAAATTGGAGTCAATACAAATCTTGAGATTGATGGAAAAGATATATGGATGAAAAGTGAATTGATTGAAGTGTCAACTGCTCAGTGAATCGAGGGAAATTATGCCAAAACTTTGAGATAGACAAAAACTCCTAGAAAATGGAAAACGAATAGGAGATTACCAAGCAGAGGATTCATTCAGCTTGGGAGACCAAGATTAAAGAGTTGAATGAAAGATTGAGAGGGGAAGGTCTTTTGGAGGTTTTTGGAAGTTAATCTGCGATTATTAGAGGATTAATAAATTTCAATAGGGGCGATCACTCCATGTCATTTATCAGGTTTTTATCAGAGTCAGCGATCTCCATATCATTCAATTTGGTTGCTCAGTGGCTAATACCTTGTGTAAACCAACTTGGCGGAATCAAGCTATTACGCCAAGAATTAGCAGTGGTGCTCACTACAGAGGGCCACTGGTCAACTGTAGCTTATTGGCACTAGGGCAAAATGGCGATCCCTCACTCGTTATGACAAAACCTGATCAGATTTCACGCTCATTATGCTGAGAAAGTGCATGAAGCATCCAATGTCAAACTAGTACTTTTTACAGTAACATAGCCGGGTTATGAAGATGCTATGATCAATTTGCAATTAGAAACTTGACCTGAGTTGGCAGCAGACCAATAAGGTTGCTCTAAAAATGTGACCCCTCAGCAGCTGGATGGCATTATGAAATGGCTTCTGCGGGGGTATCAACTCTATGAAGGTGAGGCAGGGGAGCATGATTTGAGTTTGTTCTACAATCAATTGGACCAAGAAACCTGCTACACATTGTATATGTCCTATCTGGACATGACTACTATGGGGTTGTCTCTTCAGCTTAGTACCCACGGAACTAAAGAGTATTTAGTCACATATGTACAGCCATCTATCTGCCAGCTACTGCGTGTGCTGGCTCACCAAAATATTGAAATTATGGACGTCATGCTGTTTGTTCAAGCGCAGCAGAATGATACTCACCTCCTTCTTGACCATCTTGATTGCTCTTTTTCAGATGTGCAGGGGGCACTGGTACAGGTGGCCACCGTGTTGGGGATGTCCACAGTCAGTTGGATGTTTTGGTTCCACAGTTGAACCAAGAGTTACCTCAAGTGATAGGGGAACTGTTGGATCAGCATGGTCTATCAGCATAATGGATTCAGTATGTAACCATGTTGGGAAGCAACACTGAGCGCTTTATGATGGACCTGGCATAATGGGTGGAAAAGCTTGAAGCCGTGATAGCTCAGATCATGGGAAGAGTAAGGCTTACAGAGCAGCAGATAATGGATCATGTTGGTAACATAGCAGCTGAATTCAGCCAGCTTCACATCAAGTGGAGTAATCAGTGGACAGCTGACAACGCGCTCATCCCCTTGTCAATGTCCCTCTAATATCTCCGGTTGGTACATTGAGTTACACAATTGGAAATCATTAATCAGGCTTAGCGCAGTCAAGCCATTCCTCTTCCGTTCATTGATATGGGAGAGTACGCAGATATGTGAGTATGGCTGGATACCCTTCAATGGGCCAACGAAGAACTGGTGCAAGAACGAGCTGCCCTCATTAACCAAGTAGATGAAGCTAACTGACAAGCGTATTATGCTGGCAAGAAGCACAAAAAATGCAGAGCGCAGTGGAGGACGTTTTCTCATGACTTCAGGTAGTGGAGCAGAAGCTGGACTCTGAATGGGAATTCCGTCATGAGTTACAAAATCAGTATGAGACACTTCAACAGGAATTTTAAGATGGCCAGTGTAGGTGTTACTCAGTTAAAGCGGAACAGATAATCAACGAGCATTTTGCTGAGCAAGCCAGAGCAAGGCGAAACGGTGAAGTTAGTGGTGATTTGGTAAAGGAATTCTATGGATTGGCTAACAAGTATCCCTCAGGGGTCATGGCAGACCCTCCTCGCAACCCTACTTTTTCTGAGTCCAATTCAGCAGATTTGCTTCCATCTGCCCGTCACTAAAATAGCTCACAAGGTTATATTTCCCTTTAGTCATTTGGAACCTAATTCAGATGCTCCTCATGGCTGGAGCTCAGAGCAAGGTGAAGCTGATTGAATCTAGAAACTACCACCCTTCATTCATGATGGGAATATGCACGGCTATTTTAAGTGATTCAAAACTTGCTGTGGAAGGGTCTTCAGATAAGCAGAAAGTGAAACTGTTGCTATCCGCTTTGGACGTGGAGATTTCCAATCAAGTCACCTGCTACCTTCTGAATAGCTCAGTATCTTATGAAGAGGTAAAAGCAACTGTTCTCTTGTTGTTTGAGGGCTTGGCTAAGATGGCCCAACAAAAGGCCAACTTCCTGACCGTACAGTTCCACTGAAATGAGTCTCTGTTAGAATTTTCTGAACAATTATTAGTGGAACCATATGTGTTAATAAGAGACAACATTTTATCCACTGAGTACATAGGTATAGCAATGACGGTGGCAGTCAAATCATATTGGGAATTACATAATGATATGCCTCTCGTTTTGGACAAAGATGCAGGGCTTATTCAGAGCAGGAACAATTTATGTCATCTCTCTTCCATGTTCAGCGTCCCCAATGTAGAGCAAGAGACCCCTGCTGTCGCCGCAGCATACTCCTCAGGATATGGGCTGCATCAACTGAGCTATAAACCGTTGGAACATTTTCATCCATCTTATATATCAGCAGATCCTTTTTGTCCTGTGTACGCTCAGCTGGTTCGTCCCTGACCTTTCAATGATACTGTTTTTTTGAACTGACCCTTCCGCTGCAAGGTATAGATGTGAACACTTTATTAATACTTGCTTCCAGTGCAGATGAAGAGGAAATATGCGGGTAATTGCCCTAGCAACCAGAAGGTGTATACAATGCCATCTGGGAAGATTGAGCATGGAAAAGCTCAAGCGGAGTAAAAACTGGACACTCTACCTCCCCTAATTCAAATTCAATTGCCACCAATGATTCTCAAGAGTCTCTTTTCATAGGACTCAGAACTTAGCTGGAAACTTGCTATACTAACAGCTTCTGTTGGATACCCCAGCTTCCATTACAGAGAGTGTTTATTCGCCCCCAAGCTCTGAGTTCCACCAGGATGTGAAGAAGCCACATGCATGGCAGATCCTGAAACAAACTAGCATAAGCAATGCGGAACCCTCAACAGACGTTGTCTTTCTAGTAGAGGTTAATGTAGGAATTCCAGTCAAAAAATCGCTATGGAGTATCCTCATGTTGGTATGGGTATATCCTCCTTCCTTAGTAACAAAAAGCCTTTGGACGTCCACATAATAAACACTGATTGTTCTTCTTATTTGGAGTGCACCTATTGTGACATTTTTGTTCAGAACACAGAAATCTGAGCTATCATAGACACTGGGGCCACTGTGAATATAATCTCTACTAGGTTGGTGGCTAAGCTTACGCTGAAGCTGTATGTATATCAAAGAGTAGTATATGGAACTGTGTGGACACAAAGCACTGTGTCTGAAGGAGCATACAGTGCATTGCCTTTGCGATTTGGGTCTGTTAAGGCTTCCACTCCAGTGGTGGTTCTACCAAAGCATAACTATGATATTCTAATCAGTGTGGCATTCATGAGGAAATTTGGAGCTGTGGTAGATATGGCGGAGGAAACCCTTAATATTTTGGGACAACAGATTCCCATCTACTTTACCTCTAGTGGAATCCCAACGGATCTTTTCTTCTCCGGTCAAATCAATCTGGCATACAGTGGCGTGGTGATTCCTGTCCTATATCTTTAAATGAAGCGGAGAACCAGAGCCCTCCCCAACGAGATCTATGAGTATAAAGGGATTCCGCTCCAAGCAGCAAGTGCTTTAAGCCTACCATATGGACACCTGTGCATAATAGAAACTGAGCTTGAAATTGACATCCCTAAAGGGTTATACGGGGAAATTGTGGGGGCCCACCATCAATCACAGCTTGAACCACATGTGGCTCCAGTGCTACTGTTACCTGGGAATGGGGAGGTGAAGTTACTGCTAGTAAATTTACAGAAGGAGACGATAACAATCCAGCAGCACCAAGTGGTGGCTTATCTACAATTGATTCCTATAGATGAAGTTTGTCATATTCATGATTTTGGATCATGGGAGGACCTCGGCCTAATGGCAAATTTGTCATTCGGCATAATGACAGAGGTTCCGCGGGAAACACTAACTGGATTGTTGGTGGAACAGCGAGAAGCGATAGCTTTATTTGAAAAGTACTGAGATATTTTTGCATACAATGATCATGATTTGGGGTGCGCCCAAGGGGTGGTACATTGAGTAGATACAGAGATCACCCTCCCATCTGATTGTGAACTATTAGTTGTTCAGAGGCGGTGGAAGAGGTTGTCTCTGATGAGGTAATAAACTGATCAAACAAGGGATGCTGGAGCCATTGAACAGTCCGTGGGCATTGCTGGTGCTCATTGTAAAGAAAAAAAGATGGCACAAATAGGGTTATTATTGACTATTGAAAGCTCAATAGCATAATGAAGAAAGATTCCTACCCCCTTCCACGAATTGACAATGTGTTAGATCGATTGGGAGGGGAAAATTATTTTTCTGCCATGGATTTGATCTTGGGGTACTGGCAGATCAAATTGCCATCAGTGGAACGGGAGAAATGTGCTATTATCACTTCAAAGGGGTTATTCTAGCTGACACATATGCCTCAGGGTTTATAAAATGCCATGGCTACGTTCCAGCGTTCTATGGATACAAATCTAGGTGAATTGAAGCTGCCTTGAATCTTAGTTTACCTCGATGATATCAATGTGTTCTTGCAAACATTTACAGAGCATCTTGCCCATCTAGAACAAATGTTCTTCTGACTCGCTAAAACTAATATAAAAATTAAGAATAGGAAGTGTCACTTTTTAAAGAGCAATTAGAGTACCTAGGGTTCATAGTGAATTTAAAAGGGCTTAAACTGCAGCCAGCAAAGGTGGAAGCAATAAGCAAGATGACCCACTCAGGTAATAAATGGGATATTCAAGTGTTCTTGGGGATGGTGGGTACTACCACCAGTCTATTCCAAACTTCAGTTGTTTTGGGGCACCGCTTTTTAGGTTGTTAAAGAAAAATGCCACTTTTTACTGAATGGAACGATGCCAAAATGCTTTCAATGTGTTACAAACCATGTTGGCGAGCACACCCATTTTGCAATATCCCAAGATTCAAAAAACAATTTATAGTACAAACAGATGCATCACTCTCCGCTTAGGGGCAGTATTATCCCATAAGGACGATGATGGCATGGAGCACCTTGTCACGTTTTTCAGTCAAAGCTTAAATTTTCATGAACAGAACTACACCGTGACCAAGTGGGAGTGCTTGTCAGTGATTTATGTGTACAAACAGTTTTTGGTATTTCTACATGGGGTAAAATTCCAAGTGGTGACAGATCATGCATCCTTGCGCTAGCTGCAGAATCTCTGTAAACCTGAAGTATGGCTTGCGTGTTGGAGACTGAAGCTCCAGGCATATGATTTCAAGATTGTACACCATCTGGGAGCAAAACATCAAAATTCAGATTGTCTTCCACAACTACCAACGGTTGCTATTACAGCGGATTTTTCTAACACTAGGTATGAGAAGATGGTGGTGTACAAATACCATGATGAGCCGCCGCAAGTGATCAAAGTACTAGATGGGCTTAGGCAGGATACTTTCCTACGTGATGGGGAACTATATAAGCGGATTGGAGACTTAACACTGAGTTTCCCTAAATCTTCCACTAGACCTGCAATTATTATGGATGCCCATTGGGTGGCAGGGCATGGAGGAGTGCAGAGAACGTTGGAGACTTTGCAACCCCGCTACTATTAGGAGAGCACGCATTATGATGTGCTGGAAACGGTAAGCTGTGGTTATCAGTGTCAAGTGGAGAAGCCTTTCCACAAGAAGACCACATACCAGCTGGTTAAGCCCCAGATTGCCTGGCATACCATTCCCTTAATGATGGGACCTCTGCAACTGGCACAAACTGATCTAAGTGTATAATCATTGCAATTGATCATTTGACAAGGTGGGTGGAGGCCAGGGCAATTAATGACTTGGGAGAGGTCACTACAGCCAAGTTTATTATGGAGTGCGTTATACAGTAACATGGCTTCCCAAAGTTCATCTTAACGGACAATGGAAACAATTTCACCTCGCACATTTTGCCCTAGTTGAAGGAGTTGATAACGATCCATGAATTTTTGACTACACCCAACCATCCGTAATCAAATGGAATAGTGGAACAGGTCAACGGAACCTTAGTGAACATAATCCATAAGTTGGTGAAGTATTAACCCTCAGAATGGAGTGCCCTTCTACCTACAGCTGTGTTTGCATATAACATCAGCTATCATTCATCCACTGGCAAGATCCCTTTCCAACTTCTTTATGGTCAACATCTGGCTCTGCCTTCTCTGCTTTACTCGTGTGTAGAGGACACTAGTGGTGTGAGACCCCAGCGGTATTTGATAATTATAACGAAAACGCTGATCAAGTTACAAATGGAGGCCTATTCTACCAGTTTGGTAAAGAAGATTTGCAATCAGGTGGCTGACCAGAAAAGATGGAGCGGACTTCCGCTATTTGCTGTAGGAGATCATGTCTTATTCCATGACTAACACAGATTTAGGCGGAAAAGGAAGCTCTCTAACATCTGGGATGGTCTGTTTGAGTTAATAGAGAAGACTGGCATGGATGCCTACACAATTAAGGAACCAGCAAGTAGTCAGATTATCAACTGAGTTCACACAAAATTCCTTCAAGCATATAAGCAATAGGAGCATATCATCCAGTCAAGGGGGTAATGTCAAGAAGTTGATATGACTGGATGATATGCTATACATTCTGGCAGATCAGAAATTGGAGTCAAGATGAGTCTCAAGATCGACAGAGAAGATATATGGATGAAAAGCAAATCAATCAAAGTGTTGACCGCTTGGAAAATTGAGGGAAATTCTGCCAAAACTTTGAGATAGATAAAAACTCCTAGAAAAGGGAAAATGAATTGGAGATTACCAAGCAGAGGATGCATTCAGCTTGGGAGACCAAGATTAAAGAGTTGAATGAAAGATTGAGAGGTGGAGGTCTTTTGGAGGTTTTTGGCAGATATATCTGCAATTATTAGAGGATTAATAAAGTTTTTGATAGAGGCAATTGCTCCATATACCTTTTATCAGTTTTTTATTAGAGTCAGTGATCTCCTTATCATCCAATTCAGTTACTCAGTGGCTAAGACCCTGTTTAAACCAACTTGGCGGAATCAAGCCGTTATGCTGAGAATTAACACAAATTTTATCCATTGTACCTCATTTGGTCTCATCAGTGGACTTAGCCCCTGATGCACCTCTTATTTCGCAGGTTTTAGCAGCCCAAATGACCTGTCCCAAAGGCGTGGATCTTCTGGAGCGATTGTCTCTTCCAGCTGAAAACATTCCCTAATTCCTTGGAAGAGAGCCTTATTCATTTTTGGTCACATGTGTGGGTCCCTCTTCTTCTTAGAGCCAAAGTGTTTCAGGCTCATCATGACCTCCCCACAGTCAGCCATCCTGGTAATAAGAAGTGTATTGACCTGATCAAGCGTACTTATAGTTGGGTGGGCTTGTCAAAACAAGTACCAGCCTGGATTGTCAATTGTGTCACCTGCACGCAGGCCAAGTCAGATTAATCAGGAAGGAATGGTATCCTTCACCCTTTACAATAGGCTGAGGGTCCATGGACATTGGTGTCCATGTATTTTATCATCAAACTTCCCTGTTCTAATGGGTTTACTGCAGTGATGGTGGTGGTTGATCGTATCACAAAATTTGCCATATTCATCCCATGCTACTGCACCATTACTTCAGAGGAAACTGCCCATCTCTTTGTGCGCCATGTGTTCTCTATGTTTGGTCTCCCGCAGGAGATTGTCAGCAACTGTGGGCCCCAGTTTACAGCGCGGTTCTGGAATGAGCTTTTGTCAATCTTGAAAATACACCCTGTTGATCCACAGCTTATCAACCCAGTCTGATGGACAAACTGAGCGGGTTAATCAGATCCTTGAGCAATATCTACGCTACAATGTGGCTGCTGCTCAGGATACCTGGGCTGATGACCTCCCACTCACTCAGTTTGTGTATAATAATGGAACACATGCCTCCGCTGGATTCTCTCCATATGAAGCAACCTTGGTGTACAACCCCTCTTCTCTGTTGGCCCATGCCTTTGCCCAAAGGTACCAGCTGCCACCAACCATGCTTGACATATCCAAACAACGCAGTCCCTATTTCAGGAGCATCTCACTAAGGCTATAAGCAACTATAAACAGTTTTCAGATTGTAAGCAGCTTCTGGCTTATGACATCAAGATCGATTCATAGTCATGCTTGATATGCGCCATTTGCAGATGCAGGTGCCCTCATGTAAATTTGCAAGCAAATGCTTGGGTCCCCATTTGGTGGAGGAATATTTGGGTAATGTGCTTTCTAGTTAAAATTACCACCTCACTGGAAGCAACACCCAGCCTTTCATGTATCTCAGCAACCCCATTCAAAGGGGCAATTCCCTCAGATCCAGAGTATATTGTGATCAAAGATGTGGAGGAGGATAAAGTGGAGGGCATCTTGGCTTCCTGAAAATCTTGTCAATAGCTTCAATATCTTGTTGCTTGGAAAGGCTATCCAGCCTACAATAACAGTTGGGTCAGAGATTGTGATTGTGAAAACTGCTCCAAGCTGATTGAGGCGTTCCATGTATCCCATCCAAAATCTCCTTGTCAAACCTCAAAGATTGCTGCTTTGATGGCGATCAAATTGCCTAAAGCCCACAAGAATGTGGCTCTCACACAATTCCTCAGTGGTGGTGTCCCCCCTTTGGCAAAAGGGAAGGGTAATGTAAGTCTGGGGGAGTGTCCCCTCTTCCTAGATCAGGCAGTATTCCCATTCTCCAACAAGAAAGGTCCTAAGAGGGCTGCTGTTCCTCTTGTCACGCAGGGCGATCTTGCCCATGTGGTAGATGAGCGTTGGGTAAAAGACATCACTCTGCTAATTCACCCACCAGTTCCCACAATTTCTTCTTCCAAATTAGTATGGCGAATTGAAGAACTTTATGCTGAAATATCTAGAATACCTACTCTCATGGCAATGAGGCCCAACGGGCATGCAAATTCAGGTAATGGAGTATTGGGGGTTAAATCCTCAGTCACACTAATCAGTGGCATTGAGCCACTGAGAAATGATGTGGACAATTTGAAATCTGCCTCTAAAACTTCAGAAACAACACCCAGTGAGCTTGTACCTAGTAAGTTAAGAATGTTTGATGTTGGATCTGCAGTGAAATTTGATGAGGGCATTGAGCCATCATCAAAAGTCATTTCCAGCTCCTGACCCTCCCCCCTCATATTATGATCATTGCTCATGGAATCCCGCTTAACCAAACAGATGCCAAAGTGACCAGATGCGGGTGGGATGGGTATCCTATACCTGTTCTAACTTCTTGGGACTTCCTGTATGTGGGGTGACCCTTGGAGGTTCCCATTGTCCATCATTTGAGACATCATTGCATTACCCGTTAAAAAAAGCAAAAGTCAAATTTTGGGCAACTGAGGCTGAATTAGCAGCAACTTGGACCACCGCCAACTCTTTCAAAGTTGTTTCCCATTATGTTTGATTTATTTACCCACTCCCTCTAAAGTTCACCAGGTTAGGTCAAAATTTGAGGGCCCCAATCCCATGCTTTGATAAGTTTCCCCAAATTCACAACTATTTAATCAGTTGTAATGCACTGAGGAAATTTTCAGTTGATTTTCTTTTTCAACTTTTAAATAAAATCCCATTTCCCTATTCTAGTTCTTATTATGTTCAAATTCAAACCACCTTTTCTGACTCAACTATTTCAACAACCCATGGGTCCTGGGGCCGTGTTTACCTGGTTTGTTGCTAGGTTTTTATACACAACTATGGCTTATGGGCGCATAGTGGCAAAATCTTTAACTGGACTCATAACAGTCATGCAAGCAGCAATGCCACTGGCATTCAGGTTTGTCATTTGGGTGCTTCAGCACTTAAACTGGCAGGCTGGATTAAAATTAACTTGCTGTCTTCATGACAGGATGGGTGTGGGTCAGGTGGATGCATGCAAGGTGAAGCACTAATTTCTCATGGAGTGAGAAATCAGCCAGAAAAGTGTGGCAGACTATTTGAGCCCGTCCAAATGTGTTTCCCCACAGGTTGAAAACACTAGGTGGTGGATCACTGCTGAACTACACTGGCACAGCAGGCAGCAGATCTGAGGATATTAATTTTAAAATGGATGTGGCTAGGTGGATTTGGTTAAATTTACTTTTTGTTAAATTTTGCATGAAAGTGATATTGAATGGAAAGAAAAGCCACCATTGAAACTATTTATTCAACCAAATATCAAAATACTCATCTGTAACAGTATACCAACTACCATTAAACTTATATAAAATTTTCCCTTATTACATAAAAAACTTTTTTATTTTACTATTTTAAATGGTTGTACTAATTCAGAAATCTTTTTGGGTGTGCGCACAACAACTTACCAAAGCTCACCGCAATCAGATAATTGTCATATAAACACATATGGAGCAAACAAAGAAGCATAAATTTCTATATCTATAGATAAGAAAGTGAAATAGTTTTTTCTTAAAAGCTAACATCTAGTTAAGCCTTTTTAGAAAGACGATAGACTTAGACCATATGTAAATTTTTTTAGCTATTGTCTGATACTCTTGAAATAATAAATAATTATCATAGGCCAAAACATTCAATTTTTTGTTCTTTTTATGATAAAGAAAAACAGCCTATTTAGAAATTCTCTCATTAAATAATAACCTCTATGAGCAGGAAATTTTATTCTGAATTCAAAAAGTGTACATCAGCTTTCTGAAGAACACAATTTAGAAAACTTTATAAAGTCAACATATAACCCTTGTTTCTGTATATATTAGTTAAAACCAAAATTTTGCTATTGCTCGATCTGTCCATATTGGAGATGAAACAATGCAAGTGTTAAAAATGAGAGAGTCTTTGAAAAATTTAATATGTGCTTTAAGTCAATAAAAAAGCTTAGAAACAGATGTATAAAAGGAAAATAACGCTTAAGAAGCATCAGGGAAAAAGTAAAAGGTAATGGCATTCTAAAGATAAGGCCATTTGAAGTAGCATCAGTTGAAGAGAATACACAAATTAGTTATATTTAGAAAATTGTGCTTATATACCTTCTCTAAGAACTTTTAGCACTTAATCATCACAAAACATGTTCAACACTTTCTGAAGAATAAATTTTGATTGAAGCAAACTTGCATAGCGACCTAGAGTGTTAGATGCATTCAGTTGATTTGGTACCAAGGGACTCAGCTAGATAATGTTTTTCAAGGCGTTGATACAAATAGTCAAGCAAGAGCTCTTTATAGAAAATATAGTTATCCATTATATGGAGCTCATTGTCATACCAATTAACAAACCACAAAACTTACCACTTGGAAAAGTCTTTAAAGTTCAGAAAATCCCAAGGTATGGTATAATCCAACCGTAATCCAACTATTTAATATCAGAGTTTTGTAAATTTTAATATATAAATTTTATTCGAGGTGGGCCGACCTGGGACGATACCGCACCGATTAGGGAAGTGAAGAAAATGGGAAAGGAGGATAAAACCCGGAAAACCTCCATGCGCGGCGTATGATAGGCCAGGAACTCCATGGATCGCCTTTGCTATTTGCTATCTCGGTTCGGGGCGTTGGTGCGCAAAACCATCACAGTCAAAATCGTCCCCTACCCAAAGTCCATTACCGGGATCGAACTCGGGAGGCAGTGGTAGGTCCATACTCTACCACTGGGGTATCCTCACTAATATCAGAGTTTTGTAGATTTAAATAAAATCAAGCTAAAATATCAGTTCAGACGTGAAAGAATGAAAGTTAAATATTGCTTTTTTAGGTAATTGAAGAGCTGGGGCTGAGATTTAAAATAAATAGATCTAAAATTGTTTAAGATGAAAAAATGATAGCTCATACTGCCAAAAGCTCAACTGCAAACTAAATGGAATGTCATTATTTTGTGTAAAAAGTGGATAAGGCCACTCTGGAAATGAAGGTACACCTGCCTAATCAACAATAAACTCGATGCCATTAAGAAAATGGAAAGATACTAAAGGGTAAGCAGAAGTATAAAAGGTTAAAATCTGCTGCTTGAGAGTAGTAAGGGGAGGGCTTAACCAAACCTTCATCAACCTTGAGCCAAGTTTAAGGAACATATACAAAAAAATATTGATAATAAATTGATTTATAATTTTAGTGAAAGCTACATAAAAAATACTCAGTTCCTTGATTGTTGCTGATGTAGGGGTTTAAGTATTGAAAATTTTAAAAAAGCTGAAGCTCCGGTTGGAAACAAAGCAGCTAGTAGACGCTGCAGAAACTTTGCAAAACAGGAGCTTGCCTTTTGGGCAAGAGGATATTGTCATAAAAACATAAGTTATGATCTACTTAAACTGAGTACCTCATCTGACCAAAGAGAGTATGTATGAACATTGTACTTTGTAGCTTATTGTGGT
Source organism: Massospora cicadina (assembly GCA_022478985.1). NCBI lineage: Eukaryota > Fungi > Entomophthoromycota > Entomophthoromycetes > Entomophthorales > Entomophthoraceae > Massospora > Massospora cicadina. The sequence goes on along the minus strand of JAKSZP010007991.1, from coordinate 5,368 downwards.
ATTACCTGGAATTGCTCAGGTTTAATAAACAAACAATTTTAATTGAGTATTTATTTAGATTTTATATTATAGATAAACCACTAAACTGTTTAGGTAAAACCATCAAGCATATCAAATCAATCAATCACCAATTGTTTGGTACAATCAAACTAAAACTAATAAAACAACCAAAAATCACCAACAACTTACTAAAACCATTTAACTTATTAAATCAACCAATCACTGACTTCTTACTAAAACCATCAAGCTTATTAATCAACCTAAAAATATTAAATTCTTGGAAAAACCATTAAAATATTGAATCAATCAAAATATCAGACTGCTCAGCTATAACAATATACTGACTATCATCAAAAAATATAGGATTTTCATTTGTTACATATAAAATTTTTTTATTTACCATGAAAATAATGGTTTTAAAAATTCATAAACCTTACCAGGGATGTGCACCACAACTCACCAAAGTTATATCATAATTAGATAGATGGTATAGAAACGCATAGAAGATGAATAAATAGACATTCATTTTTGTATATATCATAGATAGTTAGGAACTAATCATAGTTTAAAACAAGGTTTATACTTTGTAAGCTCATTTGGTTGTACCTAATCAGTAATAGGTAAATACTTTCATTTCATCAAGATTCAGGCCCTAGCCAATTGAAAGCAAGGTAGTTGTTGATGTATAATAAAGATAAAATCAATCTTATTTAATTAGGTGTGGTAAAATATTTGTACTTTGGTAGGCTTTTTCTTTCTGCTTGACATCACTTTCAAGCGAATTTATTAAAAGCATCCATTAAATTTTTTGTCGCCACCTGCACCATATCAGTTTTCCATTTATGTCAGCGGATCTACCACCTGCTGCCCCAGCGTGGGGCAGTGGCACTCCGCCTGCTAGCATTTTCTTCCCAGCAGGCAAATGCATGTGAACTGGCTCATCCAGTCTGCCTAATGCATTGGGCTGATTTGTCCCTCCAAGGAACTTATTATTACACTTAGCGCAAGTCCACCCAACCTACCCCACCCACTTGCTTTACCCTGATCCAAATTTGCTTTTGCCTCTGAGTCAAATATGGGCATCTCTTCCTGTATACTGACAAAGCAATAATTGAGCTGACAACATCCACATTTTCACCAGTGGGATTTATTGACTTCTGCCCTTATAGGGGCTATTTTGATATTGGTTTTCCCACTGAAGAGGACACAGCTGCTGCAGCAACTATGCCCTTAATATATAAAAACACACCTATTACCACAACCCGTACATGCCTCCCCAGTGACACCACAATGGTGGTAACCTTTGCAAACCTTCCTTCACACCTTCCCCCTCAAACACTCTATGAAGAATTGATGATGGGGCTGTCCAAATATGGTACAAACCTCATCCTCCACTTCCTGGTCTAAGCAGAGCTGAGCAGTTAGCGGCACCACAGGCAATGGCCACCATTACCCCCCACCAGCCAACCATAGCCCAGCACATCCCACCACATGCCTATATCCCATCTGCACCAGATAACTTCTTTTGGGCTTGTATTGACAACGGCTGCACTGTTTGCCCTCTCTGCCATAAGTTGGATCATTCCAAAAAACTGTAGCTACAATTCAAAACAAGCAGAATCCACTAAGCCCACACATGAGGCCACACAAACAGCGTTTGAGTGGGAATTTTGGCTGCCCCCACCCCCTCCAGCTGAACGCTCAAAAATCAACAAAACCTTTGCAACCAAAGCCCAAGCTGGCTTAATTTATCACAATACACCCAATCAGGATCAGGTTTAGACCCAAATTCAATTTAACTAATTTTACACCCCAAAACTTACCCAACCAAAACCATGTCCCTCCAAATCAATCATGCTTAACCAAAATCCCAGGGACTTTTTTGGATGAATTAACTGAATCTGGGGAAATTGTCTCACCTAACAACTTTCCATTTAATTTGGAACCATATCTACCTTCAGATTTTGATGCCCCATTTCCATCCAAGAAATATGTCCCAAAACCCACCACTACCCCATTCTTGAGTGACCATCAACTTGCTGAGGCCGCAGTGGCCTCTCCTGATAGCTGCCATCTCTGTGAAGCCATGGCACTATCTGTCACTGAATTTAATGAAGGGCTACATTTAATCAATTACCCCACTGATTTCCTTGATGTTGCAAAAGTGAAAATTGAACAATTAAGGGAAACTGCCAACCTGCTATCAAGCAAGATGTTGCACTGGCAGAATTTTCCCCTACCACGTGCATCACCAGAGCCACTATCACAAAATTTTCCCATCTTCCCAATGCATGCATACAAGCTGAACTGTAATGGATGGTATTAATCCGTTCATTGCATTTCAATTCAGGTTTGAAAAATCTGAACCCAAATTGATCCATTTAAAAAAATTTTTGGTGTTAGTCAGGTTTGGGCGCTGGGTTGTGCTTCAGCTGAATTATTGATTAGGCTCACAAGAGCCTAATCAATGGTTTAGGTGAGGCCCCAGAAGGGCGACCTTTAAGGTTGAGCCCACGCAATTCCAAACTTTGTTCAGATTTATCTCTCTCTCTTTCTCTGGTGGCCTCGGGGCCACCCTTACCTTATCTTACCTGATGATCCGTGCACAACAAGTTTTTGTTGCATCATCAAGAAATTGGGTTTTTGGGGTTTGATCTTCCTCAAATATCCTGTCTTTTCCTTGGTGTGTTCACGGCATCAGATTATTGGGATCCTGTTTGTCAGCAACTTTTTATTCAATAATAAATAAAATAAGGTTAATTCTGTGGTTTGCAACCTTGCTTACCTATTTTGTCTTTTTCTCACTTCAAATTTTCCTAATTCTGAGGTTTACTACCTCAAGAGTCCAGCTCACGCTGGACGTTTGGCATGAATTGCATTGAACCTAAGGTAAGATGGCAATCAGAAACTGGGACATTTCTGACTGTTACATTATTCTGAACCAAATGTGCTGCTAGCACGCCACCAGATCCCCAGTTTGGCTGACCTCAGTGGTTGCATCAGGTCCCAGTTGTCAAGTAACCAGCACTGGAGGGAGCTGGTGACTGATGGCCAACCTTGAACCTGAAGCAATTGTTGGTGCGAAATTCTGGTGGGGCCTTTCCCCCCACCAGGGATTTAGTTGGCACTGAGGGGACCTGGACCAGCAGGGCTCTCTCACCTATGGACAGTCCATTTGGTATGGGGACAGCCATCCAGCCGCGCTGGACTGTGCACCCCTTCCATGCTTCAGTTGGAGAGAGCGCCTTCCTGGTTGGGATAGGAAGACCATTGCCAACTGGGGCGCGGAAGGGGAGGCGCACCACAGCCAAGCACTGGGCATGCTTCCTCATGCTGTGTGGGCTGATTCTGGCAGCCCAGTCCCAATTTGCTCTTGCCTTTATCTTTTTCCTGCGAGGGGCCCAGAATTTCTCCAGGCTAATTTTCCTGGGGCTCAAGGTAACTCGCCCCAGGAAGCCCTCATGGTGGTGGCCTCCCGCTGTAGGGCCCCTCTTTGGGGAGGGGCCCTTCTTTAGCGGGGGGTAATGTAACGGATGGTATTAATCCATTCATTGCATTTCAATTCAGGTTCAGAAAATATGAACCCAAATTGATCCATTTAAAAAGATTTTTTGGTGTTAGTCAGGTTTGGGCGCTGGGTTGTGCTTCAGCTGAATTATTGATTAGGCTCACAAGAGCCTAATCAATGGTTTAGGTGAGGCCCCAGAAGGGCGACCTTTAAGGTTGAGCCCACGCAATTCCAAACTTTGTTCAGAATTCTCTCTCTCTTTCTCTGGTAGCCCTGGGGCCGCCCTTACCTTATCTTACCTGATGATCCGCGCACAACAAGTTTTTGTTGCGTCAACAAAAACTTGGGTTTTTGGGGTTTGATCTCCCTCAAATATCTTTCTTTTCCTTGGTGTGTTCATGGCATCAGATTATTGGGATCCTGTTTGTCAGTGACTTTTTATTCGATAATAAATAAAATAAGGTTAATTTTAAGGTTTGCAACCTCACTTACCTATTTCATCTTTTTCTCACTTCGAATTTCCCTAATTCTGAGGTTTACTACCTCAAGAGTCCAGCTCACGCTGGACGTTCAGCGTGAATTGTGTCAAACCTAAGGTAAGATGGCAATTGGAAACTGGGACGTTTCCAACCGTTACATGAACACTTTGTTGCCAAATTCCTGAAGGCTATGCTCCAGGCCAGATTGTTACCAAAGAAATTAACAATTTTCTATTTTTCCTTGACCCACATCCTGTGGATGCCCCAACCCCTTTGCTCTCAGCTTTGATCTGCATCTTCATTTGTGAAGATGAAATCAATAATCCGCCTGATCCCCCTCCCTCTCCCCCTCCGCCATGGTGGAATAAGCGGTTCACAACTGCTATGCCTGGTAGGTTAATTTTCCTTTTTGTTTTGGCATCTCACCACTCATTTAGGGCATTTGCTTTGTGTTTTTGGTTGTTATTTTTGTATCAGTAATATCTATCCCCTGGTTGGCTTACCTCAAGTAAATTTGAAAATTTGAAAATATTTGTACTTTTTACTTTTTGAAGCCTATAAAAAGGGCTAATTCAATAATATACTTTTTTACTAAATTAATGTTAGTATAGTTATTATATACAATATGATTAGTAATTATGTTTTCCCCTAAGGTCTTTTGGGAAGGGGGATTTAATGGTTGGGACTTTACTCAAATAATCTTAACTAGAGAGTAGATATTAGAATATCCACGCTTACACTGCAAAAAATATCATCAAAATGAATCTTGTCCTCCATTAATATATATCATTTAAACTATTTTATATACTTTAAAATAGTTTTTACTGGATAGCTCATTATTCAATATATAGCAAAACTATGAATGCAAACTATATGAAGGTTATCATCATTTAACTTAAGATAAAACATTTGATAGATGATAGTTAAAGGAGTTAGCTTTATGACTTTATTTAAATACAAAAGTGTTGGTTATATAAACAGGCTTTGAATTAACCATTTGACTATTATTAAACTTCATTATAGCTATCTATATTATTATACAGCAATAAGTGTATCTTAGCTTTATTAATATACCAACTTATCTGATATATCATAAATATATATATTTTACTTAATATACTTTTTTATCTAAAAAGATTCAGCAGTAACAAGAACCAACTCATATGTGTAAGTCTCAGGGGAGTGTCCTTTAGCTCTTGATCAAGCTATATTTCCGTTACCAAATAAGAAAACACTGAAGAGGATGGCGGTACCCCTCATCACCCAGGGCGATCTCACCCATGTAGTTGATGAGTGATGGGTGATAGCCCATCCACTTCATATCCCACCCCCAATTCCCTCACTCACCTCAGCAGAACTGTTGTGGGGAATTAGTGAAATC
>JAKSZP010007990.1:0-196810 GCA_022478985.1 Massospora cicadina | reverse complement strand
TGGGGTGAACTGAATCAGAGGGTGACAATGCAAAAGAATTTTAACTAAAAAGAACGTCAGCTTTGAACTAACCGTGCCTTGGATTTAGTCAATACATAGATGGGTTTACTTAGTTTGATATAACTTTACCAACAGCTTTTAATGCACATGACATTGGCCATTGATTTAGCCAACTAAATGAAGACTATCAACAAGGCCCTGATTTTTATATAAGTCGCCTACAAGGCTGTGTTAGGCACCAAGTCAACAACCACTTCAACCTTAACAGAAAGCTCTTTGCTTGCTTTAAACTCTCCTTAACCGCTCAAAGTCACTTTTGAGCGATTTTAAATTAAGTTTATTTATCCACAGCCATCTGCCCAAACCTATTCTTTGATGTCCTTGGCTCTGCCGCCTGCCACTCCAGTGTGGGGCAGCAGTGCACCCCCACATAGCCTTTTCCGCCCTGCAGGCAAGCGTGTTCAGATGGGTTCAAACAGCCCGCCCACTGCTTCCAACCGTTTTGTCCCCCCACGGGACTTAGCGCTCCACCTGGCGCGCGTCCACCCTTCTCGCCCCCATCCTCTCGCCCTCCCTCGCTCTGCTATTCGCTATTGCCTCAGAGTGGACTATGGGCGTTTGTTCCCATATGCTGATAAGGCAATTAATGACCTAGCCACTACAGCCTTTGCGCCAGCTGGCTTTATAGACTTCCACCCTTTTAAGGGCTACTTTGACGTTGGGTTCCAATTTGAGAAGGTTGCTGAAGCGGCAGCACAAACTCCTCTAATATATAAAAAACCCCCCATTCCCACAACCCGTACTCGCCTCCCTTCAGACACCACGCTAGTGGTATCTTTTGCAAATCTCCCATCCCACCTTCCACCCCAGGTTTTGTATGACCAGTTGGTCGCGGGGCTCATGGCTTATGGCACTCAGCCCAACCTCATCTTTGCCATTCCATCTGGTGCAGAATGCCTTGCTGCTCCTCGTGCAACAGCCACCATCATACCACACCACCATACCATAGCCCAACAAATCCCACCCCGCGCTAGTGTGGCTGCAGCGCCTGATCATTTCTTTTGGGCTCGGGTCAATAATGGTAGGCAGATTTGTTCCCTCTTCTTTGGCCTTGACCATGCAAAAAGAGCATGCCCTAAGGCCAAATCCGCTGATGCAGCTTCTGAGCCCCCCTCTGGAGGTTCAGTATGGGGTGCTTTACTGCCCCCTCCCACCCTCCAATCTCGTTCAGTGGGCCCACATAGAAAATCAGCCCCACCCAAAACCTCCATCCTCACTCTCCCACCTAAATCTACGCCATCCAGTCAGAGCAATGCTTGGACCAACATTCGCACCCAAGCAGCTGCCCATTCGCCTAATCCTACCCACTCAAATTTAAACGCCACTATTCCAGTGAACCAAAATCCATGGGATCTATTGGCTGAAACTGACGACTCAGGTAATATCCCCATTAGTAAGCATACAGGTCAACCTCTCTGCCCTGGCAATTATGGTCGGGCAGAATTTTTCCTTCCTGACTTCAATGAAACCCCTACCCCTCGCCATTTTGCTCCTCTACCCAATACAGCCCCCTTCCAAAGTGACCACCAGCTCGCCTTAGCTGCGGTGGCCTCTCCTCATTGCCCAAAACTACGCACCGCGGTGGCCCAGTCAGTGGCTCAGCTCCAGAACGGCCTGCCCAACATCTTATTCCCCCCTAATCCCTGAATCTCCCTGCAGTGACATCTCAAAACTATTTGATGATGCTGAAATCGCTGTTATGAATGTCGCAACGCTTGCTTCATTCAACCCCTCAGCCAAAATCACCCGCCACAGTATCTCCCTTTTCACCCAACTTCCTGAAGCCCACAAAGAAGCTGAAGTTCTCCTCCCAGCTTTTGTTGAAACACTTTCCCATCATTATCTTGATGCAGAAGTGGAAAACTCCTACTACGCTGACCTCAGCCCCACTATGCAGATGCCCCAACGCCCTGGCTCTCTGCTCTGATCTGGTACTGTAACCAACACCCCTTGATCGAGGAGGGTCTTTCTGAAAACCAACCCCCTGACCCCTCCTCACCCTCTGCCATGGTGGGTTAAGCAGTTTCTGCTTCCCACCTGGTTAGTAGTTTGTTTTGCCGTTTTGAGTGATGTGATCAGTACTGTCCGTCCCCTGGTCAGCGTACCTCAAATAAATTGAGAAATTGAGAAAGCTCTTTGCTTTAAGCCACAATGATAAATCTATGCGGAGATTCTACCACTTTATCATACAGAAGTACCCTGCCAAGTTCAAGTGTAACAACTTTCAACAATAACTCATTTGGAGAAATGCTAATATATAAGAAGAAAATAAGAAGAGACAAAAAAGACACAGATAGTCCAGTAAGTGGGTAGAATACCACACCAATGAAATCAATGATTATAAATCTTGTTCAATAATAGAGTCAGGATTACTATTACATAAGGGCCAATACAAAGTGACTGTCCTTAAACTTCTGCAGTCCAACCCAAGTAAATTATAAGCCCAAACAAGTAATCTTATCTGTCCCAAGTATAACTCCAATTCAGATTGTCAAAAACTGGAGAATATGATGAGAAGTTTTTTGACACTAACTTTAAATAGATTGCGTAAATAGATGACATATCACCTGAGTCTTTTATGTAGTCTTAACTACATGAAAAGTAAAAGATGGTCATTAAGGATTCTAAAGTAATACCTACTACAGTCTGTTGATTGTAAAGAGCATTTAAAAATGTAAGTTAACTTATATACGGTCAAATTACTGCAGATTTGAATACCTGCGCACCTGTCAATATCATCTCATCAAAGCTAATAAATAGATTAAAATTTTCACCAGATGTCAATTTAAGCCAAATATAACTATGTCAAGCCTGATAAAAACAAAGAATTGGGAAAATGCAGCAATATCTCTATTCCTTGCGCAAAGCCTTGTCTTTTCTGGATGTGGTGCTTGAGAATGAACACTATGATTTTAACATAGGAACACAGTTCCAAGTAGAGCTTAAAGATATATTAAATTATAAATAGAGTTCTTTCAATCTTTTTAATTACAAAATTTCACTAACAATCCAGGAGAAGGATTAAAAGGAGCGGTAGAAGAAAGTGTGCCTTGTTGAAACTGAACATTCAATTTTCCCCATCAACTATATCTTGAAGAAACAAAGGACAAAACTACTACCTCATAATGCTTTAAATGAATTAGGACTGCCCTTGTATGCCAGTGAGGAATTAGACCATATGCCTGGAGGGCTGAAAAGAACGTTCTTCAACATCAGAGTATATTCTTGAACAAACGTTACTATAATATATTTTCTGATGGAGTTAAAGATCAAAAGCCACGAGTGACACAAGTATTATAACTCCATTTCCAAAAAAATAAACTTAAGCTTAGAAACTTAATAAAGTGAACAATACAATTAAAAGAAAAGATGGTAGCCAGAGCAAATGTGAGCCGGTATGTTGGTTTCAAGTCAACTTAAATGATAGCTGGAATTGATAAAATTTGGCAGTAAGATACAATTGAACAAGAAGAGTATGGCATTAAAAACTCTTGAAAAAATATAAAGATATACTCGGTATTGTACCTAATGACTATGGACTTTGCAAAGTGGGGGTCTACAAGATTGAATTTAGAAGTGCAATATCCTTTTGATCCAAACCCTAGAGACTGTTTAATATTATAACGCTATCATATCATAAGGAGTGCAACAGCTTATGGACGTTACCTTGATACGCCCATACAGGAGTCCTTGGTCTTCAGCCCTACTATCAGTGAAAATTAAGGATGGGACTCACAAGCTTGGCATATATTGTAAGATATTGAATGATCTAACTAATAAAGACTCATACATTGCCACGCATCAATAATTCTTAACGAGGCTTATATAGTTGAATTACTTCTCTGCAGTTGATTTAGCTTTCAGAATTACAAAAGCCTTTTTCTCCAGAAAGACTAGGGGAAGTGTTCGTTTACACCATCCTTGCCCTTTGCAGAACAACCCATATGCCACAAGGAATCTTTAAGGTCCAAGCTACATTTTAAAGAGCTAAAGATCAGATATTCAGAGATTTAAAAAATGATCTTCTCTTTGGAAGGTATTACTATTGAGCAATCAGTATTGCAATGGGGTAGATTCTGCACATTTGGCTTTGCACTCAAAATGGTATCACTGTATGATGAAAGTATAACACGAAGTAAACGTTAATGTTGATAATAACTAAGCCTTAAATAGGTGTAAATTGCTAAAATATGCTGTAGTCTTACTGAGTACTACCAGCGGTAGAAATCCATAGTGATGATAAGCTGAAGGTTCACTGATGAATTTAATAGCCAAAATGGTCGTTGTTGCAATTATCCTTGTTCTAATCCATGCATCAATATTTGAGATGTAAAAGATTTGAGATCCCTACTCTTAAAATAAGCCTTGGAAAGTCAACTCTTGAGCCATTGCTAATGAAACCCGTCCCTGAAGGCACTGATGGAAGTATTAATCAGGAAGAATCATGCACATGAGAATCGATGGAATTGCCTTCAGCCACTTCATTCTCACTTCCCAAACCTAAAGAGGCGCGATCCTCACAAGTACAGTCATTGGGAAGATGCAGAACAATGAGGGACCAAGCCAGCAGTTGACCCGGAAGACTATGAAAAATTATGATTGTACAATTTCATGAAGGTCCCCTGGCACCACGTCCCCACAAAACCTATAAATATTAACACTTTCTAACTCAATAGTTTAGTCTATTTAGTCCCATCCTTTTGTCTTCATTGACCACTCCACTAATCTACAGCTTCAAGTCAAATTTAAAACTTTAGTACAGTCAATAAAAACTGTTACAATAAGGTAAGTGGTGCTTACTACAAGAGGCTCTGAGCTGTTAGTGAAAAACGTCTATCACAAAAAAAGAAAAATATAGTAATTAAAAAACCTAATGATTGGTTGAGAAACATAACACAATGGATTAACACCTCTCAGCATGAGGTACCTCCTATCCAGCCTGAGAGCCTTGAGTTTCTGGCACCTTCTAGTTTACCTTACCATCTGTTGACAATGATCAGTATCAACTCTAGTATGAGAACCTCAACAATATTATTCAATTAAAATTGAACAGCATCTGCTCTGTGGGTGGACCTTCCAGTCGCTCTCACGTCTCTTCAGTACCTTCCATGATGTGAAATTAATAAACTTGACTCTACTACCATCAGAAAAATAGCTCTGGGCACTAAACACTATCTCCAGAGCTTCGTCTATCTGGCCATTCACCACTTCCTACAAGTAGTCAGGGTAGTCACCATGAAGTAACATGATAGCCAGGGCTTACCTAAACCCTACACTCAAATATTGTTGAAGTATAAAATGGGGTTTCCTCTTTCATTCATTACAACTGAGAAGCCATTGTTAATAACCTTCAATTAATCAATGAGACTCATAATCAGCTCGCTATTTTTGCTAGTAGGACTTTTCTTTAACCTTAATGGCCAGCTTTGTCAAATAATGTAGCTCTTTGAGGTCACCTGAAATCAATGCTTCAACCAGATCAAGGACCTTGTATGGACCCTACACCAACCCTACCAGGTGACCCTTCTACAACATTGCCTCTGAAAGTGAAGGGCCCAAAGGGACCCAGGGGGCCAGAAGGTCCAGAAGGCCCCAAAAGTCACTGTGGGCCACAAGGACCTTCCCGTCCTGCAGTGCCTACACCTGGCAATCCTAACGGATCCTGGAAACAATTTGTGCTTACAGTGCTTGCTACTTTATGAGATTGAATATGTAATATGGCCCAAGGTTTTAAGTTGCGATTAGATGGATTGCCACTTAACCCCAGATTGTTCATTTGAGGCCTTGTCAGATGAAATGGATAACTTCAGTGCCTTTGCCAAGCTCACCGATGGTCACATCACTCAGCTTGAACAAACCTATCACGGGTTTGAACCATATTTAATATCTTTAAGAGTTAGCTGCTTTACCAACGTGCTGATATTCAAGCGCTAAAGAAGCAGGTTGCCCACAAAGCCTTTGAGACCGCTCTCGACCAAAATTGGGATGATATATAGGAGGATTTGAAAAACTAAGATGACAATTGAATTAACAAGCCCCTCATGACTACAAGGAAACCAAGATCTCTGAGCTGGCACCAGTTTCTGGCATCAATACTCTCTCCACCCCTCTTGTGACTAATTCAAAGCCTAGTTTTAAGGAGAAGTTCACCCCAGGACAGGCATTTATTGCCTCTTTCCTATATGTTTATGAAAGCTCAATTGAGGAGGTTATGGACCAGCAGAAGGTGAAGCACATCCATTCCTGCTTAAATAGACCATGGAGATTATGAATTTCCATCTAAAGGAATACTATACCTGGGAACAGGTCTGTTCCGCTCTAATCCAGGAATTTGGAAGCAACCAAACTTTAGCTAATCAGAATCAGGCATTCATAATCATTCGTTTGAACAAAGGAGAAAGTTTAGAGGAGTTCACCAGCTGATTCTATGGCCAATTGCAACCTTTAATAACCACTAATTGTATCATCTTGGATGACGCCATAACTGTGGTAATCTCCCATTGAGATCTCATCTTGAGGTCCAGAGGCACATGATTAGCCAGAAAAATAGCATAACTTGAATTTTGGGAAGTTGAGGAAGCCCTTTACGATATTCCTACATCTACCTTTCATCCCAAGTCTACTACATCCGACTCCTCCAGTTGCCATAAGGTCCACTTTGTCAAGAATCTGAAGAAATTACTACCCTCAATGCTCTTACTGCAATGTTCTGTAATAGAGCTAAGACTTATTGATAGAGACTTGATGAGGAGGCGGGAATTAGACCGTCAGCATGAAGGAAGAGGCACTTGATGCTGACATCCCTTTAGCGCCTCTATTATGTTTAGCCACCTCTAATGAGACTATCACTGTCATAGCAGAAGAATTTAATTAGGTACCCATTGATAATAAAGAAACTGAACTGGTTACTCTTCTTCTGATGAACCTCCTATGTTTCTCACTCCCCCAGTTTGGGAGCATATCTAGTGCATCAGCATTCAAGTCTGAGATCCCTGCCCATGTCATTGTTGACAGTGGTACCCCATGAATTTCATTCCATATAAACTAATGAAGTTCATCAAAACTGCTCTGGACTTGCCCCAGTACATGGAGCATGTCACGGCTGGACCACAATACAATCGATCAATTGGTGCCTATTCTTCTCTACCTATTTGCTTTTGGAAGCTTTCCTTGAATATCCCTGCCATTGTGTTAGACAACCCAAGATATGACCTTCTCCTAGGGAATCAGTTTATTTGAGATTATACGGCCATTGTCATTATGATGAGGGATTCCTATCCCTTTTAGGACACAGGCTTCATTGGTTTTGAAACCTCCAATGAGTCCAAGATGGAAGTCAAAGCAAGGGATTGCCTTTTGGTGAGCAATGACCACATTGACTGGCCTAAGTATCATGTAAGGGGTTCTCACATAGTATACCTTCTCCTGCAGTAGATGGCCAAGAAGGCATGCCAATTTATTTGCCTAGACGACCACTATACCACTAAAGTCATAGGTTAACATTGACACCTGGGTCCATATCAAAGATTTCTATGGATAACTGCTCAAAATCTGGGGTCTGGATAATCCATCTTTAATGAGGTCATGACCTGTCCCAGAGTCTAAATTCCACCTATGCTGAGTTCATATTGGTGTTATTGACTAATCTCACAGACAAACCTAGGTTAGTGGGGCCTAATACTCCCATCACTTATGACACCATTTCCAGAAGAGTCCATCAATGACGTCCATAGCTTTTGCGTTCTAAGGGTTTTTTGGGTTAGAAACCCCTTCATCAGTATCTCTGGCTAACACCTCTATTAGGCAAGAGCTCACTAATGAGCAACAGGGCCATGTTAATAAATTTCTGGAGGAATAATATACCTCTTTTAAACCTCTACCTATGATTTCAGGAAAAATAAACGGTTTGTTGCATCATGTTGAGACTTGGGACGCGCCCCATTTGGTCCCGTCCCTACTGAAAAAGTAAAGTGAAGAGGATCAGGTAGCTTTTGAGCTTGAGCAACTATTTGAAGCTAGGCTATTGGTGCTTTCCTAGCCCTTGGGCCTCCTTTTTTATGTTAATTTAAAAGAATCCTGGAAGTCAACGTGTGGTAATGAGCCACTGATGTCTTAGCTCCACTTCTAGGAATAACTATTGCCCCTTGCCATGAATCAACGACTCTCACCACTTGCTTGCCGGTTACAATACTTTTCTGCTATGGATCTCATTAGCGGATATCAGCAAGTAGAACTTACATCCAAAGAAAAATCCAAAGGCGCGGTATAGCCAACGAAGGGCTATTCGAGCCACTAGGATGCACCAGGGCCTTTGCAAAGTGCTCACCACCTTTCAACGCACTATGGACGGGATCCTTGGAGATTTGAAGTTATCCTATGACCTTGCAAACCTCAATGATATAACTGTCTTCTCGCAAACCTTAATGGATATGTGAAACACCTCCTGGAAGTCTTTAACCATCTTAGAAAGGCCTTGATAAAGCTTAAGCTTTAAAGTGCTCCTTCTTGCAATCTTAAATGAGTTCCTTTGACATAATAGTCTCGAAAGATGGTATTCAGCTATTCAGGATAAAGTTAACAAACTATAAATATGTCAGCTCTCAGAGCCATAGGGATATTCAAGTCTTCTGGGCGTGGCTGGTTATTATTATCAGTTCATTCCTTAGTTTGCCAACTTACCCAAGCCCCTGATCTACCTCATACAGGAAAGATGTGCTTTTAAGTGGCGGCATAAACAGGAACAGGCGTTTAATGCGTTGCAGACCAGATTTGTACAGAACCTATTCTAGTTCATCAATGCTCCAATCAAAGTTTTTTGCTATTAACAGACACTAGTAATATCACTGTTGGGGTCATCCTAGATCACCACAATGAAGATCAGGTTAATACCCCACGGCTTACTCCAGAAAAACCCTGAATAAGGCTAAATGGAACTATAGCTTCCAAGCATGAGTGTCTAATGTTTTATTGGCAATCAAGCATTTTGAGCCTTATTATATTGGCATCCATTAAACCGTTATCACTCACCATTATTTGCTTAAATGCTGCAGCAGATGAAGGCCCTGGACATCCAATTAACAAGACGGTTCTTGAGGCCGCAAAGTACAATATTTACTTTTATCCATTGCACAAGAACGATTAATCAGAAAGCTGAAAGTTTCTTAAGGATACTGGCATTTACTTCATTGAACCCTGAAGAAGTCAAATATACAGTTTAATTTTATGTAGAAAGAGGAGTAGGAGACTCCTATGAGCCAATCTTAGCTCTGAAAGCTGACCCAAGACAATCAAATTAAAGGAAGAACGCTGTTTAAGTAAATCAATAAAAATGACTCCCTTATATTCATCCTTCTTCCCAAATTGATATTGTAATAGAAGGACATATGGCTGTTTGGCATGGGGCATTGAAAAAGACCCATAAGTGGCTGAAGAAATGATGCTACTGGGAATGAATGGTTGAGACCATCAAGGAAGTCCTAGAAACTTGTATTACTTGTTGATCCCAAGATCAAGCCAGACCCCATATCATAATTTGGTCATGGCTTTATCAGGCCCCTTTAATGTTGTCAGCATCGATGTGGTGAGCCCCATCCCACTGGGGTACACGGCCATAAATGTATCCTTTTAGCTATGGACCATTTAACCAAAATAGAGAGAAGATATTTCTGTCCCTGCTGCTACTGTGAAAGCCATGGCCTATCCTTATTTAATCCATTTAACAGAGCATGGATGCCCACAAACTTTACTATTAGACAGTGAGCTATATTTCACTTTTCAAGTAGTCCAATAACTTCGCTTTTGGAACTAACTAGAGTTTCACACCCCTTACCACTATTTAACCAATGGATATGTATAACGTGCTTCTAGAACCCTCATCTTTATCTTTCGGAAAATGGTCTCCTCTGACCCTACCCACAAAAACTATTACTTATCCAGCGCCTTTCCAGCTTAACAAACAAGCTAACATCAAATAATCAAGATATCCCCTCATTTGAAGCTTTATATGGGCATGCTCCCTGATTACCCATTAGTGTTCAGTCCCTTCTCAATTCCTCCATTCCTGAGAACTCTGACTTAACCATAGGGGCCTTACCAATGGAATTGTCTGTCATTAAGCCCTGGCCACTCAAGACATTGTCACCACCATTGAAAAGGGAGAAATCCCAATTTAATAAGCCATCCCTACTTAAATATTTTCCAATTGAGCAACCTCATTCTTTTTTATCACTATTGAACCAGAGGTTGATGGAATAAGTCGATATTCTTTGGCCCAGAACATATAAGATCATTTATGAGGTAAACTCCGAGTACTATATTGCTGACTTTGATCAGGGGACAAAAGTGAACTTAGTAAATGACCTATTTCTTAGGCCCTGTTATAAATTTGGCAATTCTCTATATATCCGCCGAAGGGTTTTTCGCGCAGGTTTATGCCCACTGTTCAATTGGAATGGAAAATATGACTTTTGCGGTTCCTTGTGACGCTTGTAAACAACAACTATAATAAAACAGGAGCAATTTACCCCAAAGCACTTCTTTATTTTAATATAATAAACTTGGAATATATCTTTTAGTATGCTCCCTCTTACTTCCTTTTTATTTAAACTTTAAAAACCTCCTCTGTCAATCCCCTCGTCTCACTGATATCCCAGCAACCCCAGTCAGTACTGACTCTTTCAATTAGTTTATTCGTTCTTTGTACTCTCATTAGTTTCTGCTTGTTGTTCTTCAATTCTTTATCGCACTGATTCAAGGCAATGCAAATTGTCTTTTGTCAAATGTTGACATTGCCTTATCGCCCTATTTTGAAGGCAATCCAATATGACCTGTTATAACCCATTATCGCCTCATCCTAAGGCGATTGAATACTTATAGCTCTGACACATCCTCGTGGATTCTGTCCATTGAATCTTTGGCGGAATTCCTCCAATATATTGGTCATAATTGTGGATTGTCGTCTAGTCATATATATTCATGACATTACCCTCCTTGACTGGACAATAATCTGTACATATCTTTTTCCATAAACGCCATGTGAACCATTATGCACCAACAGCCACGAGTCCATGATTTTAATTTATTCTTTCATAAGTGGCTTGGTGCAGAGTTGCCCAACCCAGACCACATCCCTCTTCCCAAAGTTCCTCTTCCCCGCAGCTGATGAGGATGAGGCTGACGTGGACCTTGCGACCGTTCTAACCCAGGAAGATCTCCTTCCTAAATTTGTCAGCAATTTGGCTTTTTCTCGCGCCCCCTTCAGGGACACAGTGGCCCAGCTACGCTGGGGAGGGGATCGGAGCTGAGGGCCTTCATATAATGAAGCGGCCCAGCTCCTGGCGAGCAGCTTTAGTCGCCTAGTGCTTTCATCTCCTGCCAAGCCTCATCCCATGGATCTATCTGTTCAGCGGATGCTGTGCTTCATGTAGTGGGTAATAGCCAGCTGTTTGGGTCATTTCCCCACGCTCCTACCCACTTCCAGCCCCTGAGGGTAAACTTCTGCACCAATCAGCTAGCTCGCCTTCACTCTGGGGTCACCGCAGCATTCAACACCCTCAGCGCCAATTATCCATCACAGTAACTTCCCATAATGGCACTCTTAGGTAATCTAATTTTACATCCCACAACTGCTTTAGGTTTAGGAATAGAGCTTCACCCAGCAGCCCTTGATTAGAACCAGCGAGCAGCATTCACAGTAACTGCTCCTTATCTGATAGCTTATCCAAGCATGGAGGACTTCCTTGTAGATTGCCTGGCGCTGGGCGCAGCCTTTTCCCCTCAAGCTGGAACTGACCTGCTTACTCGCCAGTTCTTATGACTCCAACCCACTCTGCTAGCTTAATCGTTGATTTCACAAGATCATCAACACATGTGGTTGTGGGCTTGCTCCTAGGGGCAATAACAGATTCAACTTGATTACCCAGCTGAGCTCTCACCACCTCGCCTGTTGCCATGGAACCCCAGTCCATCCTCCTCTTCCAGTCCTTTCACACCGGCCTCCCCTCCGCAGACTAGCGCAGTGGCCCTGAGTGGACGTTGGCCCCCTCACTCTCACCTTGGCAGCCTTTACCTCCACCTCAAACCCCAGAAGAGTCCATAGAAATTATGGCACCCTCGAAGTGGTGGAAGAAGAAACAAAGGTCCCATCAATCAAAACAAAAGGAACACCCCAAGAAGCTGAAATAAGACAGGAAGACAAAGTCATCAAATTGAAAGACCTCCATAGCAACCCCAAATAAATGTAGTTAAAACTCAAATAAGATATTATGTATAAGCATTTACACCATCATCATTATCATTTACATTTTTTTCTTTTAAGAGAGGCTCTATTACCGCTTATATGGGCAAAGGAATATCGCGTGCACTCAATTGATAATATGACTGTTAATGGGATCCTTGATAATATAAGCATCAACTCCCATTTTTTCTATTATCTCAAATGGCACAATCCAAATATTCGCGAGCTTGTGCTTCCACCCAAACCCATGCTGATCGTGAAATAGCACCATATCTCCATCTTTAAACTGTGCTAGGATACTTCGCCATACCTGATTGGCATCCTGGTTTTTGATTTTCTTGGTTAAGCTGAACAATTAAGCTTTGGTTTGTACTTTAATTAGCATATTTGCTAGGGCAGTTAAACAGCATTGTGGATCCTTTCGCTGATGTCCTCTACACAGGCATATAGAAGCGCAGGAAGAGCGGGATGCTGTCTATAAATCAGTTGGAAGGTGCTTTTCCATAAGGCAGAATGGCAGCAAATATTGTAGGCGAACACCGTGGTAGAAAGGAGGGTACTCCAATTGGAGGGCCTATCTGTGACCCAACTTCCGTAGAATAATCACCAGGGTCCCATTAACCCGTTTAACCAATTCATTGGACTCAGGGTGATACAGGGTTGTTAGGAGCCCGCGGATGGCCATCAAATTGTTGAGCTTGGGTAAATTGTGAGAGGTGAAGTTGGTTCCATTATCAGTAAAGATAAAATGTGGGCAGCTGTGACACTGAATGATGCATTCCATTACAAACTTAGTCACACTAATTGCCCCTAGATCCTGAATAGCTCACGCCTCAACAAACCTGGTCAAGTGGTCAATTGCCATCAGGATATACTTAGACCGGTTAGCTCCAGTTGGCAGAGGTCCCATGACATTGATAGAGACTGTATGTCAAGTAAAGTGAGGCTTTACTAACTGGTATGAAGTCTTCTAGTGGAAAAGCTTCTCCACCTGGCACTGATGGAAGCAGGACAGGGTCTCAAGCACATCAAATTGCATGCTTACACAATAATACCGCGGCCTCAACAATTCAAGAGTCTTCCAGACTCCACCATGACCAACTGCTTGGTGTGCACTCATGATAATATTTGGTCTGGTCAAAGGTCTGGGGATATTCGCGGTAGTGTCCCATATATGCTTATATAATTTACAGTTTTTCTGGAACGTATTGGTCCTGAGTCCATCTAGTAGCTTGATAACTTGAGGCGATTCATCATCATACTTTCCACTGAGCATTTTGTCAAACATTATGTCACTTAAATCCGCCATAACTGCAAATATTGGCAATCTTGCTAAGCAATTGACGTTTTGGTGTTTTGTTCCTGGTTGATGTAGAATTTCAAAGTCATAAGCTTGCAGCTTAAGAGCCCATTGGGCTAGCCACTCCTCCAGCTCTCTCAAATTCTTTAACCTTCGCAACAATGCATGATCTTTTGTTACTTTAAACTTTACTCCATGCAAGTAGACTCAAAACTGCTTATAGGCATAAATTACCGCTAAGCACTCCCACTCAGTTATGGTGTAATTTCGTTCATGGCAATTCAAGCTACAGCTACAGTATGCCGCGGGGTGCTCCTCCCCCTCATTGTCCTTCTGAAACAGGACCGCCCCAACAGTGGAAAGCGACGCATCCACCTAAACTATAAATTTCTAATTAAAATTAGGGTTGCACAACACAGGCGCACTAATTAGTGCCGTTTATAGTGTATCAAAGGTGCATTGGCGCCATTCCATCCATTCAAACATGGCATCCTTCTTTAGTAGCTCAAACAGCAGATCTCCGATGCTACTGAAATTGGGTATGAAGTTTAGGTAATAACCCAACATCTCCAAAAACATCTGAATGTCCCACTTACTAACTGGCTTAGTCATCTTCTGGATAGCCTCCATCTTGGCAGGTT
Organism: Massospora cicadina; assembly: GCA_022478985.1. Taxonomy (NCBI): domain Eukaryota; kingdom Fungi; phylum Entomophthoromycota; class Entomophthoromycetes; order Entomophthorales; family Entomophthoraceae; genus Massospora; species Massospora cicadina. The sequence goes on along the minus strand of JAKSZP010007990.1, from coordinate 182,574 downwards.
GGGGTCTTAGCCCAGTTACATCCACCATAAACCCAAAGCACTCCAGCTGATCATTGATGAAGTGTCATTTCCAAGGCTTGATTTTAATACTGGCCTCAGCCAGTTGGCGAAATACCTCTTCCAGATGGGTAAAGTGCTCAGTGAACGTGTGAGAGAAAACATTAATATTGTCAAGGTATACAAGTACACACAACAGCTTCAAATCACCCAGAATGGTGTCCATTGCTCGTTGGAATGTAGCTGAGGCATTACATAGCCCTTGTGGCATATGAGTTGGTTGGAAAAGGCCTTTTAGATGTGATTATGGCGCATTTTTATTGTTCCGCTGTGGGCAACTCAATTTGCCATAAACTGGATATCATATCCATTGCCAAGAAGTAGTGAGCTCCACTTAACTGATCCAGTACATCATCAAAATGAAGTAGAGGGCATGAGTCTTTTTGGTGATACTATTGAGCTTCTGGTAGTCAATTACTATGCAGTTAGTACCAACCTTCTTTTTAACAATTAGGACAGGCAAAGCCCATGGACTCTTAGATGGTTCAAGATTCCCTGCTCTAGCTGCTTGTCAATCTCATCAGTGAGGACTTCTTCAACTGCCCTTGATCAGCGGATTGGCTGAGACCTGACGGGGGATGATCCCCAGTGTCCAGACGATGAACAACCCCTGAGTGCACCCCAAATTATTATTGTCAACAGCAAAAATCCCTGTGTATTTTTGAAATAAAGCTTCCGCCTGATCATTCTGGTCTTCCAATAACCCCACAAAATTCTCCCATGGTACAGCTGCCATTACACCGAGATGCAGTTCGATGGGTAGACCAAATTCATCCAGAGAACTGAACTTGTTAACCTGGTTAAACTTTTAAACAGGGTTCATATGTAGATATGCTATAATCTGATGCTGGCGGATTCAAATTGTTGTGTTCCAAAGTTTTTAAATAACTTGATCTCTCCATGGCCCAGAAGTATGATGCCTGGAGCCACGTGGGGCTCAAGCCGCAACTGCTGATAAGGCCCAATAATCTCCCCATAGAGCCCAGCTGGCACTTCCATCTCTAACTCAGTGTTTACTATTACTTGATGTCCAGAGGGAATGGATATAGCTCCAGCTGCTCTAAACGGTAGCCCTTGATATTCGTATACCTGATGGGGAAGGGCCTGAGTTTTCCCTTCTAATCGATGATAGCGCACTGGAATCACCCCATTGCTGTAGGCAAAGTTGATCTGTCCCATATGCATAGAGCCCTTTGGCACTCCGCTGGAGGTGAAATAAATTGGGATCCGCTGTCCCAAAATGGCTAGGGTCTCTTCCATCATGTCAACGACAGCCCCATAGTGTTGCATAAAGGCAGTCCCAATAAACAGATCATAGTTGCTATTTTTTAATACCACCGCCAGAGCCACAACAACAATGGATCCAAACTTCAAGGGAAGCGCGCTATAAGCTCCCTCAGAGACTGTGGTTTCTGCTCCAGAGGTCCCATACACCATCCAGTGGTATATGTCTGGTTTTAAAGACGATTTCGCCACCAATTTAGTGGAGACAATGTTAATAGGAGCACCCATTTCAATTATAGCTTGTACTCGGGTTTTGGCCACCACAATGTCACAGTAAGTGCACTCTGAGTAAGATGAATGCCGGTTATTTGCTATGTGTACATTCAGTGGTTCATTTTTTTCCCAGGAAACTTAAATTACCCATGCCAACTTTAGGGCACAGTGTTACAATAGCGTCCACTGGAAGGGCGACATCTACTCCTCTCAGGGACAAAGCATCTGCAAACGTTTCTAACTGGTCTGACGGACTTTGGTCAAACATCTGACAAGCGTAAGGCTTCTGTCACTCCTGAGACCCTTTGTCCGCCATTTCTTTGGCTTGTGCTTGGGTCAGCACATTTACTCCCCCAACCAGCTGTTTGTAGAGGAATATATCGTCACACTGGGAGGCATCTGCTGCAATTAATACAGTAGATTCAGGTGAAGCGCTTAAATTTGAGATAGTGGAAGTAGAGAGTAACATCTCTAATCCGCTCTGACTTTTCCCTGATAACATTGATCCTGTTGTACATGAGGGATCTATCAATTGGGGCACCATTATCTCATGTGCCTGGGGCAACTGCAAGAAAACAACGTACCCCATAGGACCTACGTCTGTTCTTAATATAAGTTGGCCCACTTGGAAGGTTGTTCTGAAGAGGATCAGCGTAACCAGACCCACGTCAGTAGAACGCCTGCTGCCAATCAGCGTATTTAGGCTGAAGCAGTAGTTGGCCAGTTGTTAATCAGCAGCTATGGAATGGATGTTGGACTGCGGTGAGTAACCTGGTGGAACCCGCACCAACAAGTTGATTCCACTCACATGATTATGTTTGACAACAGCGACATTGTGTATCTGTATAATATTGGGTGGAGGGAAAGTTACAGCTAAGTGACATTTAACTGAACAAGTTTAATAAGAGGTACATCTCCCTCAAACAATGGGGCCATGACATTGTAAAGCTCAGGGTATGGCTTCATCACTGAGGCCATTGCAATGCACACATCAACTTCAGATAAAATTCCTGCCCCAAACAACATGTTAGCTTCCTTTGTAAATTGCTCATCAAATGCGGTGAGGGTCTCATTTTGCTGAAACCAAATGTTTAAGAACTTGGCTTTCCACAGTGGCATCTTTGCAGTTCCGCTAAACAACTGCAGCACCGTTACCTTATCTTCTTGGTATGTAATGGAACTATCTGAAAGGTAACAAAAGACTAGATCAGCACTCCCAACATCCAAGGAGGAGATCAATAGCTTCTCCCTCCGCCAATCTAAAGCTCCTTCAATTGTAAACTCAAATCATCAAAAGAACCCATGTATATTCCCTTCATGATCAAATGGCGGCAGCTTATCACTTTAAACCTCCTGGAGCAACTCATCTTTTCTTTTGAGCATAGTATCCAATGCAAGTTTCAGCTTCTCATATTCAACAAGCCCAGCGTGTCATGCAGATTCCTTATCAAAGCAACCTGGATGTGACATAGCCAGCAACTGAGTTTTCATCTTATTGTAATTGATCAATGGTCCCCCTGTAGTATGCATTACTTGTTGTAATTTCATTGATTCCCTATATATTCGCCAAAGGGTTTTCGCGCAGGTTTATGCCCACTGTTCAATTGGAATGGAAAATATGACTTTTGCGGTTCCTTGTGACGCTTGTAAATAACAATTATAATAAAACTGGAGCAATTTCCCCCAAAACACTTCTTTATTTTAATATAAAAAAACTTGCATATCTCTTATAGTCTGCTCCCTTTACTTCCTTTTTCTTTAAACTCTAAAAACCTCCTCTGTCAATCCCCTCTTCTCACTGATCTCCCAACAACCCCAGTCAGTACTGACTCTTTCATTTAGATTATTCGTATGATGTACTCTAATTGGTTTCAGCTTGTTGTTCTTCAGTTATTTATCGCCCTGATTCAAGGCAATCCAAATTGTCTTTTGTCAAATGTCAATATCGCCTTATCACTCTATTTTGAAGGCAATCCAATATGACCCATTATAACCAATTATCGCCTCATCCTAAGGCGATTGAATACTAATAGCTCTGAAACATTCTTGGCGGATTCTTTCCATTGAATCTTCAGCGGAATTCCTCAAATGATTTGTTAGTCATAATTGTGACTTGTCATCCATTCATATAGATTCTCGACAGGCCCTATACCCCCTCTGACAGGATCATGAGGGGGGCGTTATAAGGATTTTGGATGATGAGTAATTAAGACTTCTGCTCCAAATTGAGCCTCACTAAGTCGAGTCTCTACCATCACAAATGAAACCTGTTCCTGAAGGCACCAATGAGAGTTTAATTAGGAGCATCATGAAATTGATAATTGATAGAGATGCCTTCAGTAATTTCATCCCCACTTCATGAACCTTGAGAGGCGTGTCCCCATCATTGCAGTCATGAGGACGACGCAGAACATGAGGACTCTGACCAGGCAGTTGATCTTGTAAACTGTGAAAGATCCTGATCATACAGGGCCATGGAGGTCCTTTAGGCACCACATCCCCACACATCTTATAAATTTTTGAAACTTACTAACTCGATGATGTAATCTTAATTCACCCCATCTTTTTCATCTTTATTGACCTCTCCACTCATTACAGCTTTGAGCCCATTTTTTAACTACATCTACAATCAAGTGAACTGTTACACTGAGACTGTGGCCTCTTAAAAATTTACGTTGAGGCCTCTTGGAGGTAGTTGGTTCGCTGGCCTTCCCCATAATGCCTAAATCTTTTTACTTTTCCTATTTTTGGTCCAGTAATGGATTGCCGACATTGTAGCAAGGATATGGCATGAGGTCAGGTACACCCCCAAGCAGATTGGTCTTTGGGTGGCGGGATCATGTGTGAAATTCATCCAGATTTTTCTAGTTTTTTCTGTCACAATTGGCTGGAATGTTCATGGTTTATTCAACTGGACGATTTGGCAGTTCCCAATGGGAATGTAGTGGGATGTGAGATGTAGAATTTATGTGATGGAAGAAACTTTTCTCTCTCATTGCAATCTTTTTGCAACTTATTCAATTCAAGTCTGATTCTAGTTTGATAATCTCACAGAGGAGATTAGTCTGCGCCCATGTCAGGGAGCAGTTGGGCAAGTAAGGTAAGAGGAGCAGGTGGTAGGCCCACAGCCTCAAATGTTCGAAAACGCCCTGGAGAAACCAGTGGAATAGAAAAAAATATAAAAAAACTGACAGTCACTATTTCCCTAGAAAACCTCGCTTGGCAAGCGCAATGCAACCAGTACATCAACACGCCGCACTCCCAACCACTCTCATTGGTGGAATACGGAGTCCATGTGTTTCTGGACATCCAACAAACAGCTCTATGAAAAAATTTTGTGGGGATGTGCACACTTTTTTACTGACTGCAGTGTACATCACAACTCACTCCATGTCACGTGGTTGGCTGGACCTTGGTTTCAAAAAAAGATTCAGCAGACAAAGCTGCTGCGGTGCATGTAGTGATCGACCTCCCCAAAGGGCAATGGGTTATCGAAACCAAATGCACCAGATGGACAAAATCAAACCAAATTTTCCTCACATTTGACTTTTTGCCTACTACAGTAAAACGTGCCATTTTGGAGCAGCACCTGAAGGATGGTCTCACCGTTTATGGCGAAATACAATATTTTGAGATGCAATGCTTTATGCTGATGCCACACCTGTACACTGGCAAAGCCATCACAGTTCTGACCTTAACTGAGAAGATCGTGAAGGACCTAACCCAGATCCCGCACTCCACATATATCAATATTTGAGGCATACCACCCTCCCTTTCTGGGTAACCGTGGACCAAGCGCCCCCATCTGTACCCGCTGTGACGCGTTTGGCCATAAGGAACATGCATGCCCCACCAAGGAGGGCATCACATTCCAAGAGCACCCCTCAGCGGCCATGGCCAGTGGAGAGGCGCACTATGAACCAACTGCAAGCACCAAAGAGGCTTTCGCGTGGGGAGCACAAGGCTGCTACCTACCAGTAAAACCTATTTCTCTGCAAGAGTGGAAGAAGGCCAAGAAGTTCCGCAGGGCCGCGGCCAAGGAAGCAGCCAAAGTCACCACTGCTATCCCACACTCCCGACGCCAGGAGGACATTGAAACCTTTGTGGTGGAAGCAACTTGGGAATCCATTAACCAATCAGATTGGGAAGCCCATGCCGATTGGGCCACCCAATCTGAGAATCCAATGGGTGACTTGATTTCACCCAATCTTTGCAACCAAGCTCCGGTCAAAACTGACTTGGGGTCCAACCTACCTGAAATTTTTTTTGACCTGATCATTGGTGCACCGAACTCATCCATACCGCAAAAAATTTGTTTGATGTCAGGGAAACAAAAAGTGAGGGCAAAAGCCAACGCAAACCTTTCTGCTAAAGTAACAAAACTACTGATAGTGTTGATGCAAACACCCATGCTGATGTGAAGGCCTGTGGGGATCTAGAGGAGGCTAGTGGGCCTGGGTGCCCACCCTCTTGCACCTAAGGTGCAATGGAGGAAACCTTCACTTTAGGGATGTTGAATATTGCTGGACTCAAGGCCTCGCCATCCCAGGCTAGGAAACTGAGTTTTTTACAAAAAAATTTACCCGTGGATATCCTGGCCATCCAGGAGTCCCACTGTCCGCGAGGTTCTGAGGATGCTTAGAAAACCATGAACCTCCCATCCCTATCCTTTTGGTCAGAGCACTGTGGGTGCTAGTTCAGAAAACAATATTTTCCAACTTTTATTGTTAGAATCCTTCCTCAATGGCTGAGTTCTCATTGTCAATTTCTCATGGGTCGATGCAAGCACATGCTATCATCAACATCTATGCCCCAACCTGTGCACGAGAACATCAGGAATTTTTCTCATTGGTCAAATCCCTCTCGTTACCCCCAGACCCTTTCATAGTCAGTAATATGAACTGTTGGCTAAACACACCAACAGACCGTTGGCCTTCCTCCTTCCACGCCCCCAGGGTCATGTAGAACTTCGCGTTCTAAAGGCCACCCTTGGTTAATGGATGCGCTGCCACGGTGAGCCCCACTGCTCGAAAACATGATGCAACCCCACGTCCACAACAGATAATTAAGGTCCATGACCCACATAGACCTTATCCTTACGCCGGCGAAATTCCAACCTCACATTTCCCCTTCAAAAACAACGAAAATTGAATTCTCCAACCACTGGCTGGTCTTGATAATCTACCACTTACCTGTCACAGTGGCTAAGGCCCCACATTGGTGCAAACTCCGCCCTCCCAAACTTGCATCGCCAGAATTTTCCACTTGGGTGGAATCAGCAACTTTGGCAAAAGAGTTTGTTACACCATTTTGCGCGGACCCCATCTCCACATGGGCAGCCTTCAAAGAGGATAATCCGCCACTCTCACCACCTCTCCTCCTGATGCTCACGAGCCACATTGGCCATCATCTCATGCGCTCAATCAGAGTTGGCACACCTGGAGTCCAACATCCCAGCCACAGGATACAGCCCTGCATGGGGCTGGAAGTGGGTTGAGGCAGCCACCCACCTCAACGCACTCAAAAGGCAACACAAACATCGTGTTTGTGTTCAGTACAAGGCCAAAAACACTACAGAGGGCGACAAGTGCACCACATATTTTTTAGTAAAATTTGCACCACGCTAGAGTGTGGCCTGCACACAGGTGCGAAGATCAGATGATTACATCATGGATATGCCAGCCAAAGTGGCAATTAAAACACAAAAGTATTACTCCAAGTTATACCAATCCGATCTAATTCAGCCAGCCAAAGTGGCGGAATTTCTCGACTGAACCCACATCCACACCATTTCCTGATACCCGGAAATAATGAATTTGATTACTCCAAACAAATTATGGACAGCCATCCGCAGTGCACCAAACCGGAAATGCCCAGGACCAGACGGCAATCCATATGAATTCCATAAAAGTACTTCAAATATATATCCCCACTACTGCTTGCCTCACTTAACCAGAGCCTTCTGAAAACGCGCCTCCTACCAGGAGGACAAGAGACCTTCAACGTCACACTCTTCAAGAAAGGGAACAAGCTAGACTTAGCCAACTGGCCAACCATTTCTTTAACTAACATGGATACAAAATTTTAACTAAAATCATGGCTAACCGTTTAGGGATTGTAGCATGTGCCACCATCACCCCAGAACAATTTGGTTTCGTACCTAGAAGGTCGATTTGGGACAACATGCACTCTGTGGCTAACGCATGCCAGTCCACAGCCTCTGGGGCACTTGTATTCTTGGACCAACAGAAGGCCTATGATAGAGTAAACTGGGAATACCTCAGGGTCTGCCTCCATCAATTCCGCTTACCCCCTCGCTTCATCAACTGGGTGATGCTGCTCACGGAATCTGCAACAATGGCAGTACATGGCCCTGGCTTCCTAACGGAAGTAGTCCGCCTTAAAGGGGCTTGCGACAAGGGGACCCCCTTAGCGCACTCTTATACAACTTCAGCCTTGACCCACTACTTAAAAACGTTAATGCCCAACTCACTGGGGTCCATGTGCCAGGCCAAGCCCCAATTAAGATGATGGCGTTTGCAGATGACTGTGTGGTTGGGGTGTCCAAAAATAAAGATGCACGCGCACTTGAAGCTCTCATCCAGGAGTATTCCCGGGTAAGTAATGCTGCACTGAACGCTTCCAAAATTGAAATCATCCTCCTTGGTCAGTATCAAACCTGCTGGGCCCCAGCGACCAGTGCCCAGCCCAGCCCATCTGCTCGCACACGTGCTCGCCCTCCCAGCTCACCCCATACCACCCCACTGGTGCTCCCCTTCGTGCCACGCCCTATCATAGGGCCGGTCCACCATCTGGGCGTGTGGGTGGAGGCAGGTGGGTATGCATCAGCAGTAATGGAGAGTTGTATTTTAGACAATGTGACGAAGCGCATTGCCTCCCTCAGAGCCCACCCTACCTCCCTTACTGGCAGGGTTGTTTTAGCCAACTCTATGCTCCTCTCCAAAGTCTGGTTTGGAGCCCACGCCATCCTCTTCTCCCCAAGCTTTTCAAATCCTTGTATGCCCTGCTGCAAGGATGGCTTTGGTTGGGCCGCCCACCACCAGTACGGCTAGAGGTCATGTTTGGCCCTCATCATCATGGAGGCATGGGCCTGCTTGACTTCACAGCCCATGCTGCCAAGATCCTGTGCACCTAGATTGCGGCCGTCACTGCCCCTACGCTCCCCTCCCAACACTGGTCCTGCGCGGCCCGCTCCAACTTCTCCCGCGCCTTGGGCCTTAACAATCCATCAAACCCTCACTCCCTGATGAAATACCTGGTTTACACCCATCGGCCACAGGTCCTCACGGGACTAAAACCCACTACAAACGAATCCTCCTCTCCATGCGGAGCGCTGAGTGGAGAATTCGTATAAGCAGACACACAGCCCAGAGAGGCTGCCCCTCTCCTCAGTTTACACAAGAGGTACAGGGGCTACCCATCAAAGACTGCGTGATCCCCTCACGGCCCCATGTCCTATCCAGGGTGGACTACCTGGACATGTTGGACATCCCTTACTCCATTGAGACCCAAAAAACTATCTGGAAATACGCACACCATCCTCTGTTGCAGCCTCAAATCCGTTCCCATGTGTGGCATTGCCTGAGGCGGGTATACCATACAGCTGAGTGCTCTAACGCTTTACACTCATCCTGCGTCATGTGTGGCCAGTATGGAACGCTGTTCCACCGCCTGGAGAAGTGTCCTATTTCTAAAGTGATATGGCGCGAAGTATAACGTCTGCTGGGCCAGGATCAAACACATCCCTTCAGTCTGTCAAAAGATAAGTTTGCTTTATCAATGGCCTTCCCCCTTCCACCCTCCCTCCATGCTCTGGTGGTTGCAATCGCCATGTGGACTATCCACACGATTGTCTTGGATGCCATCACAGGCTCCACCCCCACCCTCCCAGAAGCTGTCCACAGATTTCGGTCTCATTTGGTGGACCACTTTCAGGTGTGGATGTTTGGATAACTCCCACTGTGTCGCTGACAGCTGGTCTCCTCCTGGTTCCCAGTTTGGCTCATCAAATCAGACCCTTTCCTCCACACGTGTTCAACTGTGGCCATGGCCCCTTCCCAAGTTCCCTCCCCCTCCCCATAAGTGGCGTTCCCGCTGGCAACAAGAGATAGCATCGCTTCTCTGGGGTGCCTTCCCTGTTACTAAGTTTTGTCTCTTTTGGGTCAAATTCGGAGATGTCTGTCCCATGGTCAGCCTTCCTCACAATAAATTTAAAATTTATGTAATGGATCATAGGATTCAACCATCATATTTCAGGGTCATATATTGGAAATAAAAAACTTAATTTCAGGATCAGAAAATTTCTACCAAAATATATGATGGCGGATCAATGGGGACTAATATGCTGAGGTTATTGATAGGGTATATTGGCATTGGATCAGGCCTATAAGGCAGTAGGGGATTATTGCCAAGGTCATTATCCTATATTTTTTAAACTCAAAATTGCAAGATTTTCCACCATTTGATCAAACATAGGGGATTGATGGATTATCTGAAGTTGGTGGCGAAGTTATTTATTGGTGTGCTGGCAGTTTGACGCCTTTATGGAATCACTTCAAAATTTTGCAGGTACTCAATTGATGTTATGCTTTTTCATGGGGTCCTTGATGGAGTACGTGTCAGTTGAAGTTTTATTGATGACATTAAACGCTACTTTTCAGATGTGTTTGAGCTTACTAGTCCGGCCAAACCCAAGTTGTCAGAGTAAAGTGCTTGCTCCTATGTGGAAGCAAGGAAGAGAATGGCGGTTCTGGTTGTTGAGCTCTCTTCAGCTCATTTTCTGGGACAGCGCGTGTGAATAAGCCCTAATTTAATAGCTGATAAATACTAAACAAGATTGTCATGATATACCCTCAACTATACCTCCTTATGCCTCATGTCACTGATGCTCCCACCCCAAAGCTGTCCGCCATGGTCCGCCAGCTAAAGTGGGCGCCAGACAAAAGTTTCCCCAAAGCCTCCTTGCCATCTGATATGGATTTCTAGGCTGATAACCTAGGGGCTGTATTAGTTTTTTTTTGTTTTTGATAATCCCTTCTTTTGGCCCATTTGCAAATAAAGATGCGTGGCGGCTCCCCCTTTTGGGTTAACACCACTAGTACTAGTACTAAAAATGTTGTCATGATATTGACTGGGGGACATTCCTTCTCTATGGACACAGGAATACGGTATTGGCAGTAGCTCAGGTTTTCATCCATACAGGAGCTAGAAGGGGGCTCTTCCCATAGATGAGTGAAACACTATTGTATACAAAGACGATAGAGGGCAAGGGAGAAATCCGTTCAATGGTTTGCCTAACCCCAATTTCTGTAGGATACCAACTAAGGTACCATTGACCTTTTTCACTGTTTCATTGTTTTTGGGGTGATTAGGCGCCATCAGGAATCCCCGGACCCCCATCAAATTGCTAAGTTTGGCAACTATTTGGGAGGTAAAAATTTGTTCCTTTATCCATTAGGAGGAACTGGGTACCTGTGTTTATAAATGACATTATCCAAAATAACTTGGCAGTCATCACCACCCCCAGGTCTCTAGTCAGCTTGGCTTCAACCCATTTTGTAAGGTGGTCAATGGTGACCACAATATACTTGAACTGGCCCCAGTTGATGGTTAACGGTCCCATGACTTTAATTGACAGTGTGGAACGTGAAGTTTGGTTTGACCATCTACTATGAGGTGCTTTTCTGGTATTGCGCTTCCTCTTGACTCTCTCCGCAGCAGCCAAGAGACTTTGTGGATATCAAAAATGCATCAATTCCCATTAAATGTTTTGCTTAAGTAGCTTGTACATCTTTTTAAATCCGCCATGGTCTATGGCTATATGATACCCAATGACAAAGTCCATAGGTTTGCGGATTGTGGTATAAAATACTCATGTTCCTTTATTAATTTGAAATTTTTCCGCCCATGATGGCGGTGTACCTCATCAAACAGTCTAGGTCGCGCTGTACTCCTTCAGGTTCATTATTGCGTCCTTGTTCAGCATTTTGTCATGCATGTCATTGGCAATATCAGCGGTCAAAAATGACATGGATATTATAAACAGTCATTCAGAGTTTCGTGATTCACTAAATGCTGGTGTTGAATCTCAAAGTCATATTCCTGCAGCTCCAGTGCCCAGCGCGATAGAAGCCCTTCCAGCTCTTTGAGGTTCCGAAGCAATCTAAGTGAAGAGTGGGAAATTAACACCTTAAAATGAACTACATGGACGTAGACCCTGAATTTCTTACAGGCGTAGATTTATGCTAGACAGCCTTTCTAGGTTACCATATAATTCCATTTGTGCACATCTAGTTCTTGATTTCAACATGCTATGTGATGTTCTACCTCTTTATCGTCAAGCTGTGACAACATGGACCCTACAGCGGCAAAAGATGCGTCTTTCTGGATTATAAATGCTTATCCAAATTTGGATACATTAATATCAGCACTTAGTCAAGACATGTCTGAAGTCACTGAATAACTGCTGGCAGGTTAGCATCATTTTTTTGGGTACCATTCATAAAAAGATGGAATAGCAATCCGCTATGTTACTGAAATTCTTATAAACTGCTTTTAGTAGCTGACCATCCCCAAGAAGACTAGATGTCCTGCTTACTGGTCAGCGTCCTTATCTTTTTGGTAGCTTCAGCTTTGGCCAGCTGCAGTAGTAGGCCCTTTTTTAAGATAATGAAGCCAAAGTACTTAAGCTGCTCTTTTGAAAAAGTTGCATTTCTGGGGCTTGATTTTCAAATTGGCAATGGCGAGCTAGTAGTAAACTTCCTTTAATTGCTGCAGATGTTTGCCAAACTTCATAAAAATGTAATTATTCTTTAAGTAAACCAAATTATATGAGATTTGAGATCTCCCGATATGCTGTCTTTGGCCATTAAAATGTGGTGGGGCATTGCATAGCCCTTGTGGCAATCACATGGGTTAAATCAGACCTTACATCTTTATAATGGCACACTTTTCTTGATTTTCCTATGGAAGCTCTATCTGGCAGTAACAAGAGATCAGATCCAAAGTGGAAAAGTATGTAGCTCTGCCAAGCAATTTAATTTGTCGTCATTTTGGGGAAGATAATTCAAATCCTTCTTTGTAATCTTGTTGATGCGCTGGTAATTGATTACCGTTCATTTGGACCCGTCCTTATTTTTTCACTATTAGAACTGGTGACGCCCAAGGACTCTTTGATGCTACTAGCATACCTCTCTGCATTAGCTGGTAATCTCTCCATTGACTGCTTCATCAGCTGCCCTGGATAGGCGGATAGGGCGGAAGTGGATCAGTATGTGGATAACCATGTTTAAAAGGTGTAGCACATCATTAGCACATCCCAAATCAAAGGCATCAGTCATAGATTTTTTTATTTCTTGTCTAAAGCCATCACTTGGTCTTTCTCCTCCTCTGATAGGCCAACAAGCGACTCACAGGGTTAACCAAGTGGATGGCCTCACATCTTTCTTCATCCAACATGAACTCTTCCAGAGTCCCAAACTCATGTACGTCCTTCACTTCTTCCATCAGTAAAATGTGTAAGAAAGTGACAAGTTGGTGTCACTTCACCTGAATCAGGTGTAAGTGGAGGTTAGATAATAATACGTTGATCTTCCATGATATGGGAGAATGATGCAGGTGATACGATTAATTCATGGTATGAGCAGTTAAAGGGGGAAAACACTTCATCATGTAAGCCCAATAATATCTGAAAGTCAATGTCAGTCTTCACTATAGCCTGTTTCCCTGGAAAGATAGTCAGTTATTGTCCTATTCTCAGTGGAATGCCATCCGATTTATAATTTAATGCAGCAGTTGTCTAGTCTGACTGCGCCCTTTCCAATACATGATTAGTATGATACCATACTAGTTGGGCAAATTTATGTATAGTAGTGCTTACTTTTATGTCTGCTTGTCTCCACACTAATAATACATCTGCAGGTTCTGACTGAGAATATCCAGATTAGATTCCTCAAAATCAGTCTTGACGATTTATTTCCTCATAAAAGAGGCTTGAAGAGTATGTCATAATGTGTGTATGTTAAGATGATGGCAGGGGCTGACACAATGATAGCACCAAACCTTATGGCAGAGTGCTGTAGCCCCTAGCGCAGTTGTTTAATTGGGCCCCACAGTTTCATATTCTTTGTGATAATTTGTTTTCTTGTGATAGCCACAGGCATATTATTCGCTTTCTCTATACAATGTTTATGGGGGCTCCACTAAAAACTATAGCTCAGACTCAAAATTTGCCTGCACTAATGTCGTAAATACACTCAGAATAATAAGAGTCATTGGTATTAATTAAATGTATGCCAAGCCTGTCAGCTTGGCCCAAATAGGAGTGCAGCTGTCGCATAGCAGAGGACTGGTTTTCTAAAACTCATTAAAGAGAATGTTTATGTTGACTTCTTCCAATCTCGCACGTTGCTTTTATAATGGGCAAATCATGCTGCTCCAGCTGTTGTGAATAGGTTTTCGCCACCACTTCAGCTGCTTGGTCTATGTGATCTCTGATGAAAGATGATAGTGACTGTAATACATCATTGGCCATGACAGGTCATAGGTTCAAAGGCGTCACATCATCAAGGGTTGTCTAAGGATATACAGGGATCTTGCAGAGGTAGAATATCTCACTTCTACTCTGCCCAATCTTTTCCATGCTCTTCAGTTCCCACTACTTCCACATGGTGCACCTTGGGCTTGGATACTTTGGTGGTGCACTGGCTCGCATAATTCCCTTTTAAATTAAACTGGCGGCAGGTGATTAGACAGAGGTCAGCTCTTCCTGTTAAATTTGTAGTTGATTGGATCTCCTTGGTGTCTTGTTAGAGGTTTGCCTCAGACTTCCCAGTTTTTTGTGGTATGCATTGTCAGGTGCATCAAAAGTCGCAGCGCACAAAAAAAGATAATTTACTATCTGGGAATGTTGTAGTTGTCATTCAACAAAAGTAGCATGACCTCATAGTCCTTGCTGGGCCGCCAGGAAGAAATCATTAATGGCACAGTCATATGAAGGCAGGGCTTCGAAGTTAGCAGCCTTGGATGAGATGTTTTCCATTAAAGTAAATTAAAATAAAGTAAATAAAATAAGAGTTCTGATGGGAAGTATTTAATTTAGTATAACTTAGCACTATTATAGTGCTTCAAAATATAAGGATAGGAATAGGGATATGTAAGGGTAGTGTCATTGGACCTGTAGGAAAGTTCCAATACTAGGATATGTGAAAGTAGATAAAGAGTGGATAGAAATCATATAACAATTAGGAAATGTACATTTTCCCTGAATTTGGCATAATTCAGGCAAAGCCCCAAATTTGGCATTCCAACATAAAATCAAACTCTGTTCTCAAATTATTGGGCCATCTGCAAATTATGCCCTTTGTATGATTATATCAATTTTCCCCTGGATAAGGCTTTCACCTAATCCAGGGAGAATCCCAACAACGCCCTCCACAAGCCTTGTCCTAGGGGAGTAAATTGTGACCAGGGGGTTAAGTAAATGGAGGGCTCAAGCTTGGGAGTGGACTGAGATTCAGGTTTAATGCAGATCAGGTTATGCGATGCCAGCAGTGTATAACAAGGCCACCCCAATATCATCCATGGTAAAGTTATAGACAATGGAGGCACTATAGATTGGTGCGACACTAGGATCTTGCCAGTAGAATTCTTTGCCCCAACGCTTGAATGCGGCATGTTCTTGGAGGTAAGCCTAAGTGGTAAAGCCTTCAGATTGCTCTTCAAAGGTGGGTTCAAATTCCTCAATCTGTGATCCACTGCTAGCCATGGTATCTAGTATTTTGAGGGGGCTGGCTTTGAGCAGCTTTCTAGTTCTGAAATAATTTGCCTTGAGTTCAGATAACTCCAGCCTAAGCTGCAAGTTTTTCAATTTTGAGCGTTTTGATCTGGTTGTTTTTTCCCTGGATTTCTGACAGCAGGCCAACCAGAAGCCCCCATTCCTGGGCAACTTCCAATGCGGAGGCCTCTTCCTGCAACACTGAACCACCATCTCAGGATTGGGGCGAGCTGATTCCACTCATGATCAAAAGTGATTCATGCAACAAAGTTGGTGAGGTAAACGCGCCATGGGCCGAATGGTTGGCAATGGTGATGGAGGTAATGGTAGCTGGTTTATGGGCTTCAGTCTTTTAAAACTCTCATCTTTGCTGGTATTGGTGCTATCCCCAATTGAAAGCCTAGCCGGGTAATCTAGAATTTTGTTTTAGTAATAATTGGCCCGATCTTAGGGGGGCACCATCAAAGTTGGAAAGTGGTAGCGTTGCAAAAAGGAGTCATTTAGCTTCACTTTTTCTTGACTCTCATTGTTGCTGGGATTGGCGCTATCTGAATCTGAGGACTGAACTAGGAAATTAGAATTTTTGCTTTAGTAATTTGTGGCCCAATTTTGGGAGGGGCGCCATCAAAGTCAGAAAGCAATAGGGTTATCAGAAAGGGGTTATCTAGCTTCACTTTTTTAGGACCTGTGTTTTCATAGGGATCAGCGTTAATCTTAGTAATATCTGGTCCAATTTTTGGAGGGGCGCCTTCAAAGTTAGAAAGTGGTAGCGTTGCAGTAAGAGAGTCATCAAGCTTATTCCCAAGGATGTGAAGGCAAGTCCCAGGTTTTTGCAAGCGTTCAAATCACATCAATGCACCAATTGTTTTTGGTGCTTCCCAAAAATTCCTGCAGCTTGCTGCCTTCATCAAATTCGGAAGCTAATTTTTGACTTGTTGGCCCAACTTGATTGGTCCAATTGCTCAGATGATGCTCTTTCAAATTGATGTTCAGCACCTTTAACTCTGAACACTCAATAAAGTTTGTTCTAATTTCTTTCACTAAATCAGCCTGGAAAATGACATCATTGCAGAGAATTGGGTTTTGGTCGCCTAAATAAATGTTATTATTAGTATTAAAATCATTTGTTGTTTTTAATTTTGAGTATTAAAATTTGTTTGATCTTCACTTTTAACTGGATAATAATCATTAATTTGGTCAGTTTCTTTTTATAATGCTTCACTTTAGAAAAATTTAAAGAGGTTCTCCTCATAATAGGAAACCCATCTTATAAGCCAGTAGTCATTTCTCTGTGTGATATTTTCCCAGGCTTCTTTTCAGTCAATGCCCACACTTCCTTAGTATATTTTGCTTCCTGTATATAATAAAGTATTGTTTTTTCAATCTCTTCACTTTATGATGTTGGCTATATTGCTCTTTGACATCTGTTTATGTTATTTCAGGCTATACATAAAATGGAGTAAGGGCTTGAGTTGACCTGGAGTTTTGAAGCATACAGGATCTTCTCTTCTAGGACACATAAAGCTCTTCTTGGTAAAATTATTTCCAATAGTGAATGCATCTCGGCCATTCCAGTGTAGGTATGCCAAAAGGTCATGGTCTGGAGTACCTACTGAGGATTGAAAACTCTTATTGTCTAAGGTTGAAGCTATATCCTCATGGTGCAACTCGGAAGTGACCTGGCAAAAAACCATTTTGTTAGGCCGCCAGGGAGGAATCATTGGTGGCACAATCATCTGAATGCAGGGCTTCAAAGTTAGCATCCTTGGACGAGATGTTTTCCATTAAAGTAAATTAAAATAAAGTAAATAAAATAAAATAATAGTAATGATGTAAAGTATTTTATTTTAAGTAATTTAGCATATTCATATTGCTTCAAAATATAAGGATAGGAATAGGGATTATATGGATAGGAATAGGGATATGTAAGGGTAGTGTCATTGGACCTGTAGGAAAGTTCCAATACTAGGATATGTGAAAGTAGATAAAGAGTGGACAGAAATCATATAACAATTAGGAAATGTACATCTTCCCTGAATTTGGCATAATTCAGGCAAAGCCCCAAATTTGGCATTCCAACATAAAATCAAACTCTGTTCTCAAATTATTGGGCCATCTGCAAATTATGCCCTTTGTATGATTATATCAATTTTCCCCTGGATAAGGCTTTCACCTAATCCAGGGAGAATTCCAACAGTCCTTTGTATGGCTCACAAGCGTTTTGGAGGAATATTTGGGCTAATAATCATTCAGGATATTACCGTTATATAACACTTGGACTTTGAGGTAGAAACAGCTGGCAAACTTAAGAATATGCTCAGTCTTCTTGTTAGCAATATTGTGTAAGGCAATTTTTTGGTGGTAATCATCTCCACCCTGCCAAACTCTTTGATAATGATGTTTTTCAAATCTCAATAGTACATTCCAGTCTCTCTTATTTTAGGCTTCACTAAATCCTGGCTTTACAGACCTTAGAGTTTATCAAAGTCGCTAATTTGGTCTTGCCTCTTGCACCATACATACTAATTTTAAATAGTGACAAGAAGGTGTGGATGTTTTTCTTTTTGTTAAACTTGGGAGATTAAAAGAGTTAACCCAAATCTACCAGCATCCTTAATGGCTCAGCTGAATCTTTGTGATGCAGGTTTTAGATCTGTCCCACAGGTTCTGGTGCCTAAATCTAGAACATAATGCAGATGACCTGATGACAGTGTAGGACAAGCTGGTGTTTCATCACAGTGTTTGGGAGTAGCTGGGGCGGTGCAGATAGGGATTTCCAGGATGATCTTCAGGTCAAATATTTTGGGTGTAGATATTGATTTCAAAACCTCTGAAAAACCTCACCATGAGGAAGCGTTGTTTCTTTTGAACTCAGAGTCAGTCAGGCTTAATTCATGCGCATCAATATAAATTTCCCACGACTTTTAGTTGTTAGGGCTTTACTAACAACTGCAGAGATCTCCCTTAATTTCTTCATAAAATCGATCTACCTTGTCAATCAGATCTTGTTCTCAAGCTGCAATAGTTGCTCAACTTCCATTAGTAATAATTCTGCCATATTGATTAAGGCCTTCAGGGACCATTTTCCTTGGTTAGATGGGTAATACTTACGCCCTAAGCCTGAGCTAGTTCATCCAGAAAAATGATTTCCTTATATAAGCGGTTAATAGTTTGGATTGTACTGTTCATACTTCCTTTAAGACCGTGAAGTCTGATCTGCATGGTGTTGGTGCTTTGACCAAGGTCTAGGATTTGATTACTGTAAGTCTGAGAAGCGTCCCCTCCTGTTTGAACTGTATGTCATTCCCATTTCCAACTAAAAAAGGTCCATAAATGCCAACTGCCCCTCTCGTCACACAGTGTGACCCTGCCCATGTGGTGTATGAGCAATGGTTAATAGCTTACCTAAATAAGTATCCTGTCACCAGTCCCAGTATTAATTTCATATGGATTAATCTAATAAATCAAGGGACTTGTGCTGAGTATTAGGATAGTCAGCATTATCTTAGGATGAAAGGTTTGAATAAAGTTGAGGGCAACGAGCCTTTGGCATCAAAGCCTGAGAGCCTTAAACCTATAATAAAAAGCCTGACAGATGCGCATTTTCAGATAATAAAGGGTCAAGTGTCAAATTATTGGGAAAGCTCACTGATGGCATTGGGCCTTGGGAAATGCAGCCCACAGTTCAAAACCTGCCCTGGACACACCCAAATCATTGTCCAATAGTTACCACTTGGCAAATAGATGCTGGAGCGACTGGATGTGGGTGGGTTTGGTACCCCAAACATTTCCTGAACTCATGGGACCACCCCTATGTGGGTTGGCCATGGGAGGTTCCTGCGGCCCATCAGGTGAGATGCCATCGATCCAGTCATTGTAATTGAATAAAGTCAGCAACTTGGGCATTTATGGATGAACTGACAGCGACTCATCCCACTGCCAACAAATATAAAATTGGTAAAAATAATTTGTTTTCCCCCTCGCCTGAAGTTTGCTAGATTAGGATGAATCTCAAGGGCCCCTATCCCACGTTTTCCAAGCCATATCCCAAATTAAATTGTCTGTTTAGAAAGTCTAAACAGACTGAGAAATTTGACAGTTAATTCTCTCTATCTTACTTTAATAAAAAATTTCCCTTATCTAAATTTATCTAAAATTAAAATTAAGTTCGAAAGTTTCCCTCACCAAACATGTGTAATATCTGAAATGTAGCCCCACAGCCCGCAAAATGACTGGGTCACCCCAGTCATATCCTTAATGGTATCAAATGTCAAAGCCATTTGGGCCTATTATAGATTTCTTTACAAATTTCTCTTGATGTCGAAACTCCCCTACTCCTAGGCCCATTGCCTTTGAGGTTACAACATCTTGGTTTTTGCTGGGTTGTTTGTTACACTTGCAGTCCATAAGTTCTCCATTTATTAATCATCTTCATGTAAACTTTAACGTCATGTGAGAGGCAATATCCCTGGCATTCTGGCTCTCCTTTTGGGTGTTTTTGCATCCCAAATGGAAGGCTAGTCTCGAGCTTTATCTGCCGTTGCTCTGACTAATTGACTGTCCATTGTTTTTTAGAAATTTCCGCCCTTATCGTTGAGATGGGTGATGCAGTGGTCACCATTCTTCTTATAATTACTATGTCAGTAGCTTGCCTTTTGTTGATTGTCTGGTCAATCACCAATTTTATAAGCTTTTTCTGTATGCCTTCATAGGAATTTCTTCATGTTCAAATTGTTACATTACCCTTTTCTTTCCCTTGGTCCAACTTCCAGAAGGGAACTTTATGGTTGGATTTACTGACTTGGTCTCAGGCTCTGTTCCTGATGCTGAACTAGTATCCCTTATGGTTTTAGGTCCTGACGCCACCCCTGAGTCCGAGTTGGTGTTTTCAAGATCACCTATCTTTGCAATCTCTTCTATGTATGCAGAATTGACCATATCCAATAAACAAAATTCCGCCTACTTTTTTATTGCTGGTAAAAATTAGCATTGGAGCTCATCACGTGTCCTTTGAGGCTTTAGTTGATACTGAAGCTTCATGTAACTTCATGAGTCTGGAGTTGGCTCAGCAGCTTGATCTTGACCTGTACAAGGGTCCTATGGTGATGGTCGCCTCGTTGGCCTCTCATTCATCATATAAAGTATGGCGCCCAGTACCTTTCTCAGTTCACCAGCGTTAGTTTTTGCATTCACTTCTCAGCAATGCCTAACCTTGTGTTTCTTTGTAATTTTGGATGTGGGTTGTGGCGTAGGCAGCATGTGAAAATTCAATTGAATCTAATATGCTGTTGTTCTCTAACGGTCAGGTGGAGGGTGAGTTTCACTTATTGGATATCCCTACTACATTTCAAGGCCATAGATTGGTTACATCTCTTGCTTCTCCTGTGGGTCTTCCGCCAGATTTTCCCATGGCGTTGATGAAATATCAAAGTATCTTTGATTATGATAAGGTGGACCGCCTTCCACACATATGGAATTTAACTTGGGTTTTTGTATAACGGTGCAGGTGGTGAACATAAACTTCCCACTGTACCCACACATAGAGGATCAGGAGGCTGCCCTCAATGCATGGTTAGTGGACATGCTCAATAAGGGTTAGTTGTTCCAAGAGACATCCCCTGTTGCCTCTCCCATTGTCTTTGACAAGAAGTCAGATGGTTTCCTTTGTCCCTGCATGGATTAAGGCTAATGTATAAGATTACGGTACACAATCCCAAACCACTGCCTTTGGAACTTACAATCATATAAGTGATTTCCAAGTCGCGCTTGTTCTCAAAACTTGATCTGGTTAATGCCTATAAAAAGATTTGGGTGACAGAAGGTCTGGAATGGCTTACCGCTATATGGACAAAATGAGGTATTTCCTAATTTAAGTGATGCCTTTTGGGCTTAATAATGCGCTGCAACATTCTAAAGTATGATTGATAATGTGCTGGGAGATCTCTAGCTCACCTTTGCAAATGCATATACTAATGATATCTTGGTACACTCCCATACCCCTGAACAACATGCAAAGGACTTGGAGGCAGAGTGGCTGCCCTGAATAAGGCAGGTCTTCTCGTCAAACCATCAAAATTCAGGTTTTATTGGTAAGAAGTCACCTTTTTGTGCAATCTTATCTTGAAAGATGGCTATTCCATACCACTCAGGAAAATGAATTCCATCCAAGAAAGGCCTACTCCAACGACGCAGAAGCAATTGAGAAGCTTCTTGGACACCTTCATATTCCTAAAAGATTTCTCTGCCGCCCTGCCCAGTAGCTTTCCCACTTAATCCACTCTTGGGAAAGAACTTCCCCTTTTGCTGGATGCTCAAGTATCATCAAGCATTTGATTCAATTAAGGAGGTGTTTTTATTGATCCCCATCCTTAAGCACATGGACCTTCTAAACCCTATATCATAGCATATGATGCGTCTTCCACCGCAGTAGGGGCTGTCTTGCTCCAAGAACATGGTGGGTTAGAACAAATGGTTGCTTATTTTCCCTGCAAGTTCTCTTACACTGAGCAATCCTGAGCCACCTAGGACTAGGATCTGGCAGCCGTGGCGTGGGCCTTGACCCACTGGTGTTTTCTCTTGCAGGGAGCTCAGGATGAGTTTACTGTGTAAACAAACCACCAAACTCTATTTTATTTATGCAAGACACAGATGTTGGCCTACCGCCAGGCTATACTTACCAGGATTTGTGCAGTTAAAAGCTCCAGATATGAGTTTGTTAAAGGAGAATTAAATGTCCCTCCCAATTTCCTTAACACAACCCCACACATTGTCCAGTTGACTCAGTTAAGGTGGATTTTTT
Organism: Massospora cicadina; assembly: GCA_022478985.1. Classification (NCBI taxonomy): domain Eukaryota; kingdom Fungi; phylum Entomophthoromycota; class Entomophthoromycetes; order Entomophthorales; family Entomophthoraceae; genus Massospora; species Massospora cicadina. Next base: position 160,426 of record JAKSZP010007990.1, on the reverse strand, counting down.
CACGGTAAATCCCCCACTCAGATTTTTGCCCTTGTTCCTCCCACAGTTTCAACAGCAGATCTAGCTCCAGACGCGCCTTAGATTTTACAGGTTTTAGCAGCTCAGACAGCCAGTGTTGAAGGGTTGGAACTTTTAAAGCGGCTGTCCTTCCCTTTCTCTAAGCATTCCCTTTATTCTCTAGCCAAGGGTTCATCCAATTTTGGTTGAGGCTGTGGGTCCCTCCCCCTCTCCAAGATGAAGTAATTCAGGCTCATCATGATCCTCCCGCTGTTGGCCACCCAGGGAATAAGAAGTGCATTTAGTTAATTAAGCGTATCTACAATTGGCATGTCTTGTCAAAGGATATCCCAGCTTGGATTGCGGACTGTGAGTTTGCGCATAGGTCAAATAAGACTCAGGTAGGAACGGTCACTTACATCCCTTACAGCAGGCAGAGGGTCCATAGACATTAATGTCCAAGGATTTTTGTTGAGCTCTTAAGCTCCAAGGGGTTTATAGCGTTTATGTTGGTTTTATAACGGTTCACTAAATTCTCCCTATATTTATACCATGCTCCTCCGCCATTACTTCCAAAGGAATGGCCTGTCTCTTCATGCACCATGTGTTCTTGATGTTCGGACTCCCTCAGGAGATTGTCAATGACTGTGGCCTCAATTTGCAGCTAAGTAATGGAACGAGCTTTTGGAAATTTTTTAAGATCACACTTGTCATTATACCACATAATATCCTTAGTCATATGGCAAAACTAATCAGGTCAACCAAATCAGAGAACAGTACCTGTGGTGCTACGCTGCAGCTGCTCAGGATACCTGGGTCTATGACCTTCCCCTTGTACAGTTCTCATATACCAATTGAACACATGCATCCACGGGTTTCTCCCTATATGAAACTACCTTAAAGTATAACCCTTCATTCTCTGTTGGCCCAGGATTCACCCAGAGGTACCAGCTGCAGCAAAACATGTCCATCTCATTTGGGCCATGCAGTCCTTAGTTTGGGAGCACTTAACTAAGGCAATAAGTATTTATAAGCAGTTCACAGATCAGAAGTGGCTCCCAGCGCATGAGATAGAGGTAGGCTCCCCCATGCAATATACGTGGCACTTGCGCATGCAGGTGCCATCACATAAGTTTTCCAGCAAGCGATCAGTTCCCCACTTGGTGGAAGAGGACTTGGGAAATGGTGCCTTCCATTTAAAATCGCCACCCCACTGGAAGCAACACCCAGTCTTCCATGTGTCTCAGTTGTCCCCTTTAAGGAGGCAGTCTCCTAAGACCCTGAGCCCATTGTGACCAAAAGAGCTGAGGAAGCCAAAGTTGAGGGCATCCTGGCTTCCTGCACAACCTTCCAGTCATTCCAATATCCTGTTGCGTGAAAAGGCTATCCTTCTTATGAAAACAGCTGGGTCAGTACTTAGGACTGTGCTAACTGCTCAGAGCTCATTGAGGCCTTCCATGTCACCCATCACGATGCTCCCCATCTTACACCAAAAATTGCTATACTAATGGTGATTAAGCTGCCCAAGGCTCATAAGAATGTGGCCCACGATCAATTCCATGGTGTTAGCATCCTCCTTTAGCAAAAGAGAAGTGTAATGTAAGTCTGGATGAGCGTCCCCTCCATTTAGACCGAGTGGAATTCCCATTTCCATTTAAAAAGGTTCCACAAAAGCCAGCTGCCCCTCTCATCACACAGGGCGACCTTGACCATATAGTGGATAAGCGATAAGTAACAGCTTACCCTTTAAGGATCCTGTCACTATTCCCAGTATTAATTTTGAACAAATTAATACAATGAATCAAGAAGATTTGTGCTGAGCTTTTGGATATTCACATTGTCTTGGGATGAAAGGTTTGAACAAGGTCAAGGGCAACAAGCCTTTGGCATTAAAGCCTGAGAGCCCCAAACCCATGACAACAAAGCCTAACAGGTGCACATTTTTTGGATAATGAAGGGTCAAGTGTCACATTGTCAGAAAAGTTTGCCGATGGCATCAAGCCATTGAAAAATGCAGCCCGCGGTTTGAAACCTGCCACAGACACACCAAAATCTTTATCCTATAATATTCGCTGGGCCAAACAGATGCTGAAGTGACCAGGTGCAGGTGGGTTGGGTACCCTGAACCCATTACCAATCTCATGGGACCGTCCCTACATGTGGTGGCCATGGGAGGTTCCAACAGCCCATCAGTGAGATGCCATTAATCCAGTTGTCAAAAACTGAATAAAATCAGCAACTTGAAATCCATGGATGAACTGACAACGACTCATCCCACTACCAACAAACAAAAAGTTGGTTCAAAGAATTTTTCCCCTCGCCTAAAGTTTTCTAGATTAGGATGAATCTCAAGGTCCCCTATCCCACGTTTTCCAAGCTATATCCAAAATTAAATTGTCTGTTTAAACAGTCTAAACAAGCTGAGAAATTTGACGGTCAATTCTCTATCTTACCTCAATAAAAATCTTCCCCCATCTGAATTTATCTTAAATTAAAATTAAATCCGAAATTTCTCCTTACCAAACACATGTGATATCTGAAATGTGGCCCTGCAGCCCGCAAATTGACTGAATCAGCTCAGTCTTATCCTTTATGGTATCATTTGTCAAAGCCACTCGGGCCTATTGTGTCAAGGTCTTTACAAATTTTTCCTTGATCTCGCAACTCCATAAGCCTAGACTCAATGCCTTTGAGGTTACAACAGCTGTTTTTTCTGGCTTGTTTTTTAAACTTGAGGTCAGTCAGTTCTCCATTATTAATCATCACACGCCAACTTCAACGTCATTTAAGCGCCAATGCCCCCAGCATTCTGGCTCGCCTTTTGGGTGTTTTTGCATCACAAATGGCAGGCCAGTCTCAACTTTATCTGCCATTGCTTTGAAAATTATCTGATCAAGCACCGCATTTGATTTGAGGCTAAGCTGCTAGTCCAGCTTTTTCACAATCTGTTAGATGGTGTGCCTTTTTGAGCGCAGTCCTCCTGGTCCACGGCCTCCACTCCCACATGTCATGCTACTTCCTTTCTTAGATTAATTTCAACTTGCCCACAATAGTTGGTTACATCAGCCACCCATTGAGACAAGGCCCCATGCTTATCCAGTAACTCTATGATGATGCAGGCCTAATTACTGTTTAATTGGTCAGCCAGTTTTCTATAGGGCAATTGGATTCACCTGCTTGCAGTTGGTTGTTCTGCACAACTGCATGAACTTCTTGGAAGGTACCATCTAGTTGATCCGTTAGCAACTGGTATCCTGGTACTGAGCCTCTGCATTCTTGACCAATCAACTGATCTTAATATGTTGTCAGGTGAGGATCTGCAGTGACTGGCAGATCATGGATGGATGTACTAGGCGATCAACTCATTTATCTGAGACTGGAAGAGAGTTTCTTGATTATGGTAGACAAAGTCATTTCTTGGAATAACCAATGGTTCATGTGAGATAGTCTTAATTACTATATGATCTGAACATCTCTAAATGTGCCTCATTGATCGCTTCAGCTGAAAGGCCTACCTTGGAGAGCCAACCATTACTTATTTGATATGATCAGGGAGTATGTTGGCCATTTAGTCTAGAGTTTGGGAGTCCGCGGCCTACTGGGACCAGTTCCATGGTATGAGCGTCATTTTCTTTGTTGTCCAATCTGATTAAGTGGAAATGGTCTAGGCTTTGCTCATCAGTATCTATGGGTGGAGGGATATACTCCCTAAAGCCAATGTTAAAGCAATCAATGTCTTGACTCATAATGGTGGATTTTCTAAAGTCTACTATGGTGTTGTTGAATGTGCCCCCTGTAGAGAGCACCATAATGTTACAATTGGTATTAAAACAGGATAATCTGCACAGACAACTTTGCGCTAAAAACGGCATTACTGTATGAGGACAATATACCACAAAATAAAAGTGAAATTTGATATGAAGTTTTCAATATTTTTCATAAATAATAACAATCCGCCATAGTCTCATTGGGTACTGCCAGCAGTAGATTTCCATCAAGATTAAAAACTTAAGGTTCACTGTTTAATTCAATGGCTAAAATTCGTGTTGCCACATTTATACTTGTTGCAATCCGTAGCCTCTTCGTTTTATATGTCAAAGCCTCTTGGTGGTAATTGGTGCACCGTCCTTCTCCATGATGCCTGAATCTTCCTAAATTTCCTATTTTTGGTCCAGTGATGGATTTCTGACATTGTAATGATGATATGTCCTGTGGTCTGGTACATCCACTTAGCGGATTGACGTTGATCAGCAGGAATGTGTGTGGTGAATTTGGCTGGATAATTTAGTAATCCATTGTAACTGGCTGGAATGTATATGGCAGATTTGACTGGACGATTTGGAAGCTCTTGATGGAAATGAAACAGGGATTGTGTTAAGAAAATCAGGTGACAAATTAATAGGATTCTACTTATCAGATTTTGGGTATATTTTGGGTCTTTCTAGATACTTAATTTCAGGATCTGAAAACGCTACCAAATATATGACGTCATATCAATGGGGATCAATATTTCAGGGGTATCAATAGTGGGATAAGGACATTAGGTAGGTCTATAGGGAGGTAGGAGCTTATCAGCAAATTTAACATCCTATGGTTGGTCAAAGCCCAAAATTGCAACAAATATATTCAGAAAAACATTCAATAGCACTTAGAACATCCATGAGAAGTTTTCAACATGTTGAGAGTATAGCCTTAAAATGAAGCGCAACAAGGGTCATTTCTGAACAGTCATTACAAGACCTAAAAATGAAGGTAACAGAAGATGCGATAATTCAAGAACAACAAAGCAAATCTATATCAATAGCAAATATGTGTTACTAAAGGTGCATTAAAGATGTCTAAGTGCTTCTAGGCATAGAAAGTAAACTTCAGTTTGTTCTAAACTTTGCAGACATTGCAGAACCTCTGACACAAGTTGAACTAAGGATAAATACTTCCAAGTTAAAATAAAAGGGTGATGTTTTAAATTAACTTAAACACCTAATAAAAGCACCAATTTTAGTATACCTTAGATTACATACATTATACCTCTACACAGATACCAGTTATTTTAGGGATGGGAACCATCATAGTACGTTTAAAGGTGGATGACCTGACCATCTTATAGAATTTTACATACAAAAGTTTATCAGGGCCGAGAAAAACTATAAAGTAACTAAACGTGAGTGTCTAGCTATGATATGAGATGTCAAACATTTTTTAATCTAAAAGTTTAAGAAAGTAATTCTCAAAAACTATCAAAACCATGGCTCATTAAGATTTTTAACCAACATGAAAGACTAGATGGGAGCTTAAAAATCAGAATTTCAGTTTCAAGGTTTTTGAGACTCTAAGATGAGCTGGAGGGAAACATTTGAAAGCAGATGTCCTGTCATGAATATTAATATTTCATCTTAAATCATTTGTGAGCTATATAGTCATGAACTAATTGGGGACCAGAAAGTGAATGGAAATGATGAAGCAGTTAATAAGACCCGAAGTGTCAATGAGGATCAACAAGAATTATCAGATATTCTGATACCAGACATGATAGGAAGAGTATCAAACATTTGACTCTCAAAGCCAAATTGACGCCTAGACCCAAGAAGAGGTTTGAAGGAGTTACCTCAATAAATTACCCAAAATAATTACTAGTCAGTATGACTCAAATCAGCTCCTGGAATATTCTGTCACATCGATTTGAGCCTAAAGTAACCTGAATTGAAGTCATGCCTAATTAAAATGAAGTATCAACTGTAGTTCAGGTGATAATTAGTCACAGTGGCATTTGAGGCAGCAAATTAAGGTGAACCAAAAAGGGTAAGAATCAAGAAGCAACAAAAAAATCACCTTAAGTGACCCTCAGTCTTATATGACTTGGGTAATCAACTCAAAGTTTTGCCATATCAAAAATATGATATAAAGGCATTATACATTCTGGAATGCATCTCCTGACCAAGTGCCTCCCTTCCAGATTTCTCTTAACATTAATTTTATTAATTCTATTTCTTTTGGGGTTATATTGTTATTTGCGACATATAAGGACCCCTATTTTATACTTTAATAAGGTGACACCATATTTCTATATCTTATACTGACTCTTGATTTTAATATGTCCATTTCATCGTACTTACCATAGGATGGATACTCAACTGACAGGACCTAAGCGATGACTTGGCACCCTTTTAAATATAAATTATCCTTGTCATGTGATCTAGTCATTTATAATTATTGACTGTCAGGCTTCTTGAGCATAGCACCAATAGATTAAAAACATAAGCCCTATAGGCTGGTGCTCACCACAGGGGGCTTAGCTGATGCTTAATGATACCTGCAATTAATTGATCTCACCATGGAAGATAATCTGATTGATAGTGTCACTGCTGGCCGCACAGTGGAAACAGTGAGAAAGATGATCTGATGATATTTTCCCATCATTTTTTACTTTCATAATTTCAAGAAAATCATTTAGAGATATCTAAATCTAGTCGTATATCTGGATCTCTAATAAATGAGTTAAAAAGGTAGTTCACGGAATCATTAACCCAGGAGAAAAAGCCAGCCATGAAAGGTCATCGCCTTGGACATGTATTATATGAACTTGTATAAATCCAGTGCTCTCATAAAGAGTTTTTTAGATCAAGTGCTAATCTCTCTCAAATAATTTGTTATTTGTATATCCACACTTTATCATATTGTGCTTTTAGTAGGTGTTCATAATGAGGAGTTTTATATCATATTAATATATAAGGGGGATTACGGATGGCCTACAATTAGGTATATAATTAACAACATCAAATTATAGAAGACATCTTAAAGGATAAAAACGTGTCAAGATAAAACTGGCCTTTGAATGCTGCTATTTAGCAGCCACAGTAGTAGACACAGACTTATTCAGATGCGCACCATCAATATTAGGTAAGGGAGATTGAGGAGGAGTCCTTGTCATTGGGGTGTTGCAGCTTATAACAGTTAAGTTTGTACTAGCACCTATAGGTTCCTCTCTCGCTGAGGCCATTATTTGTGACCCTTGGATGTTGTCCACTTTGGGAACAACAAATTCGCGGATTTTAATATAAAATTGGCAAATTAAAGAGATAAATCAGAACTTTTGAGGATATAGTTCGACTAGGGAAAACAAGTAACAATAACCCAACACCCTCTCTATGGTAAGATGTTGTGATTAAACTTGGATGGGGGAAGGGAGGCTACTAAGCTGAATTGTGATAGTGAGAACAATTTCATTTTATTTAATGGAGTTAAGCCGACTAGGAGATGCACATTACCAAAACTTAATACCTAAAATAAAATCCTCACCAAATAAAACTAATGAACTTCCCACAATGAGCGGATGACACACACACATAAAGCGAACTTAGCCAACAAGGTGGGACAGCAGAAACCGCTTGTTCCTCCATGGTGAAAAGGGAGGGGGGGGTCAGGGGGCTAATCCTTGATAACAGCTTCATCCAAAAATCATGGCTCAGGTTATGGTGGAGAGCAGGGGCGTTGGGGCGTCAGCAGGATGTGGAGCTATATTTCTGAAAATTGGTGTGGTATTAAGGAATCCACTATTTTATAGGGGTTCCAATGTAATTTGTTAAAGTTAATTCCGCTTTCATGCGTGCATCAGGTAGTTTTGAACGTGGTGACTTTGGTGTGGGTAATCTTTGATTTTAGATTCCACGCTACCTCTGCCACATGTTGGATGGCGTCATTAGCTTCTTTGTGGGCTTCAACCAGCATATCTTTTTATACCTTATTGGCTTTGGAGGGAAAATTGGGAGAAGGGATTCCTCCTGCAAACATCGTCACTGATTTGACAGCAGCTTTACAGAAAGGGCGACAATCTGGTTTGGTCATTGCTTCGACCACCAGATGGTGGTTGCTGCAGAATGTTTCAGCGTTTTGCTGGGGGGTGTATAAGCAAGGGGAAATTCCTCGCTATTGTCAATATATACAAACTGCTCAATTTTTATATTGCAGTTCTCAATTTTTCCTGGACTTGTTATATTTGGTCAATAAATCCTGAGGATTTTGGTTGACTTGAATTGGGGAGACGACATATTCCTGTGGTTTAATTTGTTCTTTGGGGGATGCATGGGATTGAACTGGGGTCCAATCTTGTGTTTGATTGGATGGAGCATTCATCGATTTGAGATGAGGAGGAGGCTGATTGGTGGCTACACGTGCAGCTGCAGCAACAGGCTTTGGGGGAGGGGGTGGTAGGATCACGCTCAATACCAAAGGTGGCGTATGATGGGTGGTAGAATGGATGCCAGAGGTTGAGAAAACAACGCCATTGGAAGTGGCTAGGGATAGGCATATGTGTTTTGAGTGGTCCAACTCAAAACATATCAGACATATCATTTATCCAACCTTGACACGCGCCCAGAATGGATGGTTGGGGGAAGAGGAGATAACATCGTGGGGGGGATTGATAAGCAATTTTATTTGAATCAGAGCTGATTGTGGCATATGCCTGAGGCCCAGCAAGGCGGGTGGCCCTATTTATGAACCACAAATTTCAAGATGGGGTTGGAGCCAGAGGCTTCCAAACCTTCCATCAGCTCCTGGTGGAGCTTTTCAGGGGGAAGGTGAGTGGGCAAACCAGTGAATTGGACCACCAAAGTGGTATCTGCTGGGAGCCAGGTCTGATTTGTTGGGAGAGGTGTATCCTGGAAGACCAAGGGCACCATTGCCGCAGTGGCAGCATTGGCTTCACAGGTGAAGCCAAGATTAAAATACCCCTTTTAGGGGCAGAAGTCAATGAAGCAGGTGGGACGCATCACCACTTGAGCCATTTCAATAAAGGCTTGGTTGTGGTAGAGAAAATGTTTTCCATAATTAACCCAAAGACCAAAACGCATGTTGCTCCAGGGGAGCACCAGTGGGCACAGGGTACCACTTGGGTCCGAGTGAGGTGGGCATCAAGATCCTTGGGGGGAACAAATTGTCCCAGGGGTTTGGTGTGACTGGGCAAGCCAGTCTGAGCGTGTTTTCCTGTCAGATGGAAAATGGAGGGGGGAGTTTCACCGCTGCCCCACACTGGGGCAGCTAGCGGAGAATCTGATGACATTAGAGCAAAATCACAGTGGGCGATTATGATTTACTTTTTAATTAACCATGTAAATTGCTTGGAAATTTATGCTGAGTAGAAAGAGGGGAGTGGGAACAATTTCTGACCTTCAATTTATTAATTTAATAATTCTAATTCTCAACTTCGCCTCAACAATCAAGCCAATCATTCTGCGCTATTCTTGGGCCATTTTTAGAACCTGAATTCCCAAAATCGCCTTCTCAAGTTTGAAATGGAGAGCTTGCTCTCTGCTCGGCATAACTTTCTGAGCAATTTATTTGGAAAAAAAAGCAAACACTTAATCGACCACTGAAGTCTTGCTCCAAGGCCATCAGATCCCCCGCTGACTGTCCCAGCGTGGGGCAGTGGCGAAACTCCCCCCTCCATTTTCCATCTGACAGGAAAACACGCTCAGACTGGCTTGCCCAGTCATTCCAAACCCTTGGGATGATTCGTTCCTCCCAAGGATCTCAATGACCATCTCGCCTGAACCCAAGCGGTGCCCTGCTGCCCCCTGGTGCTCCCCTGGAGCAACATGCATTTCAGCCTTAGGGTTGAATATGAAAAATTCTTCCCCTACGATGACCAAGCCATTATCAAAATGGCTCAGGTGGTGATGACACCAGCCTGTTTTATTGACTTCTTCCCCTATAAGGGGTAGTTTGATCTTAGCTTCCCCTATAAAGCTGATGCAGCCACTGCGGCAATAGTGCCACTAATATTTAATAATATTCCCCTCCAAAACAACTCAGACCTGGCTCTCAACAGATACCACCTTGGTAGTCCAGTTCGCTGGATTGCCCACCCACCTCCCCCCCCAAAGTGCTCCACCAGGAGCTGATGGAAGGTTTTCAGCATATGGCGCCAGCCCCATCTTACAATTTGTGGTCCCAAATGGGGCCACACGCCTCACTGGGCCTCAGGCATATGCCATGATAAACCCTGAATTTATAAAAATTTCTTTTGCAATTCCACCTCGCGCCACCATCCCATCTGCCCCCAACCATCTGTTCTGGGCCTGTGTTGAGGGTGGACGGATGTGTGTCCATCCTGTTTTGAGTTAGACCACTCAAAATGCAAATGCCCATACTCTGAAACTTCTACAGTGCCAAAAGTTTGTCCAACGCCCACCAATCCGCTGACCACCCTACGCCAACTCTGACATGGGGTACAATCCTACCTTCCCCTCCTCCAATGCCAGATGCTGCAGATGCACCTGCAGCCACCAATCAGCATCCACCTTGCCCCAGGGCCACACATGATTTTTCCAATCAAGTGCAGGATTGGACCCCAGTTTGATCCCAGGCAAATTCCAGAAAACCAGCTAATCCTCAACCATATGCCGATTCCCCAATCCAATTTAATCAAAACCCATGGGAGTATTTGGATGAAATTGATGAATCAGGTAACGTCATTGAAGAACCATTGCTGAAAGTTGAGCAGCTCTGTAACACAGAATGGGATGCAAAATTCCTGCCTCAGAAATATGTCCCACAACCTAACGCCAAACCATTTTACAGCGACCACCAGCTTGTAGTAGAAGCAGCTGCCACACCATACTGCCATCTGCTCCACAAAGCTGCCTCCAAATCTGTGGCTGTGCTTGCAGGAGGAATTCCACCTCTCGTTATCTCCATAGATCTTACTGCACAAATTAAGATCAACATGAAAATTTTACACAAAAATGTCACTGAAGCCATCCAGAATGTGTTAACAGTAGCACGGAATCTGAAAGCAAAAATAACCTAAACCAACATTGCCACATTCATTAAATTCCTGGACGCCCGCCTCAAAGCTGTAGATGCTTTTGCCAAATACATTATTGGCATTATGATGGATAACAACTATTCAGAAGTTCCAGTCATCAGGGATATTGAACCCCATACTGCCGATGCCCTCACACCCCTAATATCTGCCTTAACACGCACCTTACTCTGGAATGAGATGGATGCGGCTGAAGATGAGTCCCCCAATCCCCCTCTCTGTCCACCATGGATGGATAGCATTATTCGCTAGCCACCTGGTTGGATATTTGTTAGGTATGATTCAATTGATTCATCCATTTTGGGCGTTTTGTTTAAATCATTAATTATTTTAGTATGATTTTAGTTTTAGTTTGGTAGTGTCCGTCCCCTGGTCAGCTTACCTTGGTTATGTAAAAGTTTAAAATGGAGTGTCAGGTTTGATCCCCATTTTTGACCTTTTTTCAACTTTTAGCTTGTTTTTGGCTTACTAGGTAAATTGTCATAATCAGTTTGACTTCTTAATGAGTTCCCTGTTGGAGAATGTCAGTGGGAACCATAAGGCATGCTTCATGTGATTTCGTAAGTCTACAGAAGATGTTTGATCTTTATATAAAAAATATGCATATTTAAATACTTAATGGGTTTGGGTTGAGGGGGGGGGGGGGGATGGGTTTAAGGTATGGGGCAAACAGGGAGTGGCGGCGGCTACCCATCTCTAATCAAAAGTGTTCCCTAGTTCTGAGATTTGGGTGAGTGGAAAGGCCTTAAAATTTTAAGTCTTTTTTTAGTTCTAAATAGATCAAACCCCTCTCCAGCCTGATAGCTGGACCCAAGAGGCCTTACATCATTTCTTCTTTAAAGGAAAGTGTCTACTAGTCCTTCTGGGCCTTGAGCAAGCTATAGTTCTTGTATGGGATAGGAAGCTTTTTGGCTGCAATGACATCTTTTTTGGGAAAAGCAGAGAGGGTTTCTTGGGTTGGTCTTGTGAAATTTTTGCAATCAACCTTTCACAGTTTTGCAGTCCTGGGATGGAACTGAACTATCTTTATAAGGTGGGATACCTTTTTATGATACCAAGTACAGCAAACTGCGTTTGACTCTTCAAGAGTTTCAGATTCGCTCCACTTCAAACTCTGGTGCACCCTCTACCATGATGGGCTCTACCTCCACAGGCTTCTATCCTTTGAATGGGTGTAAAGAGTATGCATTAAAAAGAGTTGTGGATTTTCAGTGGGAGGGTAATTCCACGTGGAAGGATCCATTGTTTAGCACCTGGGAGATTAGGAAGGGGCCTGCACGCTTGCAGGCCAACTTAAAGCATGGCATTTTGAGGTGCAAGTTCTTTGTTTCACCCATGACCAAATCACCCACTTTACTCTGGGGCCACATGGGGTTTGTCCACAAATCGTTTGGCGTCATTAGTTGACTTGGTTAACTGCTGTTGGACCTAATGGTGCACCTTCTAATGTGTTTTTCAAAGATGTCTGCAGCTGTAAATTACTACTTATTTTAGGTCAATGGTGTAGGCAGGATTGTAACCCAAGTAGCATACATTGGTGATACCCTATTGGAGGCATGTAAGGAAAAATTGTATGAAAACTGAGCCAAATGAAGACCTGTTGCCATGTGTCCTAGGAGCTAGCAGCATATTATCAAAGATACTGCTCTAAGGACTGATAATTTCGTTCAGTTTATCCATCTGATTGAGGGTGGTACGCTGATGATCTGCAGGGATTAACCTTAAGCATGTCACGCAAAGCCTCTCAAAATCTTGAGATAAACTGAAGCCCTCTATCACTGATTACTTTCTGAGGTAAACCAAGCAATGAAACAACATAAGACACAAAGACACGTGCCATCTCTTATGCGGAGATAGTTGTCTTACAAGAGATGAAGACTACATATCTTGTAAATCAGTCCACAATTAACATAACCGCATTGTACCCCTGGGCCACTGGAAAACTTACAATAGAGTCACCGAAATTGAGGTCCATGGCCCTTACGCCTGTTGTATGGGTTGGAGGAGCCCATTACATTGTGTTCAGTCAGATTTGGAGCTGGAACACGTTAAACAGCTTTTAATCACACAGGGACAACTTTAGTAGAGCATTTCAATCAATAAAAGATTTATTAAGTTGATGAATTTCTTCACGCCTGGGTGCCTAAGGGTGGGGAGATCATAATGTTCCTTTTTGGTTGTGGGATCGCAGGGAAAAAGAGCCTATACTTTGGTATGGAATTAAATTACCCTAATCTTTTGGGAATACCATATATAGCTGAAGCCTTACCATCAACAATCTTAGATATCAGGTTCAGACTTTTGGCTTCATCTGCCTGTAAAGCCAACACATTATCTAAAAGAGAACCCTCTTCTGTAGAGGGATTTTGGGTTTGAGTGACTGGTTCTATTTCAGTTACAAGATCATAAGTAGCGGGGGCGGTGCTTTTGGGTCTGGAAACTCGAGGGTTTGGGTCTGGACATGGGTTTAGGTTTAGGTTTGAGTTTGGTTTTGTTGAGTGGAGTGGAGGGAGCCGCCACCTCAATGGCTGGTGGAAAAGGTGTCATTATTTGCTAAGGTGGGATTACTGTGACTAACTCGAGTCACCAATGGTTACATGTATCATTCAAGGGTTGTGACTAAGAATGTCTGGCAAAATATGTTTAGAACCCTTGACAAACTTGTACTTGAAATTAAATCTCAAGAGGTCTTTTTGAGTTCTAGTTTGTCTGTGGGCCAGCTTCTATGGCTTGTAATGTTACATAAGCGATTTGTTGTCAGTGCGCACCGCTACTGTATGTTTGGCCCCTTACAAGCGATACCACCAATGCATCAGGGACAAGGAAACGGCAGACAACACTTTATCATATATGGCCCAAGCACGCTCATTCAACTAAACTTCTTTAAGAAGTAAGCCATAGGGTGTTCTTTCCCCTCATGTTCCTGCAACAAGAGGGCACCCACTGAAGTACCTGAGGCGTCGCACACCACAATAAAAGGATTTTCCTCATCAGCATGATGCATAATGTGAGTAGAGGTAAATATGTCTATTATTGCATAATAAGTCAATTGACACTGTGCGGTCCATTCAAAAAATGGTATTCTTTTCTAGTGAGGGGGTGTGTAAGGAGGACGCAAGCTCGGGGATGGCTGGTGAAAACTTTTTTAAAAAGGTGACAGATCTTAAAAGGTTTTGGAGCTGCTTTTGGGTCACTGGGTAGGCCAAAGCGAATAGCATCTAGTTTTGAAAGTTCAATAGCGTGACCATCTTTCAAAAACTAGATTACCCTGAACTGCACTTCTATAAAGACTCACATTTGGATGTCTTTGCCAACAATTCAGCTTGATGTAAGTCTCCCACCATGCCACTAAATCTTTACCATGCTGTTCAGCGTTAGGAGAGTGAATCAAATTATTATTTGTCACGATTCTGATATGACTGGATGATAAGCCCTAAGTCATTAAGGTGGAATGGATGGAATCCGCTGAGTTCGAATGAGTTATGGTAATTCAAGCGCCTCAAAATGAGGCAATATTGGTTTGTTAGGTAAATCGCCTCAAATTAGGTGATTGGGAAATTAACAAATGAAGAATTGGCAGAACAAATGAGATATGGCGAAGTGAATTACTATGCCATGAAAGCAATATCATCCAAAGTTGCTATGATACAAGTGAGAGGAGACAATCAAGAACAGGATGTTGTTAATAGTTTATAGTGAGCAAAACAGCGAGTATCCGCTCTGTAATTATATTAAATAAAGAAGTATAGTGGTAGAAAATGCTCCATAATTTGTAAAAAAGTTTATTTCTGTTATTTAAAAAGACAATCCTCATATCGTTGGTCCTATTGCTCAGTGGCGTTGAACCCTGCGCAATATTGATTACGGCGTATCTCAACAAAAACTCCAATTTTATAACATCATTAATGTACGCTGTTGCACAGGAGAACCTGAGATCCCCAAAAGTATCATTAATGCAGCGCTGGAATACTGCTGGCGCGTTTTTCAAGCCATTGGTAAAACCAAGAGTTGATATTTTACATACTGTTTCTGGATAGCAGTCATTCTATCATAGTCAGAATTTACTCACACTTGATGGAATTCATGAACCAGGTCAAGTTTAGAGAAGACTTATGATTTGGAGATGTCTAAAGAATTGGAAGCTTATAAGAAAAGGGGATTTGGATCAAGAACTGTGACGTTATTTGGGTGGTTGTAATCCACACAGGGCTGTAGAGTGCCATGAGGTTTCTGTGCAAATTCACTGGAAAGGACATGGGGAAGGTTTTCTTAATCATCCCATTTAGAGACCATGTCATCAATCCAAACTTTGAGAGCTTGATCTCCTTGTGCTGATTATTGGTACAACATGCAGTTATTTTAATATGATTTAGTGTCGACTAGAAGTTCAGATCAAACTCTGAATGCTTAGGAAGGCGATTAGCATGTTCAAAGTTGAACACAGCTTATAATGTTTCAGGATTTGCGGCATAGTGGGAAGGTTAGGTACTGAATCTGAGGTGAATTACTCTACTGCTGCCACAGCATAAACTGTGAACAAAGTAGGTAACAAGGACATTCCCTTGAGTAGGTAGTGGTGGTGAACGCCATCATGTTCCGTTCTAAATCAACGCTCATAGATAGACAGCGCCACCAAACAACCCCAGGATCACTGGACACAGAAAATCTGGGATAGCTGAGAATTGAGCCACAAACTCATGTTCATGTGCTATGAACTTGGGAGGCTTGTAGAGAGGCAGTGGGAGCATGGAAACTCAGGAATCACCCAAGGCAGAGGCCCCAGTAAAATCCGGTAAATCTAGAGCCTTAATTACCTTCAGGTCAATAAAATTTCTTTTTGCACCGGTGTCCACCAGGGCATTTAATGTGACATTCCGCTGCCCACAGTAATCTTCATATGAAACATGATTTAAGCCTCTCAATATTATGCACTTTATTGAAGAAACACACATGAGTTTTTGGTTGTTCAACCGCAGAAAGTAGTTAGTTTTGCTCAAATTGAGGCCAAAACTGAGTGGGCATAGCTGCTGCTCACAAATATGATAAAGAATCCTCTTGAGGGTAAAAGCAATCAGCTGATCACTTCACCTCTGAAAGATCCTCATAGTCTGGATTATTATGGTGCTCCGCTTTAATCTAGTCTACCAGAGAGCTATGATAGGGACATATAGCTGGTGTTGTAGGACCTATTTTAATCACCGCCTCGCCCAATGGTATTCTGGTGATATCATTTCCCTCACTCTGATCATCTTACTATTCATCTTACCCCTCTTCTGCCTGGTGTATTTTCGCTTCTTCCTCCTCCTCTACTTTATCTGTTGGTATATACTTTATACTAATTCAGCGTTGGAGGAAGGAAAGTCACTATTATTACATTTAGGAGGCTCTCTGGTTTAATGCCTCCAAAGTAATAGAAAGAGAAAAAAGCCTTGATAATGGTGCACCCTGGGTGGGCTCTTTTCAGTGAGCATTATAATGTTTGTAACATGAGGAAAATGGAGTTAATATGCAGCTTTATCATGGTTTCCTATGTCTCAATTGACTGAGAAGTTAGATTTGAGCTAACCAACTTTGAATGGTCAACTGTCTGTCCCCAAACCATTAAGGCTTGAAAACACAACACAGCCAAGGAGTTGTGGAGTTGGATTTCTATAGGATGTCAATGTGCCAGAAAAATAACTGGTCTCTGAATGCTGCTGCTTTAGCACCCACAACAATAGACACAAACTACTAATCTGCGCACCATTGGTATTAGGTGAGGGAGATTGGGGAGAGTTTTTGTCACTAGGATTTTACAGCTCTTAACAGATAGTATAGTACTAGCAACTATGGATTCCTCTCTTTGTGGCAACTAATTGTGACCCTTGGGAGTTGTCCACTTTGTAAACGCCAACCTTGTGTATTTTGATATAATAATTGGCAAAATAAATAGCAAAATCGGACTTTTGAAGATATAGTTTATTAAAGAAATCTAAAACAATGACCCAAAAGCATCCTTAATGTAGGATATTGTGTTTAAACTTGGATAGGTACTGGGAGGCTACTAAGCTAGATTGCAAAAGCGGGAAACAATTTATGATAGTAAATCTATTAGTAAAATGATTTAGATCAAAAACATCGCCTCAACTGTATTATCCAATGGTTACACGCTAAACTTGATCCTTTTTAAAATTCTATATTTCCTATATCGCCTTCTCAAGTTTGGAATAGAGTGTCAGGTTTGATCCACATTTTTGTTTCAAATTTTTGCTTGTTTTTGGCTTACTAGGTAAATTGCCCATTCAGTTTGATTTGTTATTAAGTCCCCTGTTGGAGACCGGAAATGGAAACCATGGTGGAAAGCTTCATGTGATTTATGAAGTCTACATAAGATTGTTTGATTCTTTAGAATAAAAAAAGGTAAATTTAGATACTCAATGGGCTTGGGTTGAGGGGGATGGGTTTAAGGTATGGGACAAGTAGAGAGTGGCGGCGGCTACCCATCTCTAATCAAGGGTGTTCCCTAGTTCTGAGATTTGGGTGAGGGGAAAGGCCTTAGGATTTAAGCCCTTTTAGGTTCTAAATGGATCAAACCACTTCAGCCTGATAGCTGGAGCCAAGGGACTTACAACATCTGCCGTTTGATTAAAACAAAACGTTCCTACATTATTTAGCTCCAAAATAAAATGAATACCAAAGATTCTGGTGCTATCAAGTAATTGAGGAAATTATAAAGCTCCTTTAAAAGGACATCTTTGTTTTGAACGAAATAACAAGTAATTACTTGATGCCTTTGCTTAAGAGCTCCAATGGCAAGATAGTGAAGCTTATTGTGTAATGGCAGCTCAGGCCACACTAGAAGTCACCAGGAGGAAGAGCAGATCTCCATACTCAAGTCTAACTAGAGAAAGCCTTAAGTTGAATTAATGAGCTGGAGGCCCATCGAACCTCTGAGACTTCATCAGTGCCACATAGTACCATTTCGCAAGTAGCTAAGTTGAACAGGATATAGTAAATCTTATGACTCAGACGTCTAATCTTTTCATTACTGAGCTACTCAAAAAATGCTGAGCGACTTGAACGGCAAATTTCTTAGTCTAGGGGACATTAATCAAGTCTATCATCACCTCATAGAAGGTGAAAAATGCTGGAATGCTCTTAAAGAAGAGTTGAAAGACAAAACTGACATGCTTATTAAGCGCATTAATTGCAAAGAGATGAAAGACGACTTTAATCGGCGCATTGTCTTATTAAATGAGAATAATCTTTTGCAAACACACAGCTCACTCAGTCACTAACAAATTATATAACTTGGGCATCCGCGTTAAGAAGATAGGGAACAATATGACATTATTGAGGGAAGTTTTAATCTTTTAGATGTTACGCCAAGACCTACACTTGAGGAAATGGAACAGCATCTCAATCCTCTACAGGACCAAATATTTCAACTAAAATGGAAAGTTCAACAGAGCAACGTTTGAACTAAAATTACCAAAACCTAAAACCAAGTACACATCATTACAGGATCAGATACGACTACATCTAAACACAAGTTTATAAAAAAGTTTATGCTTGAGAAGGAAGTATCACATAATTCCTCAATATCTATGAAGTGACAATGGAAGTTGAAACCAATCAAAAAAGGTTACACATATTTTAACTCATTTTAGCCATATGACTCAAGAGCTTATGGTGCCTCATATGGACGACCTGCATACCTGAAGAGAAGTGAAAGAAGTTTACTAAAAAATTAGGGTCAAAGCAGAGCTTTAGTATAAAGAAATAGGCTCTATGAGAATAGTGCTACGCCAAAATGAAACCTTTGCCAAATTATTAACCGCTTTTATTTAGAGGCACAAACGCTGTTGACCTCAAAGATGCTTTCTTTGAATGATGCCATAGCCGCTGTCATTAATGTTTTACATAGTAGCTTTGACCTAGCCATGCACTTCAGGTCCATTAATTGAATTTTCAACTCTGTCTTAAACTTTATAGAAGCCTGCTTTGTGTAGTTAACATACACAAGCCAGAGACCTCACATAAGGCCTCCATGAACACAGAGTGTATACTGTGGAGGAAGAATAGCCTAAGAAGGATGAAAAGCCAAGATTCAACTACTATAAGAAGAAAAAACATACCGAGGATATGTATTTAAAAAGAACCCTGCCCTTGAAAAGCAAAGAAAAGGAGAGTCAGCTTAGTGTCAGGTACCTCTAAAGCCGACTGACCTAAAGTATCTTTGTTGGTATTCTCCCTTTATTGTAGGAAGCACCAACTGGGGGTTGCAACCTGCCTATGGACGGATGCCATATTGGACTCTCCGTTAACTTGGGTTGAGCCCAATCTTAAGTATCAGGGATTGACCCTAATAATTATCAAAATTATATATAAATTTGACACCATCAACTAATGCCAAGGATTTCAAAACTCAATCAGGTTGCGGAGAAATCCCTTTTTGTGCTCACACCCCAATCAAGTTACCCTTTTGGGACCACTGGAGAATTATGCCAAGGAACGTCCCTCTCCTCTTGTATTAATTATTTATCTCAACTGGCAATTGACTCAAAGATTTCCCTTTTCCAATCCAATTCTAGCCTCAAGGTTATATAAATATTTTGAGGCTTATTTCAATAAACCTACCATCTTTCTACAATCTCCTTTCCTTTTTAGCTCACCAAAGGTCTTTAAGGCCTATTAACTAGCTGGGGGCTTCAGGGCACTGATTAATTATGGACACGGGTGGAGTTGCTCCCCCATGGCCCAACAGTGGCGCTCACTGCAGGGGCACCTGAGTTCTCAGCAAGAGCTAAAATTGGAAGGAGGAGGGGAAGTCCCTGGCCTCTGACCCAAGAGGGCAAGCCTGGATGAGGTGGGCTAATGCCCCCCAAAATTAGCCTTGGTGTCCAAGACCAGGTTACCAGGGTGTCATCCCTGATTCCAGCTCTTATGCTTACGCCAGCCCCAGTGCTAGTGCTGGGACCTCCTCCTGAAGCCAGTCCCATTGCTGATTCTGGGTGTCACCCTGATGCCAGGACATCCTCCCAATGCTGGCCCCCACACCGACGCCTGCCCCAGCGCTGATGCTGGGTGCAACCCCAATGCTGGGACCTCCTCCCAATGCTGTGACCTCCTAATTCTGGCCTTCTCACCGATGCCAACCCCATGCTGATGCCAGGTGTCAATCCCAATGCCAGTTCTATGCTGATGGACCCACCTTGGCTCTGACCCCTTGTCAAGACTTTGAGGGGATATGTCATTCTCCCTTTATTAATGGGAGCCTCGACTAGGAGTTGTGATCCACCAACAGGCAAATTCTGGATTGGGCTCTCCATTAAATTGGGTTGAGCCCAATATAAAGTATTGGGGATTGACTCCATTAATATTTCAATTATATTTAATTTGAAACTAGAGACTATTACCAAGGATTGCATAACTCAATCAGGTTGCAGTATAATCCCTTTTAGCGCTCACACCCCAATAAAGTTACCCTTTCAGGACTGTCATATTCTGTGGTTGACATGAAAATAAATCCTTTGATAAACTACATATTGCGCTGATTTTCCCTCCTAATTTGTGAGCTAATATTCTAATTAAAACCTATTGCAATAACATGGCTCAAGCTGATTATTGCAGCATTGATTTAATTATATTATCAAAAGCATGAGCCAAATACCCACACATGTAGGCTGATCTTCTCTGAAACTACTTGGCATGGGCCAATCAACTCAACATCAATTAAAATAAATTATCCTATCTTTAGCCTGGGCCGGATACACTCACACAGTTGGGCCAATTATTGCTGCACCAAACCTCAGCAACTAGTCCTGATTAATTGGGACCAATTTTAAGAAATCAGCATGAAAAATCAATCAGAATTGACCCAAAGAGAACATCTACAAATCACATGAATGAAAAGACAAAAAGATCATAATAAGCACAATAGCACTTGCGCGTGGACTGCCCAAATGTGAGTACCTAGCGCTATTGAGAAAGGCCTGCTGACGGCCTGAATAAGGGTATCTCATTTATTAAAGTTGACCACAAAATCTCCCAAAATTGTATTTCATCAGCAGCATGACGAAACTATTTTGAGAAGACCATAGGACCATTTTGCACGCTCATTGTTGCGATTTTTGTCCCTGAAATCCTCCTTTATGAGAGTGTTTGCCACCAATAAACCTAGCAATAGGTTTCATTCATATCAGTTCAAGGGTAAACGGAGGTGGAAAATAATCTATGAGATTGCATGCTTGCTTGTGGCTGGGAGATGCCCTAGAGGTATAAATACCAGCGCCTGGCCTAATGAATAATCAAATAAACTAGTCAAATAAAAGATCCATTTTATTTTATCCTCTTTCCAATTTTTATCATAAGTCCCTTTTGGAAAGTGTTGGCAAGCTGAATCCTCAGAATCCACAGCTTGTATCTTTGCCTGCCTTTGGAGAAGTTCCCAAATATGAAGGGATAATTGAGCCTAAAATTGACCAGAAGAGTCAGGGGTATTTTATTTTCCTAGTGTGTTTTCAACCGGTTGAATTATCATAAACAAAGCAAAAACAGGGATCAATTGGACAACCTTTGTCTAAATATACATGCATTTTATAATTAATCAAGTGAGAAATCCCCAGAATTTCACAAATGGTGCTTACCCAGAAAACAGTGGCACTCTTCAAAATGGATTCACATAAACAATTCCTGGAAGATTTGGCCAGATGAGAAAGTGACACTGAGATGGAAACTAGCAAAAAGGAAGTATCAGACTATTTTAATACCAGCTGCCAAGGCTCCAAAGATGGTACCTCTTACTCCCTGGATATTATCATAGTGGGGGAGCTCATGCAGCAAGACCAGTCATCCCAAATAGAGATGAGGATGATGCCCTGAACAAAGCTTAATTTTTAAAAATTTGGACAGTTGTTTCGTGATTGTAGACAAGAAATACTGAAATTACTCAGAAGAATTGGGAACTTGGAATGCAATTATCAACTGCAAATTCTCAAGTAGACAGTTTGGCAAAAGATATTAAATGCATAACGTCCAACCAAGCTTTATTCGAAGAAAAGCATTACAGCATTAAAAAAGAGCTCAAATCACTCATAAATGAAGTGACCAATGCTCAACCTGCTTTGACAATATTGAAATAGAAAAAAAGCTCTGCTATTTTGCCAAAAAACAGTTTGGAAAAAAACTAAGGGCCAAATTCAAGAATCAGAAATCAGTAGTTTAGAGCAAAATTATAAAATTTAATAATCATAAATTGACACTGATGCAGAAACCTATATTTTGAACATCCATTATATGCCTAAAGCCTGGAAGCGATTTCCAACTCCAGATACTCCCAACGGGAAAGAGGGCCAATTATGAAAGATGATACACTAAGACATTCAAGAAGAAGCTTTTCCTATAAGTTTGACAACCCTAACTGGGCTGAGTCCATTCCTAATAAGACTCAATAAGATGGCTGATCAAAAATTAAAATAGTAAAAAAAGGAAAAAAAGAAAAAAACATATAAGGTATTAGCATTGTGATAATAATAAAACATAGTAAAAAGAAAAAATATTAATATTAATAACATATTAATAAAAAGAAAAAAGTATTTAAACTAAAATAAAAAATATATATCACACCTTATGAATACTTTATTTTGCACTTGGTAATGGGGAGAGGATCCCACTCTAGTTTCAGCAGCTGTTTGGGCCAAAATAACTCTAAGAGGAAATAACTCTAGAATTGTTGGCTGGTCAGGCCAAATTTAATAAATGATGAGGATCAGTTAAGGCTAATTAGGAATCATAGGGCTTATGTTTGAGTCAAGTGGAGGGTATGTCTGATTCTGTAGTTGAAACAAAGGTAAACCCTTTGATAAAATACAAACTGGGCCAATTTTCCCTCTTAATGCTTGAGATAATCCTCTAATTAAAATCTATTGTAGTAACATGGCTCAGGCTGATTATTACACATGTATTTAGTTATATTATCAAAAGCTCAGGCCAAATACCCCCACACATTTAGGCTTATCTTCTCCTCAACTACTTGGTATGGATTAATCAATTCGATGTCAATTCAAATCCTTCATTCTATTGGTAGCTCAGGCCAGATACACTCACGTAGTTGGACCAATCATTGCTACACCAAAACTCAGCAACTAGTCCTGATTAATTGGGACCAATATCAAGAAAATCAGCATGAGAAATAGTTCAGGATTGACCTAAAGAGAACGTCTAAAAAACCCATGATTGAAAAGACAAAAGGGTCATAATCAGCATGATAGCACTTGCACATGGACTGCCCAAATGGGAGTACCTAGTGCTATTGAGATGAACAGCTGACATCCTGATTAAGGAGTCATTTTTATCAGCTGTATGACAAAAACGTGATTGAGCTGGATTGTTTTCGCCTTAGGGCAATTTTTTTATATTGGTACACTTAATTGGCACAATAGCACTTGCACATGGACCGCTCAAATAGGAGTACCTAGTGCTATTGAGAAAAGCCTATTGACGCCTCAATTAATGGTACATCATTCATTTATTTCAACCACAAAATCTCCCAGAATTTGTATTTTGTCAGCAGTTTGAAGGAACTCATTTTGAGATTATCCTAAGACCATTTTTCACACTCATTGTTGCAATTTTTCCTTAAATCATCCTGAATATGAGAGTATTTTGCCACCAATAAACCTACCAATAGGTTTCAGTTGTATCATTTCAAGGGCCAAACTAAGGTGGAAAATAACTTATGAGATTGCATGCTTTAATGTGTTAGGAGATGCCCAAATGAGGTATAAATACCAGCGCCTGGCCTGATGAATAATCATCAAATAAACTAGTCTAATAAAAGATCTTATTTATTTATGCTCTTTCCAGTTTTTATCCTAAGTCCCTTTTGGAGAGTGTTGGCAAGCTGAATCCTAAGAATCCACAGCTTGTATCTTTGCCTGCCTCTGGATAAGTTCCCAGATACCAAAGGAGCTATGAGCCCGAAAATAGACCAGAAGAGTCAGGGCTATATTAATTCGTCTAGTGAGTTTTCAAACGGTCAAAATACCATAAACCGCAGGCAAAATCAAGGATCAATTTACTAAACTTCATACTGAATATATGCGCAGGTATTATTTTATCAAGCCAGCCCTTGTAATTTCACAGGGACCACCAGCAAATTATGCTGTGGATGGTCCACTCCCTTTGTATTACTTATCTATTTTAGTTTTCAATTGACACCAAGATTTCTCTTTCCTGCTCTGATTCTAGCCTCAAGGTCCTATAATTAACTCAGAGGCTTATTTCAATAAAGTTACCATTTCTCACCTATCTCCTTTCCATTTTTAGCTTTACTTAAGGCTTTAATGGGTATTAACACTCTAGTGGCTTTGAGGCTTTGATTGATAATAACCAGCTTAGAGTTGCTCCCCTGAAGTCCTGACAACCTTAAAGCAAGACATTGTTATTTGCTTATCTCTCTTGCATTATGATCCTGACGACAACTCTGAAGGGGGTCAATAAGATTAAGGTTATTAAATCTAAGTTCACCTTCTGAGTTCATCAATCTGGACCTTTATGGATGCTAAAATTATTGACAACACCCAGGTTTCTGAGGCACTTACTTCAGTCAGATTGTCTGTTTCCCTGTTTAATCAATACAGTCATTGATGCTGATCAATACCTTGCCCTGTTGGTCTGACCAATCTCAAGTGTCCAAAATTTTTTGGAAATAAAGAAGAAGTATCCTGAGACTTCCAAAAGCACAATGCAACTTTCTGCCTCAAAGAGGTGTTAGATCTTTCACTAAAGTTTTTGAGGGACCATTACCAAAGTTTATTTGGCAATGTAAGTTGTCTACGTTATGGTTATCTTGTATATGGGATCACCTACTAATATTGTGTTATTCTAATTCATCAAGAAGATCAAGCTCGCCCCAGAACTTTGATACTTTCAAGAGTATAGTATAACTAGTTCAAATAACACCAAGGCGATAGTTGCATACTAATCCCTGACAATAAAAGTTGGCAAGGTAGTTTTCTTAGCTCCCCAAGTTGCCTTAGACAACCTTCAATATGATATAATCATTGGGACGCAGTTTATTTCTTAAATATTAAGGAGTTATTAATATAAAAGAAGAATACTTATTGTTGATTTTTGAGAGCTGTGTAATCAATTACCCTTGGTAATAAGTTGCAATTGCAAGCTTCCAACTGGGATACTCAACTTGGATCCCTAGTCTACTGCACATATACTTATATATGCTTTAAAAAAATTAGTAGCTTTTCTTTCCTGTTAAAATCACTTTTAATAATAACACGATTCTATGCAATTTCTCCAAGATTGACAATCAACCTGGAATATGAGCAAATTTATCCGCAACAACACCAGTTGGGCAAAAGTGGCCAGCGTGAAAGGCCTGAAGCCCTTCCAACCCGCTGGGGGAAAACGCCCCGGTGGAACATTGACACACCCACCCACCAAAAAGGGTGAGCACAACGCCACACCCAGAGTTTTGCAATTCCTGCAAAAAATGGGCGCATATACCAAAATTGAACACTCTCAACCCTTATCCTCCCTCAAATATGGCCTCAGAATCATGGTCAGCGATACTTCCCTCAAGTCATGGGAAAAATGGGGGAGGCCTTCTCCGCGACTTTCCCGAACACCATCTTGGTAAATTACAAAAATTTACACAGAGGATGGGTGGACGTCGGGTTCATGTCTGCAGAAGAAGCGGCAAAAGCAGAAAAAATTAAATTTTTTATAAAAACCAACAATGAAGACAGAATTATCCACACGGTGTGCACATGATGGAATGAGGAAAACGACCTCTTCACTGTATTTGACTGACTTCCAAGCACCGTGCACTGTGATGTCCTCGTGGACGAACTCTGTGGGGGCCTCAAAGGCTACAGAGTAATCAAACAATTTGAATTCAAAAAATTTCCCCTCCTGCCCCACCTGTGCACAGGAAAGGCAATTGCTATTATTGAACCTGACCAAGATGTGGCGAGGACATCACCCTAATTCCCCGCACAGAAACCATCAACCTCCCCAATGGCAGCGTATCCTGCCCCTTCCATATCACACCAGAGCACACCCCACCCATTTGCGAATTCTGCTCAGCAATAGGCCACAAGGACCATGCCAGCCCCATCAAATGTGGGATTGAAGCACCGGAATTCTGCGAAGACAATATGGATGAAACAAGCCCAACTTTCGGGAAAATTAAAGACTCTACTTTTGCCTTCTATTAGGTGAAAGAGCCAATATTGCCTTGGTTGAGCTCATCTCATGCAAGGACCGAAGTCATGCACAGACCACCCGCAAGCAGGCCGCGAGTTCCGCCGAGACCCAAGCTTGCACCACAATTTCCCCAGAACAGATTCAAGTGGATGCCATGGCAGCACAGCGGAACAACCAATCAGACCAAACACATAAAACCCAAAACGACCAAAATGAAGAAACTGTTGGAAACAACCAATAAAACACACTCAACCAAGCGGGTGTAGATCCATATTACACCACTGAAAATCCTCCCAACCAATCATATATGTTCAACGATGACATGGAAGACAACTTCAGCCAATCACAATGTGAGAACACCTATGCACAGGAACCAACCACCCTGACCCACAACTCCCACCCATCAAACTCACAGGTAAGTGGCAAAAAAATTCTTCCGATGGGGCAAAAGCCAACACATGCCAAACCCAAAACATACGGAGTAATCCAAGCCAGAAAAAACTGAATAATGCCAGCTCCAAGATTGCCGATCAACACAATGATAACAATATAGCTAATCGACCTCACACTCGCAGTATGACTCACAAGAAGGAACTGGGTGACCTCAGTGGGTCACCCCAGCGTTCCTGATGTGGGGACTACCACAATCAATATAGGGACGCTCAACATCGCAGGAGCCAAGGCCCCATGTCCCAGGCAAAAAAAATGGCTTTCCTGCACAATATCCCCATGGATATCTTGGCCATCCAAGAACCCCACTGTCCACCGGGGAGGAGGAGTCATGGTCAACCATGCTCCTTATGGCCAAATCCTTTTGGACATACCATTGTGGGATGGTAATTTGAACAAACTGTAACCCTCCAGTAAAAATCCAAAACACAGCATCTCACCTGGAGGGATGGCTACTCCTAGCGGACCTCGAATGGAATGGAGAAAATTTCGCCGTGGCATGTGTATATGCCCCAAATAATCCAAATGACCGCCAAAAATTCCTTTCTGATATCCTATCAATCCCATTCCCCGAGGCAACATTTTTTGTGGGGGATTTCAACTGCTGGCTAAACACTAATACCAACTGCTGGCCCAAGTCTAGGGTTATACCCCATGGCCACACAGAACTATGCATACTAAAGGCAACACTGGGCATATGCAACACCATCCCCAAACAAGCCCTCACCCTGGCCAACATGACAAGACCCCACCACAACAATAACCAGCTGGTTTCAATGACCCGAATTGACCTGATGCTCGCCCCTATAGACTTCTGGCACCAAGTATCAAACTTTACAACAACAATTATCCCTTTCTCTGACCATCGGATGGTCTTGATAATGCTATCATCCTCAGAAAAATACAAAAAACTGCCCACCTGGCACAGAGTTCACCCAATCACCATCCACCTTCTGGAACTTAAACTCTGGATTGAGATGGTGCTAACAACATGGCAAGAAAGACAATCACCTGATGGAAATTGTATCGCCGAATGAGAAACTTTCAAGGCTCGTGCAATTAAGAAAGCTTGCCACCTAAATTCTAGAAAAACAGCTGCGATGTCCGTGACAATCAACAAGGCTATCAGACAGCTTCATTACCTAGAAAATAATACACCTAGTGAGGGATACACCCCCCAATGGGGCCGCCTGTGGTTTTAACTATCAACACAGGTAAACTCCCTATTTAGAAAACACCAGCATTACACCGAAATATGCTATAAATCAAAATACATTTTATCCAGAGAAACTCACACAGCCCAATTTTTCCGCCCGATTTAAACCAATTTCAAAGTCGGCGACCTGCACACAGGTCTGCCGAATGGATGACACAATGGCATCCACAACATCGGAAATATCAGCTGAATCACACCGATTTTACACTGACCTGTACACGGCAGATTTTGCATCACCCGACAAAATTGAAAAAATTTTATCATCTGCCAATATCAATACCATAGCTGGCCAACCAGACCTGGCAGCACCCATAACAAAAGAAGAACTATGGGAGGTAATAAGATCAACCCCATGCAACAAGTGCCCTGGACCTGATGGCCTCCCATATGAATTTTTCAAAAAATACTTTAAACATATCGCACCAATATTACTAGCAACTATGAACAAGTGCCTAGAAGACACATCCCTTCTACCTGGCGGCCAAGATGCATACGTGGTCACACTTTTCAAAAAAGGAGACCAAGCAGATCTAAACAACTGGTGCCCAATTGCTCTCACCTATACTGATACAAAAATACTAACAAAAATTTTAGCCAAACGTTTGGGTTACATCGCCCAGAAAACCCTCTCACACCATCAATTTGATTCATCCCAAACTGCTCAATTTGGGATAACATCCATACAATTGCCAATATCTTCCAAGCTAACCCCACAGGCGCCCTTGCTTTCCTGGAACAAAAGAAAGCATATGACCGAGTACACTGGGGATACCTAGAACAACGTCTGAAGGCCTTCAACCTAACACCCCGCTTTATAAACTGGGCGCTCCTCCTAACACGCTCAGCCAAGTTTGCAATCAGAGGCCCAGGCTTCCTAACTGACACCATCACCCCCAAAGAGGCCTCAAACAAGGTGACCCACTTAGCCCCTATTATACAACTTCACCCTTGACCCCCTTCTCCACATTGCAAACTCAAAGCTCACCGGAATCAGGTTAGAGGGACAACCACCAACCAAAATGCTCGCTTTTGCTGATGACTGCATCATTGGAGTCTCAGGCAATAGGGATTCCAGGACGATTGAGCGCATCATTCACCAATATGAATCAGTGAGTAATGCCATGCTGAACAAATCGAAAACAGAGGTAATTGTAATGGGCAAATTCAGCTCAAACTGGGCCCCACCACCACACCACCACAGAAACCAACCAGCCACACACCTAACCACACAACAAAGACCCAAGCCAATAAAACCACTGTGCTTACCCTTTGTACCCCACCCCGCCACTGACCCAGTCCATCATCTGGGCATATGGCTAGAAGCTGGTGGATATGCTCTTGACACCATAGAAACCAACATATTGGACAACATCACAAAAAGAATGACATGTATGCGAAGGAATAAAGCCAGCCTAACCGGAAGAGTTGTATTAGACAACTCCCTGATCCTATCAAAGCTATGGTTTGCTGCCCATGCGATCCCTTTCTCCGCCAACTTCACCGACGCAGTCTACAAGCTCCTGCAGAACTGGCTATGGTTGGGATACCGTGCACCTATCAGGCTGGAGACCATGTATGGCCCACGGAAGAAAGGAGGGATGAAACTGCTCAACTTCATGAAAAGAGCAACGCAAATACTAGGCTCATGGATAGCCTCCACGACATCACCCAACCTACCATCCTTCCACTGGGCTAAGGCAGCCCAAACAAATTTTGCAAGGGCACTACATCTGAGGTCCCCTTCCAACCCGAAAACCTGATGAAGTACCTTATAACACACTCAAATGCCACTGGACCACATAACCCCAACCAATATTTCAAACGTATCCTATACAACCTAAGACAAAGAAATTGGAGTTTCGAATATGCACAGCAATCTGAAGACACCCACCCTCAAACTGGATATGTGTAACTCCACAGAGTACAAACAGTATCTAATGCGCCCAACCCATTACCATCCTTCCCTCTGTCCAGGATCGACTACCTGGACCACCAAGAGATCCCATATGATCTACAAACCCAAAAACAGGTGTGGAACATCGTCACCTGTCCCTCCTATCCCCACAAGTGTGCTCTACAATGTGGCAATACATGCGCCGCACATACAGAACAGCTGACCGTACGTTCTCAATGTTCAAGACATGCGCCATCTGTGGCGGACCCAAAACACTAGCACACCGCCTAGAAGAATGCCCGCCATCTGTGCATATCTGGGCCAACGTGATGCACTTGTTTCAACAACCACCCACAACCAAATTCTGACTGTCCCGTGATATCATAGCACTCAACATGACCTCACCTATCCCCCAGACACTGAGGGCCCTAATTGTGTGCATTGCAATATGGTCTATTCACACAATTACCCTCGACGCATTCAATGGGGTCTTCCACAACCTTAAATAAACCATTGTCAGGTTCCACAACCATTTGGCTGACCACTTCCAAGCCTGGCTGTTCGGCTCACTCCAACACAAATGGAAGAAACGGATGGGAACATGGATTCCAATCTGGTTCCTCTGATATGACACTGAAAACCTCACAGTCTCCATAGGCGGTACACCCTACTAGCCAGGGTCGCCATACCACCCAAGGTCTAGTCACCCACCACCTGTGGCCCCAGCCACACCAAAGTGTGACATGTCATATTCTGAGTTATCTTTAATTACTTTGCTTTATTTTCCCGCTTCTGTTTTCTCCGCCTCTTCTTTTCTCCTACATATTGGATGTGTCTGTTCCCTGGTCGGCCATCCTCGTACAAATAATTAAAAATAAATTAGTGATATTAATAAAGGATTAGCAATAGTATTAAACTATTGCCTAGTTGAGTTTCTCAAGACCAAATTGACTATTGTGTCCAACTCTAGACTAGTGCTAACGCTCTTCTTTTTTTCATGCAGGAGCGGGCAGATTAACTAGTAAGCACTTGAACAAGGGAACTTTTTCCTCAACTTTTTCCACATAAGTTGGTAGCTGACAAAATAAATATGTGAATAATTTTTTTTTCAACTCTATTTCAAAAATATACTAAATAAATTGTAAAACCATTAAATTGCTACTTTTTTTACTTTATTGTTAATTCTTTATTTTCATAAAAATCAAGGGGTTAATAGGGGGATCCAAAGAACAACCCTTTTACTGGCTCTTCACTGGAAAATGGCAGCATTTGCCAATGGACTAGTCTTCTGTGGTCGCGCCTATTTGGTCTTCCTCTTCCGCCTAGTCAGATTTTGACACTAACAAGAAATGATTCCCTTCTGGTTAATTTACTGAAGGATTTACAATCACAATAAACCCCAGCGGAGTACCCTATTTGAACTAGCAACCTGCTCAAGCAATGTGACTTTTACCTATCAACAGCAGTCAATGTTATCTAGTAAGTAAGATTGTGAGTTTTTCCCAGAAGCATTATGATGCTTCAGCAACTAGACATTATTCCCTATTATGATCAGTGACTAACATGATTGGCTAATATGAGTAAATTAACAATTAATCTTTTTGGCAATAAAACCATATGGTAAATGCATGGTTGGAAAACATACTCAGCAATACTAGGATTATTCTACAAAATAAAATCCTGGAAGACTAGCTAGTATTTGTCAAATGGTTTCCCCAAACAATAGTTATTATTTAAATAGTATAACTCTCACATCCACTAAAGAATCTCAACCCCAAGTTGGCAAGCAGATTTATTATAATCTAATCAGCTGGGTAATCTGGGTAAACTGACTTCCATCATATCCTCAATTTACTAGACTACCAAGCAAAAGATAATCTGGGGAAAGGATGCCGCATTGGGCGTGGCCATCATACTTTGCTTTAACTTCAGTGGAGTTCAGCTCTATCTCCACTCAACGTTTCTTATTACAACCTTTAACAACGTGGCTCCTTTTTTCATCTCTTACCGACCTCCACCTCTCTCAAGTGCGGTCCTGAAGTATCATGCCATGCCAGGACTATTTCAGCCATCCTTGCCAATAATATGAACTGGCCCACCTTTTTGACCCCAGGATGGGTATTGATTATACTAAGCTTTCACAAGATCTTCTCAGCCTGCTTTACTGAAAACTTGTTCTCTCCACACCTTAGAACTACTCACAGGAGATCCATTTTCTACCCAAGCTGAACCTTCCAACAAGAATTAGTCTTCTCTTTCAGCTGTTCTCCTCACTATGCTCATTGTAGTTCTTCCCTCTTATCCCCTCAGAACAACAGAAGTTGGGTCACGCAGATCCTCTTGATCATGGTAAAAAATTAAAATTAATTTACATATATCTCTTTTTTTATTTTTTTCTTTAGGGATGATTTCCTTTCTAAATAAATATTTTTATATGGTTTTTTATCTTATATATATATATATATTTCTCTTGGTTTTTATTTCCACTCAACATCAATTTTGAGCAATTTTAGAAAAAACAAGTCGATTTTCCACCACCGCTTCACAGCACCAGTTTCCAAATTTATGTCCTCTGATCCACCACCTTCTGCCCCAGTATGGGGCAGCGGTGCTCCACCCACTAGCTTTTACTTCCCAGCAGGCAAATGCGTGTGACTGTCTCATTCAGTCTGCCTTATACATCTGGCTGCTATGTTCCTTCAAGTGAATTAGCACTCCGCCTTGCACAAGCTCACCCAACCTACCCCACCCCCTAGACCTACCCCAAATCCAATATTCACTTTTGCCTCCACGTCAAGTATGGATGACTCTTCCCATATGCAAACAAAGTGATAATTGAGCTGGCAACAGCCACCTTTGTGCCAGCATGGGTTTATTTACTTCCACCCTTACAAGGGCTAATTTGATATTGGATTCCTGACAAAAGAGGACGCAGCCGCTGCAGTAGCTACGCCATTAATATACAGAAACACCCCCATTACCGCCACCCAAACACGCCTCTCAGATGATACTACACTTGTGGTAACCTTTACAAACCTACCCTCACACCTTCCCCCTCAAACACTTTATGAGGAGTTGATGTTGGGGTTGTCCAATTATGGAAAAACCCCTATCCTTCAATTCATTGTCCCAAGTGGTGCTGAACGCCTTGCAGAACCTCGGTCAATGGCTACCATTACCCCCACCACCTGAACATGGCCCAGCATATCCCACCGCGCGCTTAAACCCCTTCTGCACATGACCATTTATTTGGGACCACACTAACAATAATTTCACAATTTGCCCCTCTGATATGAATTGGACCACACTAAAAAGGCATGTCAATATAAATCACGCCCTGCGAACACGGTTAACTCCACCCATGAGGCCACACCAACACCATATAAGTGGAGATTTTGGCTGCCCCCACCCCCACAGACCATGCACTCAAATCAGAAGCAAAATCTAGCACCTTAAACCCAAGCTGGCCAATGCACACTCATGCCAACTAATTGAGTGCAGGATTGGACCCATCTTCAATCCAGATAACCTCTACCCCAAACCTAACCAACCAATAACAACTTCCACCATATCTTCCCAAATCAACTAAAATCCCTGGAACTTATTAAAAGAAGTGACAAATTCTGGTGAAATTGTCTCACCACTGAGTTATCCAATTGTTTTCACACCTTATATGAATTCAGACTTTGATACCCCATCCTCAACCACCAATATGTCCACAAACCCAAAACCTTTTACCCTAGTGACCACAACTTTGCTGAGGTCACAATGACTACACCCAATAATCCCCATTTTTTCAAACTGTTTGCAAAATCTGTCACTGAATTCAAAAAAGGCAGCACCCCCTTGTTCCCCTCTGATTTTCCTCCTATTACAAAAGAGGAAATCCAACGCCTCTATAAAAATGCCACCACCATTATCAAGCATGTCTGGAATTAGCAGATTTTTCCCCATCTACACGAACCATAAGAGCGAATAATGAGAAATTAGAACAGATTTTTGACACCTGCATCCAGGCTGAACAAAACGTTGCTGAACTAATAGAGGCTTTAATATAGGCCCAAGTTGTTGATCTCAACAACTATTTACTTCACCTTGACCCTCTTCCCAAAGATACCAACCCCCTTGCTCTCAACATCAATCTGCCTCTACAATACTGAGCCTGATGATGACCCGCTTAATCCCCCTCCCCTCTGCAATGGTGATATAAACAGCTCGCTGCTATGCCACCTGGTGGGTAATTTTCTTGTTTCTTTTTGTGTCTTGCTGCCCAAAAAGGGCGGTCAATTCATGTTTTATTCCTTAGTTGGTATAGTTTTGAAGTTTCAGTTTTGGTATTGTCTGTCCCCTAGTAAGCTTGCATTGGTTATTTAAATATTTTTCTCTTTGTTTTTATCTTATTTTAATTTTATTTCTCTTATATTATTTTTTCTTAAGTCCAATACCACAAGTATTTATCATGGCTCTACTCACTATATGGCCATCCAGATGTTCTTTAACATATAAAATCAATCTTTTGATTGACAATAATATCAAATGGTCCCAACCAAAAAGAGTCCAACTTTTTTTCTTCCAAATCCATGGGTATATACAATAGGCTTCCCTATCTCCCAGATGGTCCTCTTTCAGCGCTGGTCAATTATTATCATCCATTTTCTTTGCTTTAATCATTCTCTTCAGCGTCATATTGATTTTATGTGATTGCAAATAAATTGTAATATTAGCAGCTGGGTTAAATATCGCTCAGCATTCATCTTAAGGTTGGTCAACTGCTAAATATATTATAGCGTTAGTACAGACCTTTTTCAATATAAAATTTTAGATGGCATTTTCCTTTTCACCGTATGGTAACTAATATTATATATAAAGGTGATGAACTCAGATATGATCCCTAAATGGAAGTTTCCCCTGCTACCAATTTTCTCAGCGTCGCTGGTAGGGTCTTGTTAACTCTTTTTACCATTCCATTTATTTATGTGCGGTATCTAATGAACACCAAACCTCAGATTCCCATTAGTTTGTTCAGTTTTTGAATCACTAAGAACTTTAAGTTGGTTCCATTGTCACTTAATTTTACTTGTGGGCTCTTATGCTAGTACAATACTTGGTCCAGTATGATTCTCGCTGTGTTTGTAGCATCTACTATGCTCAAGACTTTCGTTTCAACCCATCCAGTCATTTGGTCTATTATTGCTATAATGTACTTTAAACTCCAGAACTTACACTCAAGGGTCCCATCATGTCTTTTGACACCATGTGCTAAGTGAACCCTGAGAATTCTAGCCAGTATTGATCACATTATTTTGCAGTTTGTCGAGTCAAAATTCCATGCAACATGCTAGATAATTTGTGATATTATAGTTGATTGATTCCTAGTTACAATACTGGCGTACTTGGTCCATCGTTTTTCTCAGGCCACCATGTCAGACGCTTGTGCATGGCTTGAATGATTTCCGCTCATTATGATATTTAGAGAATATGTATTTTTCCCAAAATGACTTGTATAACTGTCCATTCTTAATTTTGAAGTCCTTCATTACTTTCTTCATTGCACTTTGAATTTCTTGGGGCTCATCTCTAATATTTCTTCAATCATTCACTCTCTGGAATATTTTATCAGCCTGATGATACACAACTTAAATGTCAGGCAATCTTGAGAGTCCATCAGCATTCTGATGTGCAGCTCCTGCTCAGTGTATAATCTCAAGATCATAGGCTTTTGGTTTTTTTAGTAATAGATGGTCCCAATAGGCTTTTGGTTTTAAAGCCCATTAAACCAGTCTTTTTCTGGTTCCATAAGGTTATATAACCAGCGTGGAGATGAGTGGTTAGTCACAACTTTGAATTGTGGCTCATGAATATAAACTCAAAAATGTTTGTAGGCTAAAATTACCATAAAGCACCCGCATTCAGTAATTGTGTAGTTCCTTCATGCTGGCGTTATTTTTCTGATCACATGCACCACTGGATGCTCTTCCTAGTTATCATCTACTTGATTTAAAACAGCGCAAATTTCCATTAATGAGGCACAGTATGAATAATAAATTCCCTGTTAAAATTAAGGTATTTCAGCACCAGACTAGTCATTAGATATTTCCTTAGCTCATCTAACGATTTTTGACTCTTATAATTCAACACAAATCCTTTTCAATATCCTTATTAGGTGAAATAATGGTTCAGTTATTCCAGATTTTTTTTGATAAATTGACAATAATAGCTGACCATTCCATTAAAGACTTATATATCCTGAATTCAATGATATTAACATCTCATCAAAGTCTATAATCTTGTGCATCTGGCGTTGTAATCTATTGGATTTTATTCCAGCTCTCAAATATAAACTCTTTCATGGAACTATGTTATTTTCTCATCTTGGTTACCAGATTCACTACTTCTAGTCACTTAAACATTTCCTTTAAGTGGTTCAGGTCATCAGTAAAGGTCCTTCTAAATAGTTGATATCTTCTAAATATACCAAAAGGCAAGACAGCTTTAAATCACTCAGGTTAGAGTCCACTTACCGCTGAAATGTTGTCAGCGCGTTACATAATCCTTGGGGCATTCTCATCAGCGGTTATAATCCTTGTGCGGTGATTAAATCTCATTACTCTTGATCATCTTTAGGAAAATCTATATGCTAATATCCCAAGATCAAGTCTATCACCAAAAATACTTGGCTTCCCCTAAAAAAAGTGCATTATCATTTTTGGCAGTGGATATGAATCCTTCTTAGTGTTTTTTTTTAGTTGGCATTAAATAACCATTGTGATTTTGATCCATTCTTTTTCTTTACATTAAGGATTGGAATTGCCCATGGACTCAAAATTGGAATGAGGAGCTAATGCTACCCAGATTGATTATTTCTTTGATAAATAATGTTTCAGCAGCCCAGAACCAGTGAACAGGTCTCATTTGTATTGGCGGATGTTCCTCAGTATTGACCTTATGGATCATAATTTTAGCGCATTGAGGTCTTGATCATCCTTTGGAAAATATCACCCAATAACTAAGAAAAATTGTAGCATTTACTCTTTCTGTAGTTCCAATAAAATCAGCTAGTTTTTCATGATTGACCAGAGCATTAACACAGTCAGCAACATCCTCTGGAAATCCCTTTTCATTTTAACATTCCAAAGTCATGAAATTCTCTAATATCAGCCGGCATATCAATTGCACAAATGTGATGACTTGAAGTTCTACTACTTACATCAGTTTTTTTTTCCTGATTGGCCAGTAGCACTCATATTTCGCCATGGCCTAACATTATGATACCCAGCACTACCCATGGCTTTAATATCAAAAATAAATTCTATGGCCTGATGACTTCTCCATATATCTTCTCTAAGATTTTTTGCGTTATCCTGTGTTAACTAACATGTGAATTTCTGGTAAAATAGTATTCATCATTTTTATCTGTAATGTATTCCATAGTTCTTAAGTATCTCCTTCAAGCTTTCCTACTTCATCTGGCCAACTGTACTGTTTGGGAATTATGCCATCGTTGTAAATCAAATTTAAAGATTTTTTTATAATCAGAGGAGTCTCTCCTCTCTGCTGATACACCAAGGGCAGGGCTTGCTAAAATGTCAGGGTATTCTCCCTAAAATACACTTGACACCATACTTTCTCAGTAATTCTGTCCTGGTGAGTATGTTGTACTTTGATTAGCCAAAATATGGTGAGAGTTGATACCACCAGAGATCAAAACCAAAGCAGTAGTTCCCTTTATGCTCCACAATATGTTGTAATATCAGTCCTGGTAGTTCCATAATTTTTCTGGTGCTCTAAATATGGCAAAAATTTTCATCTGTTTGATCAAATTAGTTGAAACGATGTTAATGAGCGCCCCACTTTCAATTACCACCCAAACTCTACATGATTGATTATAATCTCTGCATATTTACACTCAGAGTATTGCAATAAAGTGTTTATTTAGTGAATAGCAGCATTATTTGCTAAATCAAGAGTGTGAATTAATTCCATGGACAAATCAGGAAAGGATTCTCCAATTGCGTTAATAATGAGAGAACATTTGCACATCAAGCCTTGTTATGAGTAATTCTTCAGTGCTTTTCAAGATCTGATCTTTTCCGCCAGCTGACGAGCATATGGTTAGGCTGTAACGGGTGGGTTTATGCCTATATGCTACAAATGAATGGGGAAGTAGGAGCCATGTTACTGACCATATTAGAGATAGGCCCGCAGAAGCCCATCCCCAACCTGACCACCGTGCCTCATCATTGCCATGTATTCTCGCACCACTGTTCCCACAACGCTGCACATCAACAGCAGGGTTTGGGACTAAGAAAGGGCCAAGAAAGATGCCAACACCATTCCAAGCTCACTGGTTGAGCTCACAATTCTGATCCGATTCTTTTAATAATTTTAATAAAATAATATTATCTTATATTAGCAAGCAGACGTTTTTATTCTAAAAATTCCATTATTCATAGAAGATCCGACTGCCCTTCAGGGCATTGACATCCTCCCCTATATAGCGCTTTGCAAGTATGGAATAATATCCTTCCTAGACTAAGCTCTCTTGAGCACCGCCCAGAATATCACTTGAAAAAATTCTGCATCCCACCAGATAATCATCAACACTGTGCATAAGCCCAATGTCATTCCATGGATGCATTTTGGTTTGTGATGTCAAATTTTCCAGCTCCAGCTTTCCTAAGTTTGAGGATCTTTGGATAAGGGCCACGTTTGGATCAAAAGCCACCTGATCTGAAGCAATGTATAGATCAGGTGCATCCTGATCCGTTACATCACTTCCCTGTAAAGAACAGAACTCCTGAACCTTCTCCAGGCATTACACGCAGTCCTTCTTTGTCTGCCATGTCGCCTCCTCCACCATATAGCCTTTCCACTTCACCAGCAGTTGCTGCTGGCCCCTCACCCATCTCACATCCAATATCTGTTCCACCTCATATTCTGGCACATCCCCTTCCCTAGGGTTTACTGGTCCCAGTCGATCTGGACCTATTCCTTGAACGCTTGTAACTGGAAATCATGAATCACCGTATGGGCCCTGGAACCTATTGGCAAACTCAATTTAAAGGCAACCCGGTTATTGGCTTGGATTATCTGGTATGGGACCAAAAACTTTGGTCCCAGCTTATGACTCTTAACTAGGACAGCATAGTTCTTAGCCGCCACCAATACCCAGTCCCCAGGCTCAAATGTTGGATCTGGCACCCTTTGGTGATATGCCTGTCACTTCTGCTGAGCCACCGCCTGCTCCAAATTCGTCCATAACTTCTTCCCAATATCTGAAATTGTATGCGCCAACTCATCCACCCCCTGACACACTCCACCCACGGATCCCCCATTTGATCTGGGATTGAGATCATGATTTTCGAGAAATGGTGACATTCCCATTGAAGACTGAGAATGATTGTTGTAAGTGAACTGGCCATCTGAACCCACAAACCCAGTCATCCTGCCAATTGGACACGTAACACTGGAGATACTGCTCAAGTATCTGATTCACCCTCTCCATTTGTCCATTGGATTGAGGATGGTACACTGAGGACCAGCCAGGTCTGATGTCCAAATTCCCCAGAGAACTCGACCAGAACTTTGAAATAAATTGTGGACCATGGTTTAAAATGATTTCCTCAAGTAAGCCATGCCAGAACACCTCATCAATGAAAATCCTCACCACATCCTTCCCCAACACCTTCAA
Source organism: Massospora cicadina (assembly GCA_022478985.1). Taxonomy (NCBI): domain Eukaryota; kingdom Fungi; phylum Entomophthoromycota; class Entomophthoromycetes; order Entomophthorales; family Entomophthoraceae; genus Massospora; species Massospora cicadina. Next base: position 121,149 of record JAKSZP010007990.1, on the reverse strand, counting down.
GAAACCTGTTATGAAGTTGATGATAATTGAGCTCCATGGGCCACATGGTATCAGCAGTGGATTTAACTTACCCAATGGTGGTTTCCTTGAGGGCTTCGCTTTCACGCATACCAGAGACTCCCTCAAGTACTTCTTGACATCCCTACATAGGCCTTACTACAAATAGTCCCATTGCACCAATTCTACTATCTTCTCCACTCCCGGATGACCTACTAATGGATGATCATGAGAAACCCAAATTACCTCCCGTTGTAATTATGGGTTAAACACCCATACATGAGGATTGTGGTATAGCACCCCACCCCTCTTCATGAAGGCCTCATGGCGCTCATGCGGCCATTCTTCTGTCATCTCAGCTTTCAGTCTCCAGCTGACTTCCAATCTCCCTTGCTTCTAGCGGACTTCCTCCCCCAACTCACTTTCTCTATCCTCAATCATCACAAATTGATCTGGTCAGAACATTGTGGCTGTATTAAGCTCCTCCAATTCTCTTTCTCATACACGAAGCCCCCCTTGGCTCAACCAATCCACGAGGACATTTGACGATCCTGGCCTGTACTCCACCCAGAAGTCATAACTGACCAGCTCCACATGCCATCTGGCCTGCCGCTGGTTCATCTTCCTGGGTTCATGATAGTATTACAACGCTTTGTGATCCATCCAAATAACAAAAGGTTGTCAGGCATAGAGTAGGTGGTGCTGCCATTCCCACAAGGCCGCCATCACCGCCAGCAGTTCCTTATCATATATTGGGTAGTTCTTTTCAGTGAGGAGCATATTACGGATAAAGTAACACATGGGGTGTTCCAGACCGTATTCCCCTTTCTGAAACAATACTGAACCTACAGCATAATTCAAAGCAGTTTCCACCACAAATAGCCCCCCAGGGTCTGGATGGGCCAGTACAAGCGCAGTAATTAACTTATTATTCAGTAATTCAAATGTCTGCTCCTCTTTCCTTCCCCATACAAATGAGACATCCTGTGTTAGACGCGTGAGAGGTAAGGCTATTTGGGAAAGATTCTTCACAAACCAATGAAGGAAGTACAATGTTCCCAAAAAGTTCGCACCCCTATCTGATCCGAAGGAGCCTTCCATGCCAGCACCACACGCTTTTTATCTGGACATACTCCCAATCCATTCTGGAAAACCACGTTGCCTAGGAACATTACAATATTTGATTAAATTTACACTTGAAAGTTTTTAATCTCAGACCCATCTGGACAATTGCCCTTAGAACTTCCAAGACATCTCAGACATGATCCTCTTGAGACTGAAAAAATACTAAGATATCATCCATATAGGCGGCACAGCATTGACCGATCATTCCTCCAAGGACATGGTTGATCATCCGCTGAAAAACCACCTGAGCATTCCTAAGCCTGAACAGCATCACGCGATACTGATACACCCCCAGGTGGCACTTAAACGCTGTGTATTGCTAATGCTCTGGTCTCTCTGGTACCTGATTGAATGCATCCACAAGGTCAAGCTCTGTAAACACAGTGCATCCAGTAACCATTTGGATAATATCATCCAACAAAGGCATCAGATATAGATCAGGCTCAGTGACCATGTTCAGAAGTCAGAAATCCACGCATGGTCATAATTCACCACTTGCTTTTTGAACCAGTAATACAGGAGACACAACTGGAGACATAGAGTGCTCAAATAAACCTGTGTCCAAAATTGATTTCACATGGTCCTCCAAAGCTTCCCTGGCCTGTTCATTAAGAGGGCATACTTGACATTTCCTGGGAAGCTCCAACCCCTCCTTGAACTGGAAAAAAACGCAAAAGAACCCATAGGGGAAAAAGACGAGTTTCCAATAGGCCCAAATACATCAACAAATTCGCTATATTCAGCTTGTAACTCTACCTCCTGAATTCCACCCAAGATCCTGCGACCACTCAGAACATTGCCCCCAACCTCCATCTTCTATCTCATCTGGGGCCCCAACTGCGGCGTCAAGGTAATTGCTTATGTGGCAAATCAACCTGGCTGGAAAAAAATTCCACCATCGCATCCCCAATACCACAGGATGGGCCAGATTTCTGATTGCATAGGAACCCTCTTTTAACCAAAATGGGTCCTGCCAAAAAACTACCAAAGGCTCTAAACGCCGTGATGGAGCTCTCCTCAACAAATCGATGAACACTACCTCAAGTCCCCTCTTCATCTCTAACTTCAAACGTTCTGCCAAGGCAAACACCACATAGTATTCCTCTGCCCATGTATCCACCAGGGCCAACACCTTCTCCGTTTGACCATGAGAGTATAACTCCCTTGGAATAAATAACCAAAGTTAAAGCAAAGAAGTAGATTTAATGTTTAAGGCATTCTCAGATTGCAAATTTTCAGGTAAGGTAGGTCTAGGACTATAACTCTTCAGGGGTCCTTGACCTCCTGTTCTTCCCAACTCCTCACCATTCCCCTGGCAAAACCCCCCATGGATATTTCTGATTTTCCTGGGTGATCCCTGCCAACCTCCTTGACCTCTTCTAGCCTATGCGGGCGACTGTTCCCTTCCTGGAGACAGATTCTCCCCTGCCAGTATTGCGCCAAGGCAACTGTTTCTCTACCTGCACTGCAAATGCAATTTCTTCCACCAACATACTCTGAACTTTACCAGCCACCATTGCGGCTAACATATCCGCTTGCAGTCCCTGTCAAAACATTCGCAATGATTGCAAATCTGAGACTCACGCTTCTTTCACCAATGGTCGGAAAATCTGCCCATACTCATCAACCAATCCTCGCCCCTGACACACTGTCAGAAAAGCCAGCCCCACCTCATCCTGCGCCTCATTCAGACAAGCAGCCCGCTTGATCCAATCAACATAGTCATCCATGGATCCTGGGAGGTGGCCTTGCTCCTCAATCAGCTCTTTCACCCACTTTTCCAAATCTGAGGGTAGTGCTTCCACAATTTGTGCAATCCGCAGAGCGAAAGGGGTCTCCCCTCCCATTGCTTAAGCCAGCACTCCTGAAAATGATTCCATGAAACCATTTAATGTATATTTTCTAAATCTTCCATGGGCAAAGAAGTCTGACCTTTTGGAGATGTAGATCCTCCACAGCTCTCCTCCATCTTCATGGGACTTGCACCACACACTCAAACCACCTCCTTTATTACAAAAGTTATTGAGAAACTCACCATCACCACCATCAACACATGGCGATACCATTTTTCCTCTCCTGGTGCCACCACCTCTTCTTGGGGCTTCACAAAACTAACAAAAAAGTATTTGAGTTGCATCTAATGTAATGGGCGGGTTTGCGCCAATATTTTATAAACGAATTGGGAAGTAAGAACCATGTTACTGACCATACTAGGGACAGGCCCACTGAAGCCATCCCTAAACCTGACCGCCATGCCTCGTCATTGCCTCATATTCTCACACTACTGTTCCCACAACGCTGAACATCAACAGCATGGTCTGGGACCATGAAAGGGCCAAGAACGACACCAACACCATGCTGAGCTCACTTGTTGAACTCATAATTCCAATACATTTCTTTTAATAATTTTAATAAATATAATATTATCATATTTGGCAAGCAAACGTTTTTATTCTAATTTTTTCCATTTTTTGTAGAAGACGCAACTGCCCTTCAGGGCAGCGAAATCCTTCCCTAAATAACGCTTTGCAAGTATAAATAAGCTCTTACTAGGCTAAAATCTCTTGAGCACCATCCAGCACAACACATGCAAAGATTCTGTATCCACCAGATCATCATCAACGCTGTGTATAAGCATGATGTAATTCCATGGATGCATTTTATGTTTGGAATGTTGAATTTTCCCAGCTCCGACTTCCCCAAGTTCAAGGCTCTTTGTATTAGGGCCATTTTCAGATCAAACGAAACATGATATGAAGCAATGAATGAATCAAGTGCCTCCTAATCCATTACATATGCAACCTCTCTCACAATTATTGTCTATCCCCTTTGCCTTTGCTCAGGTTTCGCTCTTACATCCAAGTTACCACTGTGTAGAGCATATAAGGTGTGTCTTTATTTCACAGTTTAACAGAAATATCAATGTCATCATTTAATATGCCAGGGGGATTAGGCTTTAATGGAGTGTATTTTGTTTGCTATCTAGACTGCTGGTCAATTTTTGAGTCTTGACCAGTTTTCTTCTCTTTAGCCTGCACTAGGTAACTTGCATTCTAGGTTCCTTATCCTAACGTTGAGCAATTACATGCCCAAGTTTTCTACATTGGTAACAGAAGATTGGATCCTATCCGCTCGTCTCTGTCCTTTGGGCTTAACCCTTCTTAAACCTGATTCAGTGGTTCTGTGTTTGTCTCAGCAAATTTCACTATATTCTGAGCTTTGGAAATTATGGCTTTTAAGGTTTTATTTGGTGCTTCAAATGTCGCTCCAAGCATCTTGAGAAGATACACTATCTGTGATGTAGAAGTTTGGTTCATGAGCGCTGACGCCATAGTGCAATTCAAATCTCTTTAGGGCTAAAGCGCCTCTTGCTTTTCTATGCGTGCATCAAAATCTGATAGTACTTTCACAATGGCCAAGACCTGTGATTTCTGGTGAAATCAGTTGGAAAAAGCTGCTAATGTTTCGTCCTTTCTAAACTGAATTTCCATAAACTCCTGTTTATGGTTGTCCATCCAACTATGATACTGAACTCAGTCATAATAGCTTACTAAGTGTTGCTGTATGTCCAATTGTCCCCATTTAGATGGGTAACACCAGATCTTAACAATCAATGTGTTAAGCAGCTCATAATGGTTACTGCTTTCTGTCAGTCCCAACTTTTAACATTGTCATTTCAAAAAAGGTGGAAAATGCCAGTGCGTTATCCCAGTGAAATGTGGGTAATTTTGGGGCATTCCAAAGTTCCTTTGCTCCATATACAGGTGATTATTTCATGGCAACCTGACTAACAATAGGTGTACCTTTTGGAATCATCTCTGAAATTTATATTGGATGTTACAGGCATATTTTTAGTGGTTGTATTTTCACAACTGGAGTTTCACGTGTGTCATTGTCAGCTACGTTCACCTCCATTTGGGCACCAACAACTTGTGCTTTTCAAGTTCTTCTATGAATCTTAGCATATGTGCTGTATCTTAGTGCATCTGACGGAAGTGTTTCTTATCTGCTTCACATTTTTTGTGTAAATATTTCTTTGATTATTTCAGTCTCCTTTCACCTCAATGAGGTGACCTTCCCATAAAGATTGTTGTTGACTTTTTGGATTGCTCAATCTTCTCCTCAACTCTAATTACTCACTCTTCCAATGCAGCAGATTGGCTTGTCCACCAAGTTAGAGCATTCTTGTTAACAGTGTCTAATTCAATACAGAGCTTCCTAAGCTCACTTTTGTATAATATTATGATGATATGTCCTCCTATTAAATTTGCTTAAAACTTAACTGCTTCCTGTATTGATCACCAAAAATGTATCTTTTAGCTGTGTACACAGTTACAATTGGTAAATAGCACCAATTGTAGACTTCCAATTGGGTTGCTTGACTTGGCTCCCAGTCTAGTGCAAAATTTCTTATATATACATTTATAAAAGTATTGTTGAATCTCGGCGATTCATTATGTACCCGCTAAAGGGTTTTTTGCACAAAGTTTTCCCCCATTATACAATTAGAATGGTCGATATGATGATCGCCAGTTCCTTGATACACTTGTAACCACTTAATTTTATAATAAACATGGGAGCAATTGTCCCAACCACTTCTTTATTAAAATATGTTTTCATCAGATCCTTCCTTTTTCCGCTCTCTTCCCTTTTCTCTTTTCTAACCTGCGTAAGACTACTCCTCCAGTCCCCTCATTTCACTGATATCCCAGCGGCCTCTGTTGGTACTGACTCTTCCGCTTAGCTTATTTATGTCGCCACCATTTCATTGGTTTTGGCTTATTATTCTTTTATCATTTATCACCTTGATTTGAGGCAATCCAAAAACCCTTTTGTCAAATGTCAACATCGCCTTATTGCCCTATTTTGAAGGCAACCTGATAGGACTCGTTATGACCCATTATCACCTTATCCTAAAGTGACCAATCACCTATAGCTCTGAATCATCCTTGGCAGATTCTGTCTATTGATCATTCGGCAGAATTCCTCCAATGATCCGCGTGGTCATAATAGTGGCTTGTCATCCAGTCATATAAATTCTCAACAGGTTTTATTATACTTAAAGATATTGGCAATAGTATGAATATTATTGCTTAGTTGAGCTTCTCAGGACCAAAATGAGTATTATGTCCAACTCCAGACTAGTGCTAACGCTCATCTCTCTTTTCAGGCAGGAGCGGGCAGATTAACTAGTAAGCACTTGAACAAAGGAACCTTATTCTTCAACTTTTTTTACTCTTGTGTTGGAAACTAACAAATAGATAATAAAAGCCTCTTCTCTTATACTCTATTCCAAAAATATACAAAAAATTGCAAAAACGTTAAATTGCTTCTTTTGTAATTTAACGCTACTTCTTTATTAGCATAAAAATCAAGGGGTTAATCTAGGATCCAAAGAACAACTCTTCTATTGGCGGCTCACTGTGAAAGGCAGCTGCTGCCAATGGACTAGCCTTCTGAGGTCGCGCCCATTTGGTCTTCCTCATCAGCTAGTCAGATTTCACCACCAACTTGATTTGCGCCCTTTTCTGGTTAATTGATTGATGTCTTTACAATCTCAATCAACCTCAGCGGATTACCCTATTTAGACTAACAACCTGCTTAAGCAATGAGACTTTTACCTATCAACAGCAGTAAGCGTTATCTAAAAGGTTAGACCGTGAGTTTCTCCCAGAAGAATTATGATGCTTCAGCAACTAGACATTATTACCTATGCTGATCAGTGACTAACATGATTGGCTAATATGATTAAATTAACAGCCCTAATCTTTTTTGACAATAAAACCATGTATTAAATGCATTGTCAGGGATTGTCCCTTGAAAATTAAACCAAATTGAAAGATAAATCTACTGGCGTTTTAGCTAAATATTTGTCAAAGGGTTTTTTAAACAATAGATTTCACTTAACAACAACTTCCTCATCCATTAGAGGATCACATCACCTACTGGGCAAGCAGATTATTAATCTTATTAGCTAGGTAATATGGAATTCTGAAATCCCAACTCTTATACCTCCTAAACTATTAAATTCCTTTTGTAATAAATAATGTCTCTAGCAAGAGGGATTATTCTTTAGTGGTTGAGCACCCTGTTTCCGCTTTACCTTTGCGATATTCTACCTCTGGAAGAAACAAAAAAAGATAACCAACTCAGTAGATGCAGCAGAGGACAAACCATCTTTACGCCACCAAGGAGGAATAAATTAAATTAGGAGCTGAAAGTGTGGTTTCTATTAACATAACTAGATTATAAACCCAAACTGCTTGCTACACATTACTAGTGTCAATGAAATATAAAGTAGGTTTAAACCAATAATCTATCTAGGAGTCCTCAATTCAGCTTATCAGCACCCTTTTTGAGTTACTACTTGGAAATCTAACCAACAAAGATATCTTAATCAAGAAACATTAGAGATTGGAAAAGGCAATTACTTACAATTAATGAAATTTACAAGGTACATTTTATTAGTACACATTTTGATTTTGCCTACCCGCCAACAAATTCAATTCTGTGCTATCCCTCAAGTCTATATATATCCAATAAGTTAAATCAAGAGGAACTTGAGAAAGTGCACCAATTAATTGAAGATTATCAAAATGTTTCTCACGTCAGATGTCAGCTATGGTCACATGAAATATTGGATCTATAGTTTTGACGTAGGTGATTTAACATCTATCAAATTAAAGGCATAAGAAGATAAAGGTAGAGGAGCTATACATGAAGACTGAGCTTAAGCAAATATTGGACGCCAGCTTATTTGTTCCCTCCCAGAGTCCATGATAATCCCCGCTAAAAAATAAATACTAATATGAGTGGTGGTCACATGATAGTGATAATTACAGGAAGATAAACATCCTCAATAAGATGGATAGCTATCCAAATCCAAAATTGGACGATGCTCTGTGTTGGGATTCCTACTTGATTTGGATAGTAAGATGAGGTAAATGATGGATATTGAACTCAAGCCATCAAAATAGTTAAAATCATTATCAAGGATAATTCCCAACGATTTTCCAGCTCTCTTGACATCAGGGACAATCCTCGACTAATGCAGTCAATATTACTCGCCTAAACCCCCTAATATTAGGGTTCAAACCTGATCTTTGCAGCGAGCAAATCCTATTTGAGTGAGATGACTAAGCCTGCTATAGAATCTCAAATTTGTAGCAATTATAGATCTTATCTTGGACAGCTTATAAATTTGATTGGGCAACCTCCCTGATCTCCCTTATATTTTGATTCTAACAAAATAAAATTAACTATCTTCTTTGAGACCACCTAGTGCTAAAAAAGATTTCTTTCATTTTTTGTCATTTTGATTCAATATAACCTCTATTGATTTAAAAATGATTTTATAATTAGGATTTTCCACTCCAGACGTAGTATCTGGAGTAAAGACTTTTTGACCAAAAAAGCAAAAAAGTATTTTCCAACATCCAAGAGCTTCAGGTCCCCAGGCCTCGAAAAATAAGGAATACATGTTATCAACCCCATGGTCTCAACACTCTGGATTAAAGCTCCTGCTTGAATGTTTTTCATTATAATCGACCTCGCCAGTAATTATTGGAAATTAGTCTATCACCATAAGCCTAAGAAAATGCACGTTGATATGCATGGTAAGATTATTTCAACCTACCCAATTCTCAGGAATTATACAATGTTCCTGCCTCATTTCAACGGGTGATGGATCACATCATGCAAGATCTTAAACTCAACCGTGTGATAATACGCATATATGACCAAAGATGTTATCCATACATTTTTTTAACTTTAGACCACCTCAAGTCAGTTTTCCAATGGCTGAGAGAGAACCACATCAAATTATAAACTGCAAAGTGTATCTTCTTCCATCAGGACCTGGAAATTTTAGGAAATGTCATATCTCAGGAAGGAATATAACCCTTGTACAATAAGGTAAGAGCAATTCCTAATATGCTTGAGCTGATGAGCCTTTGAGACATACAGGTATTCTTAGGAATTATGGGATACTACCATCAATTTAACCCTAATTTTGCTTAACTCACTTAAGCTCTTGTCTGACTGCTTGCCAGAAACACATCTTTCATATGAGGAGTAGAGCAAAGATTTCTATTTGAGCCAGTAATGAGTTTGCTGAAGAGACAACTGACCTTATAAAACTTATACTGCAGGAAGCCATTCAACCTGTTAACTGTACCTTTAACTTAGCTGTAGCCGCCATCCTTTAACAAAAGGATGAGGATGTTATTAACTACTTGGTGTCCTATTATAGCAAAACGCTTTTCAAATCTGAGCGGAATCAAAGCTCATGGAGAAATAGAGCTTAGATATTCTCCTGGCAGTAAAACATTTTTTCCCATTTTGTATAATGAACTTTACAGCCATTATAGAACACAATTATTTAAAATGGCTGCAATGCGTGAAAGGTCCAACAGGAAGACTAGCCTGATGGGCTCTCAGCTTCAGCACTATGACATGAATATAATCCATTGAGCTGAAATGAAGCACATAAACGTAGATGGACTGACTTAATTGCTCATATTATATCTAATCAGTATTGAAGCTGAACGGTTACATGATCTACTCAGGAAGCCAGACTCTTGGGAGGACGAAGATGAAACTGTTCAGAAAGTGCTAAATGACACGAATAAAATATGAAGGTTCTCAACAAAATATTTTACAAAAAAGTCTGAACTGATGGCTACATTATATGTGACCTTTGGAACAGGTACCAGCTTAATGGAAGAACACCATATTTTAGGCATGGAAGAACCAGGAAAACTTTAAAGAATAAATCAAAAATTTCTACTATTAAGAAGGACTCCTGGATTCTGTAGTGGAAGTATTAGACACTTGCATCACTTTCAAAAAGCAGACACCGCATAAGGACAAGTACAAGTCATCCCAGTGCCCCGCAACAGTCATTTCATACTATCAGGTTAGACTTCATATTTCTGATGCATTAAATCTTTAATGGAATTGATACATCCTTATAAGGGATTAAACATTCCTGAATTGGTTTGAAGAAATCATCATATCTCTGTAGATTGCTAAAGATACTGATGAATGTTATATCAAAAGATATTTAATAACACAGCTGCCCACAGGTACAGCTATGCGATAATGAGAAAGAGCTTTATGTCAAGGTTTGTGAGAATCTTAATCACGAGCATGGGAACTCAACAACTATTCTCAGATCCTTACAACCCTTTAACTGATGGTTATGTAGAAAGAATGAATGGAGAACTGGTTTTATTAGTAGATGACCACTAAAAGGCCATTACACTAGGACCAAAATATACCAAGTGCTTTGTTGGCTTACCAGATAGTTTTAATTGAATTAACAAGATGTCACCATTCAGGGCCTTATATAAAAGCAAACCTGGGATTTTAGTCTTATTAGCTTGAGAAGTTACCAGTGATAGCAACAAAGAGCCTAATATAGCAATAAGGAGATTATCCTAAAAGATTATAAAACTTCTTCAAGAGGCAATGACGAATCTAGCAAAGCTGGTCATAAGATAAAGTCAAGCATTGAATGCAACTCTCTAACCATTACTCACCTGTATGATCTCAGAACTAGTCTTTTGTTATCACATTTTTAGCATCCTTTGAGGAAAATGTAAATTTCTTCTGTAATGGTCCATATACTATTACTTACAGACGTGTAGATGAATACTCAATCAAGTTATTAGAAACTGGAGTAACTATAAACCGCGTACATAGCTGATTTTCAAGTTGGTACTCCCCTGCACTATTCTTGAGAGGGTGAAGTCAGATATCCTGATATCAGACATGATGTGGAGAGTTTTGACCATTTGACTCCCACAAAAAATTGATGCCTAGACTTAAGAATGGGTTTAAAGGAGTTATTTAAATAATAAACTGGAAAATTGCGAGTCAATAAGAAATCACTTAACCATAGAAAAATTCTGATATATTAATTTAAGCGTAAAATACTCTGAGATGAAGTCTTGCCTAACTAAATGAAGGACAACATTGGGTCTGGTGACAACTAGTCAAAATGGCGTTTGAGGCAGCAAATAAAGATGAACCCAAAAAAGGTTAGGAATCTGGAAGCTGCAAAAAGATCAGATTAAGTGACCCATAGTCTCAACTGACTTGGGTATTCAACTCACAATTTTGCCCTATTAAAAATATGCTATGAAGGCATTATACCTTCCATAATGCATTGCTTGACAAAGAGCGTTCCATCATGTTTTATCCCTCTATTAATTTTATTGGTTATTTTCCTTTTGGGGTTATATTGGTAAATGTGACATAATAAACCACTATTTTATACTATAAAAAAGTGACATAATATTTTTATATCTCGTTTTGGTACTTGACTTCAATAAGTCCATTCTGATGTACTTGCCATAGGACGGATTCTCTAGCTGACAGGATATAACCTGTAATATGTCACCTTTTAATTAAAAATTATACTTGTTGTGTGACCTAGTCAGCTTTAAGTATTACTATCAGGCTTCTTAAAATAGCACCATAGAGCTTAAAATGGAAGCCCTACAAGAATCAAGGGATGGAGAATTAGTTTAGTTTGGACTAAAGAAATGGTTGCTTTATGTGAATCCAATCAATTAAATGGGTATCATGAAGTGACGGTGCCAAGTTGACTACTCTAGGTTACAGAAGACCTACCTCTATAAGGAGAAGTTTTACTAGGATGCAATGTTGGATGATATTAGTCTGACACTGGAATTTTGCGTTTAATTTGCCCAGCTTAAGCTAATCCCAAAGACGTTTTTAATTTCATCCTGTCCTCCTACTACACCTTTTAATAAAGTCTCTATTACAGTTGTAGGATCATTTTCAAAGATCCAGTGTAAATATGTTTATTGTCTCCATAGCTTAATCACATAGTTTATAGAAGTTTTTACAGCCAAGTCCCTTTTATGATGAGTTACCACAATCTTTTTGATACTAAAGTTATCACTTGCCATGGATGTCCAAAAGTATTGCTTTTCAGCTGTCAAAATTTTGATTGTATATTAACGTCAACCTTGACAGGGCTGAGCGTAGCACCAACCTCTGGGTTGAGTAGATTTGAAATTTTTAACTTCCTTTAAGTTTTTTGAGTTGCAAGCGTAGCTACAATGTTACCAACATATTATTAACATATAATATACAATTTAAGATAATGAAGCGCTGACTAATGGCGACATGGGCAAATTTATCCATGACACTAATTAGTTAATAAAGGAGTATCTACTATATGTAACGTTAGTTAGGTGGCAATGCAGTCATGTTGTTTTAAAAAAAAATTTAGTATTTAAAGTTTGACAAATGACAAGTAGACTCCGAGAAAATGGTATCAGAAAAAGAAGTAAACAGTAAAATAATATAAAAGCATAAAATAATTAAAAAAGTCATAATTATCACATACCTTACCAAACCATTATAATTCAACAATATAAGTGATTAACACTTTCAGCATTAGGAGAAAAGTTATCCAAATTAGTGTAAATTGAGCCATTTCCTTGCCAGTGCTAAAGATATCATTCAAAGTTTGATTTATTATATAATTATGTTATTAATTCAAATTGTAATTCCCACAAAGCTATTCACATGATGTGAAGTTCCCTTAATTGCTTCTGTGCATCAGCTACGAGAAATTCCAGTATACCACACCAAATCATTTATCCTACATATTCCTTAGTAACATTACAAGTTTATAGTCACCCTATCAAAACATTAGCCTTTATGAATAAAGTATTTCCATTTACCTGTCTGTATTTTACCTGTAGTTTAACTCTAACCTTTTGGGGGTAGGTGAAGGGGGATCCCTGAGATATGGCATCTCTGGGTGATTACGTTTTAAAAGTAGGGTTTCCTAACCACTTAAATACTCTAAACTGCGAGAAAGCCCTATTAGGGCAGCATCCAGACTTCAAACTGAGGACACTGGAATGAACTAGGGCTGACTTAGTGGGACTCATTAGTGGTTAGTCACCATGACACCTAGGTTGAGAGGGCCAAGGATGGGTTCTGGGCGCTGAGTCTTTCAATGACACTGGACTCCATTGAGGTGCAGTTAGTGGCTGAACCATTTCTCAAGCTGAGGCTTATTGCAAGCTCATAGTAAGGGCTAATTAAATGATGGCGGTTTTTAAGGGTCAGTGATCGTCATATTATCAGACTGACACACTAGCAAAGCCTCCCAGTATTGCAGATTACAAACTTTGTGTTCAAATTGATGAAACTTTATATCAGATGCAGTGAGATATCTAATGAATCTAGTGAGAGTTAACAGCAAATCTTCAAACCTTATAGTCCTCAGTCAATGCAAGCGTGGAGAGAGACAACAAAACACTAGCATCAATACTTGAAAAAATTCAAACAAAAATACACTTACAATTGGTACATTCTATTGCTATAGCCCTTGTTTTTTAACAATTAAGCTATCACAGTTTTAATATAGTACACTTTTCATGCCTATAAGGGAGAGAAGCCATGCTACCTAGTTTGTTAGCACCATTTAGGGGATTTTGTATGAAGAATCTATATCTTGGAAGATACCATAATGATTATTCTGAGGAATTTGTCAATAACCAAACAAAAGTCAACAAAGTACTATAACGTTAATAGAAGAGGTTACCAGAGAAAGTAACCAAAAAATGAAATTACTTGTATAATAAATGGGCCAAAAGGTCGTGTTATACTATGTGTAGATGAAAGCATGAAAAGTTTCTAATCAGTCTGTATGGGACCTTTAAGTATCTCATGCGACAAGGATTGAGTATCTATTAAAAGTAAGCTACTCAGACTACATACAGCTGAATCCATGCAAGACACTAAAATCTTTCCCTAGGTCTCATCTTGATAAGAGTAATGTTAATTGAGGCTTAACTAAAAAGGGTTAATTTTAAACCTGGAAAACCCTGCAAAATTACATAAGCTATAGAAAAATAATTGACAAAAAGCAGATTATTGTTAATAGAAATTTGAAGCCCTTTTAGTCAGCAATGAGAAAAAATTTGATGCCTATTATATAATAATGATGTAAGTTACCCCCTAATACCCATAAGTCACTGAAATAATTTTATATCCACTGATGACCAGAAACCCCTATTTAACTACTAATGAAGGCTAAATTATTGATACTATAGCTTAAACTAGTTTCTTTGTTTGAGCTTCAAAAGTTAAAATGATTATTACCAAAGTGATTAATCAAAAATAAGTTGATCTACGAGTAGCACCTGAACAGCTACAAAAGCCACAGGATTAAACTAAATTAGAAGGACTAAAAGAACTCCAATGCATTACCCACAAGCTCCCCAATATTATCTGATATAGACTAAATAGTTCTACTAGGATCAAAAATTCTGGAGACCATTGATTCTGAAACTGATAAGAAAACCCAGAATTACTTACTAAGACGCAACTGATATACCACCAATTTATCTGCAAGTACTACTATCTAAAAAACTTCGCCTCATATATTATTTTTATAAATTTTAATAAACAAACTTATTTTATATCATAAGATTAAAATACTGTTTTTTTGGTTTAATAATGCCAAATACCAAAAGGTTTGTACTAAGCCATAATTTCTTGTAGAGTTTGAGAGTAGTCCTAGTGGTATTTAGAGAAGTTACCTTCACATATTGGCTAAAGCTTACAGCAAGGTTGAACACACTTTAACCATAAGTAAAAGTTCTGTTCCATTAAGAAACGAGCCTCTAAATGGTCTGACAGTGCAACGCAATATACAAATAAAAAGACTACCGCTAGTGCTTTCACCTATTGATAAGTGTCATATGAGTGATTTGGCCACTCCTGCGTATTTAAGTTTAATTACCACCTCATCAAATTTTAATATGTATTTGATTTCTGCAGGTAAGCAGTAACTAGAGTCTAAACTGGGCCACGTATAGATAAACTTGTTTAAAGCAAGTGAAATTTATTGAGGATTGCATCTTAAATCATTTTAGATAAGGTAGGAGCAAAATGAAAAAATTGAAGATAAGAGTAATTGACTATATACTGTTAGACTGCCTCAGGATCTCCTGATGGTGTACCCTTTCAATCTACATGATATAGTAGATAGAATGGTGTACAAATGTTATATGGGCTAATAGACTCAAGTACAGACTTCTGTAGTTGCCCAATTTTTAAATTGGTATAGCTTTATAGTAGAGGGTAAAATGAGTCTCTATCCCAAAAAATCTTCTCTCAGTGATACATATGGCATCAATTGTCTGTTGGATGATTAGTCCTGAAAGGAAGATTCTTTTCTATTGTTTGTTTTGATTGACAACGGATACTTATCCTCCATACTCATTATTAAACCCAAGTGTTGTTAGGTTGGTAGTCTCCACCATAAAAAGAGCGCTCATTATTTACCAAATTAATATTTATAGCTCCATTAGACCTGGTTTCTTTTGGCTAGAATTACTGTCTAAACATGATGGAGTTTTTATTATTGGCAAAATGGAGTTCCTGGAATGAGCATCAAATTTGTGTAGGGCAATGTAGTTAATAGAGGGTTAGATGGACCAAATAGGCTTTGAAGTTGCACTTCTTGTACGTATGATAGTATAATGAACAAAGGGCCAAAAGTAGATGGTTTGCCTTTTCTTATGGATCAACCTCTGAAAAATTATCTTAGAGACAAAAAAGTTTTAAAACTAGATAATTTCTCTGAAGCATGAAAATACTTAAAGGTAGTAGACAGTCAATAACTAAGTATAAGAAGTAATAGAAAACCAATAATATTTTTTAAGATTTCGATTTTAAGCTTCAAAAATATGTAAATTAAGAAGTCTCCTTTTTTCTGAGAAATTATCTAATCTTTATAATCAGATTAAGTAGAGAATGTCATAATCTACTAAAGTCTGTTAGTGATTGTAATGGGCTGAAGCCTGCTAAATTGAGCCAAAGCTGATAGAAATTGGTAGAACTAACAGCAGAAAAATCTCAAATTTAGACAAAACTCAGTTTTATTAAAGTAAAACTGGCCACAAAATGCAGCTAAAACATTTTAGAAACCCAAGAAGGGGGTGTTCTGATTTTAAGGAATTTTAGATACCATATTGTCTGTGGTATAATATGTTCATAGGTAAAAACACCCTAAGGTCGTTAAAGCTCACTTGTGACCATCAAGTGGACTTTTCTAATGAGAAAGTTGTTTTATTTCGCAATTAAGAAGTCTGAGAATAAAAAATTGATGCAAAACTTCACTGAGTTCCCATAAGATAAGCTCTCTTAAATTTACAAAAATCTTTGATGCCAAAATTTGGCAAAGCTGGATCATAAGAACACCATATTGTAAGATGAAACTATTGGCAATTGGAAAGTGTTAGCTGAGGGCACTGAGGCACACCAAAAGTCTGCGCGCCATGGGCAATGAAAAGAGCAGTGGTGATGGCTGAAGGGAGGAAAGGCAGAGGGGGAGCTGCAGTCTTAATAAAGGCAGAGGCAGTGTGCAACAGATGGTTCTTGTAGTGGGTACAAGAGAGGTAGGCACAGTGGACACAACAATATTGGGCTATGCAGGACAGATGATGGGAGGAAAGGTGGAGGAGATACAATTCAAAAGATGTCAGTCATGGTGTACTTGACGGAGTAAGATGTGGATGGAATCTCAGAATCATTCTGATACATTGTTTTTATTACTTTAGTGGGGAGGTAAAAAGAAAATTCTTGGTTCAATGTAACGGAATGAAGCCTGATATATTGACCCAAAGCTGATAGGGATTGTGGAGCCAACAAAAGAAAGATCCTAAGTTTAGAAAATTTAGTTTTTAAATTAAAGTTTGGCCACAAAATGCGGACCAAAAACTTGGCAGAAAACAAAGATAATGTTTTTATTGGCTTTTGGGAAGATTTATACCAAGTGTTTGGTAAAATATTTCTGTACAATAGGATAATGAACACTCCAGAAGGGTGTCAAAGTTCACTTTTGGCTATCAAATTAGACTTTTTAATCTGATAGGTATTGATTTTGCAACAAAAGGTCTGACATTGCAAAAATTGTTGTGAGGATTTGACATGTTATCTAAGTTAAGTCATTTTCATGTAAAAAATTCGCAAATGCCACAACTCAGTAAGTATGGATCATGGAAGCACATGGTTCATAGTCATTTCTAGTTTGTTGGTCTGTTTTGGCTTTCATTTGACTTTAATCGAATCCACACTATGAATTAACATGATTAGATTTTTTCTAACGGTGAAAGTGTAAGGTTTGGTAAGCAAC
This sequence comes from Massospora cicadina, assembly GCA_022478985.1. Classification (NCBI taxonomy): domain Eukaryota; kingdom Fungi; phylum Entomophthoromycota; class Entomophthoromycetes; order Entomophthorales; family Entomophthoraceae; genus Massospora; species Massospora cicadina. Next base: position 103,832 of record JAKSZP010007990.1, on the reverse strand, counting down.
GGCAAATTTTTTGTTGAGTAATTTCCTACTTATCTATATTTGGTTGAACCTCTATCTGTTATGCCAATTTGTAGGCGTCCTCCAAGGTTTGTAACCCATTATACCAAGAAACATGTGCGCCTGTCACCTGGTTGAGGTATACATTGAATGCAGCAATTGTAAAATCATCTAGCTTATTATAAAGTTGACTAACTGTTAAAACGTCATGATTTGATCTTCCAGTCTTGATGATGAAGCTCTCCGTTGTAACAAGAAAGCATCTGGGGACTTGAAGCGGCTTTTTAACGATCATTGAATACATAATGATAAACAGTGAAATGGGGTATTCTCCCAGTGAACTTATAATAGAGCAAATACTTTGCTAACGTCTTTGCCTCTCCTTGAAAAGCGTCTAGTAAAGCCAATGACTGCTTATTTTAAACCTATGGGTTTCTCAGATAAACTAGTGTATAAAATGAGCTTAGCCAAAAGTCTTAATATTTGTTTACCAACTTCCTTAGAAGAACAGAAGGTAGCCTCAACCTCAGTTATATTATAAGAGTGTGAGCTGCGGGACGTAATAACTAGTTTTGACTAGTGGTTAAATTAGGGATTATTTAGAAGATATAATCAACATACCTCATAATAACTTTTCAATAGTTATCATAGTAAGCCATGTATAATTCTTTTGGCTGTTGATTGGCACAAAAATAAATTTTGAACCATTGACATAACTTTTGTATATAAAGGCTGGATTATTATGTCATACATCCAATATTGAGGAAAGACTTGGCTTCCATTAAGGGTACTCTAGCACCATAGTAGCATTTATAATCTTCAAGGAATTGCTTTTATAATTATATGAGGAATAAGCACCACTGGAGACAAAATATTAAAGTACTGATTAATGAAATTTGTTCCTGCGCCAAACAACAAGCTCAACCTGGGAAGTTATTGAGCCCATTTTTTGGGATTTTCTGGATTTGTTGGCCAAAGTCCTTTAGAGGCAATACAATTATTAGTTGAACTAGCACCAGAGGCTTCTTAGAAATATTTTGTTAATAGGGAGAATAGAATTCTGGCTCATTAGCAGGATTAACTTATGCTAAGTTAATATTATGCACTGTGGCAGAAATTGACACAAGAGGTTAAATCAGGCATAATTATTTAATCAATAAAGAGAGATATTTATAGTATTCAAGGGGTATGCTTGTAGCGCGGATATCAACCCTCAGGATTATGGAGATCTCTAATATACCCCAAGTAAGCTTTGACTTTAGTTCAGGCTGGATTAGAATAAAAAAGGCTAGGATTTATTATCTTAGAATCTTTATATGATGAAGGGAATTTTACCAAACAGATGGGGAATAATGGGTAAAATAAAGTTAACGATAAGGCGAGACAGTTAAAAATAAAGCTTTTGTTCTAATGGCTAGAGGAGCACTGAATGATGATTTATCCTAGGCTTGTTTTAATGAGGAATTTTGACGTTATAAATTGTTCTTTGCTTTTTAATTGATATCAATAAAAATTTTGGGCCTTAATCCCATTAAAGCATCAACTGATATATAAATATAAATATATAGATTCAAATTGCTTAATTAAATATCTGATTCAAACGCCCAAGGTCAAGGCTTCACACTTAATGGAACAAATCACGAAACCATGTTTCCTATATTAGAGTTTAGGAAAAGGTTACAGGAGAAGACTTTATGCGGATTGTATCCTAACTAAATCTGTAACATCTTAGCGTTGAAATTTTGAAGAAATTTATCTTGTTGAGTGACCACTAGCTCCCTATGTATTATATTTCCAATGTAGCCTCCCATTATCTCTAGTGTGAGATATTTGTCAAAATCATCTAGCTCATAATAGGGATTATTTGGAACTTAAACATTTTTTTTCAACGTAGGTCAAAGGAAGCTTGATTATAGCTGGGTGTTTGAATGGCGAGGTTCATCGTTTAATCTACTAAGTGCCTCCGCCAATCATTGCAATCACAACAAAAACTAGGGAGATGCCCACTACCAATACTGAGACATAGAGTGTGGCTCCTTCATAGGCCTAGGTTTAATTGTTGCTGAAGATGAAATTTTAACAGTTTTTTTAAATAACTTATAGTAGGGAGGTTTATACTTTTATTTAAAATTTTTAATATAGTAAACTAACCCAATTTCTACTACTGCAGGGCACTGGTTTGTATACTAGAGTAATAAAAGAGAAAAAAGCTAAAATAATATATAGATTTAGTAAGTTTAGGCGTAATTTCTATTGCACAAATTTAGTTCATTTCTACTCTTTATGTCCTCAACGTGAAAATTGGAGGTTGGAATAGCCAGGTATTTGTTTTACTAAGCTCCTTAAAATTTGTCCCTTAAAGCCTTCCTGAGGTGAGAAATATTTTCAGCAAAGCACCTCAGGTAATTACCGAGAACAATCTTTACAGTTATGTTCTTTTCAGACATCACGTCTGTTCATTCAGGAGATCTTTTCTGGACCGTTTGCAGTGGAGTCATTCTTTCTGTGATCACAAGTTTTAATTTAGGCCATTGATTAGGCAGCAAGATTTTGTAATAATCTCTTTATGTCCTAAACTTAATTTATCTGCACAGATATCATCAAGGGTTTGTAAATCAAGTTTTGGAAGCATTACAGTGCTCGATCTAGGAAGAACTGTGGCTACCTGTAGATCCTGGGGATCAGCCCTTATGCCTGTACAAGAAAGGAGTACCCTACACAACTAAGAAAGGGCCTAAGATGCTGGCTGTTATTTCACCAACAAGTACGATTTAGCCAATGTAGTGGCTGAGTAATTATCAAAGGAAATTACTCAAGGTTTCAATTTATTGTTCTTCTTAATACTAAGGATTTGTTAAATAATTAGGGGTTGTTTTAGAAGGTTTTGGAATACAGATTCCATCACCAGTCATCAGCTGACCTTCCCATTCAACGCCATATACATTACAAAAGGGATTCAAGTCCTTCCAAAAGATATAACCTGATTTCTGGGCAAAAGATTCAAGTGGATCAGTTCTAAGTCTAGTAATTATATACAAGCCTCTGACTCAATTTAGGGAGTGGCACGCTCATCACCTATAGGTTTGTGCATCCTAACCCCATTTACTCAAAATTGGATGATCCCTGCCATCCCTGCCCATATGCATGCTATTCATGTTCTTCCAAACAGATTGTCACTATTCTATAAGCTGCTATAAAACTGTAAAAAATTTAAAATTTAGATAGCAATCTGAACAAAAATTGGAGTAGTATGAATCTATTCCTCAGATCAGAAGTATAACTGTAGTAGTTATTGTGCTAATTCATTAGAGTCCTGCTATGCTTGGAGTTATATTCCACAAAGCAACCCTTTTTATTCCCCAATTAGAGTTATCTGACAGCAGCTCCCAAAAATTTTGCTGGTGGTTCATTTTTCACTCCTCACTTTTAGATAAACTCTGATTTTTATAAATCTCTAAATATTCCGCGGTTACTAACATCTTCCAGGTTCCAAGTTTATGGAGTGCTTGGTCATAGTGGCCTTATTTATATCCCTAATGATGACTTTCCAAAAAATTAATTCAAATTTGACACTTAGCTTCACTAGAAAATCTAAAAAACGTATAGTAAAAATGTCTATAACTCCTGTAAAGGAACACGTTGTCTAGCCCAGGAGAGACAGTAAGCCCAAGAAACCAAACCCAAGAAATCCCACGTCTGTGGCTACTAGGGTGGCCCGCTATCAAGCAGCAGCTGCAAAAGCGAACATTAACCCTAATTTACACCCATTGTAGCAGGAGCTAGCTCGCCATATTGCTCTTCTGTATCCTGCACGCCTACAGATCAGGGCGTGTTGCAGCCCAACAACCCTAAGTAACCTTACTAACAAGATAATGATTGCACAAGCTTTTTTGATTGTGAATGCTTAGAAGGATACATACCAGCAGATCCAGGCATTCACCTCTAATATTGAGTCAACTTGATTTGACCCCATAATAGCACAGAGGTAAAGCCTCTCACTTCACCTGTGAGAGGCGATGACAGCTAACAGCCCCCAAATCACAGCCAAAAGTTTTTATCAGAAGTATAATTTAATTTACTTAGAACCAAACATGATCAATTACCCCTCAAATTGGTTCTCTTAGTTCAAAATTTGGTGTTATAAACTGATCAAACTCTTGCCTAATCAATTATAACGTTGAGAACGAAACTTTCTAATCCAGTACTTCCACGTCAATTGGTGAGATTGACCAATTCAATAACCAATTTGAAAATTTTAGCCATGTGAGTACAAGCAATACACAATCTGAGATTGCACCCATGGATTGGGCTAATGACAACTTTTAATACATCCTCCCAATTGGCTGGATTGAACCCTAAACAGAATGGGCCTCTCTAATAATCCGTGGCCCAACAACTGTCCCAACGCCAGCCATAACTAGCTGTTTCTGAAACGCGCCAGCAGAGGGAGAACCCCACAAACCCAGACAAAATTTAAGCCAACATGATACTCATGGTTGCTTCTCAAAGAAAGCATAAGCATGCTAAAGGAGCTACTGGTGCAGAGACCTTTAGTGCCCACCTTGAAAAATAATACCCACGTGAAGCTGCATTTATCACTGATGTTAATAAAGAATGGGGAGAATTCAGAGCTCAAAAAGCTCCGCTCTGCTCAATCCTACCCCATGCGATCCGCCTCTACTATGGGCACAACACAATGTAATTTTATACTTAATTTATATCATATTTAGCTGTAATCTCGGCTACAACAACCCTAACAATATCATTATCCATAAATTTTGTAGTGGAACCCCACTATATTGGTGTGGGCTTCACTGAAGCGGAACTAGCAGATCATGTTGCCACCCTCCAGGTTGTAATCCGGCATAAAACCCTTTGTGCATCTCGCCCATGATCTTACCCAGAGAAGATCTCATGGGTAGCATTTCCCCTTCTTCCAACAACGGCAGATCCTGAGTTACTTAAACTGGCGCTTAATCAAGGTTTATTGATATTTGGATCTGTTCTCTCAGTGGACTTCAGCGTCCCAACCTATCATGCTCCACTAGAGGGCGTGCATTGAAGGGCATCTTTCATCCCTTTCCCTCTGAGGCCCGCCATATAGAGGTCATCCCTCTTGTGTCAGCGTTTGAGCATGCCCTGAGATCTTCTTTGTCAACTTTGATCAGGCGCGCCCCCACTGCTCCTAATGTAATGCTTCTGGTCACATTCATAATGGCCTTACAGCTCATAAACAGCTACTCTCTCTTCATGCCCCAGTGGCCAAAGCTAATCTGAACGTTCACATGTGGCAACAGCAGCAATTCAGCAACCCAATAGTGGGTTCCATTTTAAGATCTGTCACAAGAGGCATTACGCCAAGCAAATGAGACCGCTCATTTAGATATTAATGTTGGAAACCTTTATACTAAGGTCACGTTCATAGATTGCGCACTCTCCATCCTTCCATAACTGACACCCTCACCCGCCAAGAATAAGGCATCTTCCACAAGGTGGCCATTGTAATCCACACCCACTTAGAACCCTACCGCAGCCCCATCAGTCTCCACTAGCGCTCTCCCGCGCCAAACAGGAGCTCCTAACGAAAATCAGCTCATCAGTAATGGCTGGCAACATACAATCTGTTGTAGATGCAACAACTAAGAGACTTACTATCCTGACACCAACATCTCTCAAAGCTTTTTACTGTGTTGGAGAATTATAGTATGGACTCAGACTCATCCAATGGGGATAAAGCAGAGGTCACCATTGAGAAACCTTAGAAACTTTCCACAACATAGAAGTGGCAGCACCTTAAACTGGGTTTCAGGATCTTCAGCCCCCTCACCAAGACACCCCCAAACATCTTGGCGCTCCGCTTAATTTACTGAAAGTTGTAGTCATGCTGAAGGAATTAAACTAGTCTCCTTATAGATGAAGGTTTAAGCGCTGTCAACCCCCCAGGATGTGTTTGTTTACAGTTATGTTTTCTGAAGAAGTTCCCTGACCCTGTAATTTATTAACATAAATTGTTTGCTGAATTTCAAGCGGAGAGACCACCTCCTCTGAAACTTCATGTCAGTTTGTTTTAACATCTAATCTATTTAGAAGCTCCAACTTCTCTCCAGTGGACACAATTTATAAATTGATTAATTTGAAGAAAACTCCTTCTGTGATTATTGAGCTTGCATTTTTGGCTTAATGGTGCTATGCACATGAAGCCCAACAGTCATCACATGAGGCAGTCTAAGACTCACAACAAGTATATTGTTAATTTTTGAGGGTGCCAAGTCACGCTTAGGTCTAAAAAACTAGAGCGTCCGTCCTATGGTAAGTATAACGAAATGAACTTATTGAATTCAAGTACCAAAATGTAATATAGATAAACTGACGTAATTTTAATGTATTAGATAATAGGGTTTTTGTATGTTCCATATAACAATATAAACCCTTTTAGGAAAAAGTTCAATATGATTAATAGAGGTGGTGCTGAAATCTGGGAGCTTTACTCTGTGTAGGATTGTAGCTCGCTTTAGTTCCTTTATTTGAATTTACATATTCCTGATAAATTTTATTGGTTAGATAACAGAATTTGATCAGCAATGGTATTAAGTCTAAATATAAGCTGAGTGCTCATAAAGCCACGTTGAGTATAAGTCCAACGCTAAACAGGTGCTTCTTTGTCTTTCAGGTATCTTTATACCGGTTAGGAACACTTCCCTATTCTCTTCACGCAGAGCCAGCGGAGATCTGATAACAAACAAAGTAACCTAAAGAATTATAATCCTTACACTCTTATCCCAAAAGTATATATTAATGAATAAAAAACTGAGTTTTTATCAGATTAAGATCTGTTTTATCTACTTAAAAAACAGAAAATTTATAGGTAGTCTGGTAAGCAACTCTTCTTTTGGCGCCTCACTGGGAATTGACAGCCGTTGCTGATGGATTGCCCTTTGAAGTTGCACCCATGAGAACCTTCCTCAAACACCTAGCTGTATTGTACCGCCAATCAGTGTCAGACAACTACAAGTTCAATGCATTAATAAGAGTGGTTCAGAGGTAAATAATGAAAATATTGGCCAAAAGGTCCTAGTTGATTCCTAGTAGAAACCTTTGAATCATGGTAACACTTTTACTAATACTTTTTGACCATATAGCATGAGTTTGGGTAGTCGGTTTGTACCATCTATGGGCGAAATCAGGGGAGTCCATCTGAGGTTTATCCTCATTTACTCTAATTTAATCCAAACTGCTACTCCATGAACACCCCCTTTTTATAGCCTTGGAGGGAGTTTCACCAGAGGTATATATTCCCACCTGATAATTGGGTCAAATATATTAAATCACTGCCTCACAAATATATCATATTTGGTATTGACCCTCCATCAGCCGTTTGGTCAGTGAGGCAAGTCTTAAGAGCTTTGATAGGTTGAAAGCCCATATTACCAAATTTGGATGCACTCAGACTATACCTATTTTCTATATGACACACTTTAAACTTTGGTAAGATTTAGATACTAACCCTTGAGATATTAATAGGGTTTGCTTTTAATCCCCTCACGGCAACTTAAAAAACTCATTCAAATTCAGCTTTTTGTGTTTTTAGTGTTGACTAATTCAAATATAAGTGGTGTAAAATCCCTCTAGATTTTATTTTGGAAGTTAAGAATAATATTTCTCCTTCAATTTTGTTGAAATCAGGGGCTAAAATGCACCTGCGAGCATACACCAGACCCTGATTCCAACAACCAGAGTCACAACCTCTTCGTGGTCACTTTTAGAAAAGTTTCCCCACAATATTAATCAACCTTAGCGGTGTACCCTCTTTGGGCTAGCAGTCTGCTTAGGTAATGGGACTTGTTGTAATTTGGCGGAATCCTTGAGATGTGCCCTAAGGGGTTTGCACAGGGTATAGCCCACTGAGCAATAGGACTAACAATATGACGATTGTGGCCCTTGATAACAACAGAATAAACGTTAATATAATAACTATGGGGCACTTGCTCCACTACAATACTTTATTTTGATATAATAAGCTCCTCAGATCCTCTCTATCTTGCTCACTTTATCCTATTAAACAACAACCCTCTTAATCGCCCATTCTGCTCATATACAGCGGCTTCAGACAATACCACACTTGTTGTTTGGGCTATTTGGTTCCACCTTTTCTCCTCATTTCAGCTAGTTATTCTTTAGTTCCCTATCACCTAAATTGTAGGCGATTTTATTTGTATTCATCGACTATCAACATCGTCCAATCGCCTTATTTCAAGGGAATTTAATAATTAACCCATTATATCCCATTATCGCCTTGTCTTGAGGCACTCGTACAATTTTAACTAATCTCATTTCAGCAGATTCTTCTCAAACCGCCATTTTTGTCCCAGGATTATCATCCAGTCATATTGCAATCGCTACAGGACTTTTACCCATTAACTGCAGACCACAAAACCTAAAAGTTAAATTGCAAGTTACCCTCAAAAGCATTGTTGATACTTCAGTAACATTGCATAGATTCCTGATTTGGTAGATGGTAAACCCCAAACGCCTATTGATTATTTTCCAATAATTGTAATTGGCAATTAAATCATAAATTAGAGACATTCTTTGAAATCATCCTCAACAAAGCCTTACTAACCCAGTAAATCAACGCCATTTTATCAGCACATATTCGTTAGAGTTAATTCCCCAAACAAAAAATATCGTTGCAAATGATAGCTCTTACCTCCATTAGAGGATCCAGTCCCCTAGTGGATAAACATATATTTAATCTAATGAGCTTGGTAATATGGGCATATCGAAATCCTAACATATCCCCTCACTTGAATAGATTGCCCAGCGAAAGATTATAAGATAGGGAAAGGCTGTCGCCTCAGGATAGGGTCTTCATATTTCAAAATAAATACAGCGGAGCATGGTTCTATCCACACTTGATGCTACTTGTGCCAACCTTCAGCAACACCGCTCCTCTTTACTTTTTACTTGCTGCAGCCTCTCTAGAGTGCAGTTCTCATGGTATCATCCCGCGCCAGAACTATCTCATATATCCTTGCTAAAAAATGAACTGGTCATCCTGTACAAACCCCATGATGGGTTCCCAATGGCTCCTCACCATTCAACCTGTACTAACCCAGTATGGGCTCCAATAACTCTTTATCATTCACAAGACCCTCTCAGTAAGCTTTGCTGAGTTCTGTTCTAGCGCCTGGTACTAATGGTCGACCCAGTTTCAAACTGAGCTGGTCCTACTGATACCCTTCAAAAAAACTCTTCCTAACGGATTTAGTTTCAGCCCCTCCTAGTCATGCTGATAATCTTTCATGTAAGTGCCCTATGACTTCTTCCCAACAGACCCAGTTGCAACCCAAGCTGGCCCTGCCAATCATCAGGACTATTCCCCGTCATAATTCATCTCCTTACTCCTCACTTGGTAGTGAAGAACACCAACAGTTGTTTTTTGTGGCAAAAATAAAAATCGCTTTTCTATATTTTTCATTTTTTTAACTTTTTTTCTACTTTTTATTCATGTTTATATCTTTATCTTTTTAATTTTTCTTAATTAATTTTTTTATATCGCTTAAGTTTTTTCTGGCATTGTTTCCAAACTCTAGCATTAAGATTATTTCTACAATAGATCTGTAATTGACCCCTACTCACACATATTAAATTGGTAACATTAACTCCATCCAAAATCATTTGGATTTGATTATATTTATCTGAATTTCTTGCCACTCACAACAATTGACTAAAATAAGATTAAGCAGCTTCATCCGCAATCTTTGGATTGATCGCCTTCTATTTAAATCTCATTTAGCACCTCAGGACTACTCATGGCGGAACCAGTTGCAACATAAGCTGGTCCTGCCTTTCATTTTAATTTCAAGTAGATATCTGGAAGTACAAGTTCCCTTACAGCGCTAGATTGTTCCACATCTTGAATGCAACGCCTTTTCTAAGTATTGAGCTTCTTCTTCTTCCTCTTGAGGCAGCACAAAATTCACATCTCCTTTCAGGTTACTTTTCAATTTTGGGTGACATTATTCTCCCAATCAAGAGTCCAAATTAATTGCTTGTACTTATAAGGAAATGATTTTTAACCTCACAAATTGATAAGGAAACGTTCGCCTCACCCAGTTTTAAACTTGAGTAATTTATCCATATTTTAAGCTGATCTGTTTTTTCTGCTATCTCTTTGAAAGTAAGTTAAGCTTTCTCCTTCACAATTTTGGTATCTATCCTCATTGCATTTTCTTGGGCAAATGCATTGACATCCAAGTGGACCACCTGATAGAGCGGATCAGATGCCTTGTCTTCCACAAATAAATCAGAGGTGTCAATATCATCCTTCATGATATCAGGGAGAACAGGTTCAATTGCAGTTCTGGATTATTCCATATCCAAAATGTAGGTCCTTCTCTCAACTCTGAACAGTTCTCTTGAGCCTGTATTGAAGCAACTTGGTTTCAGTCTGTTTCTCTTTAATTTGAGCAATTATATGCTCAAGTTTTCCACATTGATGACAACGAACTGGATCTCTTTCTATTTATTTCTGTCCCTCAGGATTATTCCCATCACATATTAGCTCTACTATTATTATTGCTCTTGGAGAATTTCACAATATTTTGGGATTTATGCAGTATACTTTTAAAAGCTCGATTGGGAGCTTTTTAGGTCGCTCCAAACATCTTAATATAGTCCGCCATATGTGAAGTTGAGGTTTGATTCACCTGCGCCAAATCAATAATCTGAGAAATTCATGGTAGGGCCAAAGCGCCGCCTGTATAGCTATGTGTGCATTCAAATCAGAAAGTACTTCCTCCCCACCAGAATCTGCAACTCCTGGTAAAAATGATTGGCAAAGGCAGCCAAGGTCTTGTCCTTCCTGAATTGTATACCTATGAATTCTTGTTTGCGATTGGCCATCAAGTAGAGCTTCCAAATTTAGTCCTGATAAATTCTTTTGTTTACTCATATGACCAATTGTCTCCATTAAGTCGGGGCAACACTAGATTATGATAATTGATGTTGAGGCAATTCATAACAGTTAACGCTTTTTAGTGGTTCACATAACCAAGCATCATCATCTCAATTTGACAGAAAAACGCTGGGGCGTTATATCGGTGAAAAGCGGGAACTTTTAGTGTATTTCAAAATATTTCAGGCGCTTCTCTGGCAGGGAATCCTGACTGACAACCCTACTATCCATAGGCGTTTCTTTGGGAATCATCTTCAACATGGCAGCAAGTGATTTAGGCATATTTCTGGATTGCGCTTCTATCTAACTGGAGTTTCATAAAAGTATTATCAGCTTCCTTCGCCTCCAATTGAGCACAATAACACTTTTTTTTAACTCCTCATTATACTTCCACATCCTTGTTATGTCCTCCTGAATTTGGAGGAAGCATTCTTTGTCTACTTTATGTTCAGTCTTTTTATTATATAATTTATATAACTAATTCGCCCAATTTTACTTCAAAAATGCCACCTTCCTAAAGAGGTGATTATTAAACTTTCTAACCTGCTCAATCTCCTCTTCAGCATAGGTTACACGCTCTTAAAAGAAAATGGCATCAGCTGGTGATGCCAAGCTCAACTCTTTTTTGTTGATGGTATCCAACACCATCCAGATCTTCCAAAGTTCATTCTTATATGAAATTATTTATTAATTTGTCTTTTGAGAACTCAACTACCCCCCTGTAGTGATCACCATATGTTTTAATTTAGGAGATTTACTCAAAGATTATAGATCGCTTTATTTTCTAATTTAACTGCACAGATTCCAAGAAATTTTATTGACTTAATTAACTAAGTATATTGTTGCAAAAATACTATGAAGTCTGTGATATAATTTGAATGCTTATAAAGCCACGTTGAGTATAAGTCAGATGTTAAACAGGTGCTTCTTTATCATGAAGGTATCTTAAAATTGATAGGGAACTCTCTCCTAATCTCTTTATGCAGAGCTGACGGAAATCAGATAACAAACAAACAACTAAGGATATCTGATCCTTGCACTCTTGTCCCATAGATTAAACTATATAACCTATTATATAAACAAATAAGTTCTTTTTAAATTAAGATGTTTTTTATTTACATAGAAAGTAAAGAAATTATAGGAGATCTAGCAACAAAACTCTTATGTTGGCGCCTAACTGGATTTTGTAGCCCTTGCAGGTGATTAGCCCTCTGAGGTCGCACCCAATGAGGACCTTCCTCATTCGCCTAGCTGTATTGCACTGCTGACCAGAGTTGCAACCATTTCATGGTCAATTCTGTAAAGTTTCCCACAATCTCGATCAACCTCAACTGAGCACCCTCTTTGGGCTAGCAGTCTGATTAGGTAATGGGACTTTTGTCCCTTAACTGAAGATCACAAAACCTAAAATGTAAACCACGAGTTAAGCTCAGAAGCATGTCAATACTTCAGTAACAATACATAGATTCCTGGGTTTATAGGCGTTAAACCCCAACCACCTGTTAATTAATTTACCAATTATTATAAAAGGCAATTTAATTATAAAATAAACTCATTTTGGACATCTCTAACAAGCTTTTGCTATTCCAGAGGATCAACGCCCAAAAAAAAGTAAATGTTTGTTAGTATGGTTTACCTAACAATAAATATCATTAAAATCTAATAACTTCCACCTTCACTAGAGGATTTAATCCTTTAGTGAGTAAACAGATATATTTATCTAATTGGCTAATTAACATGTACATATCAAAATCCCAACAGGGAGAAATCTAGATGGAAGGCTCCTGGTCAGGAAAATGCATCCAGATTGTAAAATGCCTAGATAGCATCCTTGATAGTAGAAATATATAGAATGTACCAAGTCAGATGAGACTGGGTTGCACTTAGGTTGATTGTTAGACATATTCTTGATAATCTTTTGTGTGTTAGATATTAATTTACTTCCTTGAGTACCACCTAGTGCAATAGTCGCCTACATTTGATAATTTTTCATTTTGATTAGGCGTGATTGTAACTTGTGGAGTTTTAGGCTTGAATTGGTATGATGGAATTTCTCTAGTATTGCTTTTAGCCTTGCTGACCATCAATTTTCCGTATGATTAATGAATGTGAATTCATTAATCCTCTTATTTTGTCTAAGCGTAAATTCTCTCATGGGAATTAACGGTTTGATATTCTTCCCATCATGTTGTTGTCCTGATATCTCAAAATCAACTCTTTAGGTTTATTTGTAGGTAAGTACCAACGAAGAATTGGCTATGTACACAGTAGATAATTACTCCAATTTCTAAAGTCTTTATTGTGTATTCATCTCCAAGTTTTTAGGTAATAGCATGTGGCCCATCCCATGTGGAATTTAATATTCATTATTGGGTCTCAATACAATTATGATAGTACAAGACTAAATCCAAAATATAAAAGTGGGTAAAGGTTGGGGATAAAAATTTGTGGCTTGACCTTCTCTTGTAACCGTCTTAACTAGAGTTTGTCATTGCCTCTGATAGAAGTTGTGTAATCTTTTAGGATAATCTTCTTAGTGCTTTTTCAGGATCTTAAATATTATTACTGGTGAATTTGAAAGCTTGTAAAAAAAGATAACCATTTTCACTTCCATCTAAGGCCATGAATGGTGACGTTTGGATGATAATTTGGAAACTTATCCTATAAGCCATCAACACACATGGGAGATATATTTTCCCAGTGTAATGGATTTGTAGTGGACATCTTCCATAATATTGAAACTAACATTCCATCTGCTCTTTTGACATGTCCCAAAAGTTAATGGGTTGTAGGGCACTTATAATAGTTGTTGAAGGTCCCATGCACATGTAAAGATTCTCACAACACTTGAAATAAAGTTCTTCCCATTTTCAAATAGCGGTACCAGCGGGAAACCATGCCTAGTATTTATGTTTGTATAAAAGGTTAGCAGAGAATTGGTGGTCTTATTGGGAATAGCAATTCCTTTTACCCACTTCATGGAAAAATCAATCCCTACAAGGATGTATTGATTTACTACTGTGGATTCAGGCAGTGGACCTATGATGTTTAAACTGAAGGTATAAAACAGCTGCTGAGGGGTCATTAGCTGATATTTATATTTAACCTTATGCGGCATTAGTTTAAAAGTTATGCAAGCGTCTAAAGCTTGCACTACAGATAGTATTCCTTCTCAATAGTTTTGATCCTTAATCCATTTATAAGTTTTTCCGGCTCATCCATGTCTAATTTATTGTGGGATTCCATTATTACTGGTACCATTTCGAAGGTTGCAAGTAAGAAACCAGTTAGTTTCCAATTTTCTTGTATAATATCCAGTTAGGAACTTTAGATTTGTGAGCGTGTTGTTTCAACATCTTTTAAACTTGTTCATTTTCATCCTTCCAAGAGTATGGCTTCAAGAGTTGGTCGTGTAACCGTTCAACTTCACTATTGTCTAAATGTAGTAAAGGTCTGCTCATTTCATCCATGTTCATGTGCTTTGTTATAGCTCAATAGTCAAGGTTGTACCATAGTGCCGAAGCTTGAGTGCAATGGGCTAATCTTTCTGTTGGATCTTTCATGTTTTGCAGTCACCTCAAAGAAGAGTGGTCTGTAACAACTGTAAAGTTCATACCATAAAATAAGAGCCCAAAATGTAAACCAAAAGGAAAATAAATAAGCAATATTTTTTCAAGATGCTATAATTCTCTCATCTTTTGATAGCGTTTTTCTATAATAGGACACCAGTTGGTCAATTCCTTCTTCATCTAATTGTGAGAAATAGCTTCCACAGCTAAGTTGGAGGCATCTTCAAATATGATGAACGGTTTCTCATAATCCAGATTTTGTAGAATCTGTCTCTCTTCAAAAAAATCCTCCATGGTCTCAAATTCAGGTTTTGTTCAACTCGCCACATGAAAGGGGTGTTTTGGCAAGCAAACATACAAGAGGTACAGTAAGTAAGCAAAATTATGGATAAATGATGGTATTATCCCATTATTCCATAGAATACATGTATACTTGAGGGCTCTTCATCTCAGGCATCTTATCGATTGCATCAATCTTATCATATAATGATTGAATGTCTTCCCACAATATGGAATGTCCTAGAAAAATAATATATTGTTAGGAAAAGTGAAATTTTGCAGGATTTAGCTTTATGTGGTTTTCTCTTAGTAATTGAAAAAGTGAATTGAGGTGTTCCTGATGATTGGTAAAGGATTTTGAGAGCACTATTATGTCATATAGGTGTACAATCATAATCTTAATTTGAGATCTTGCATAATGTGATCCATTACTCATTGAAATGAAGCGTGAGAATCTTATAATCCTTGAGAGAGATGGGTAGATTGCAATAATCCTTCCATGTATATTAACGCGTATTTTTATTGATATTCTATTGATAGATAAATCTGCAATAACTTTTGGTAGGTCCATTATAGATAGAAAATTTAAGCTGGAGATTCAGGCCAGAGCACTATCAATTCATGAAATCAGATAGCTTTCCTTCTTTGTGAGGCTATTTATCTTCCTGTAACCAATCACTATCCTGTGACCACCATTTTCCTTCTTTACTAGTAACATTGGGGACGACCATGGACTCTGGGAGGGCACAAGTAAGCTGACAAACAATAGTCTCCAAAGCTCAGTCTTCATGTAAAGCTCCTCTATCTTCAAATTCCTAGTATTTCTTTGGTCATATTGGGTTGAATCTACTACGTTGATACCATGTGTCCAGTGTTTCATGTGACCACAGTCAACACCTGACGTAGAGAAAACATCTTGATAATCTTTAAGTAAGGTGCAACTTTCTTTTATCTCCTGACCTACTTATTGGGTATTTAGAACTTAAGGAATGGTGCAAATTAAATTTTTGCCAGGTAGCCAAAATCAAGGTGACACCATTAAAATGTGCCTTGTAGTATTAGCGATGGGAAGTAATTGCCCTTACCCAATCTCCTGATGCTCTTTAACTATGATATCTTGACTAATCAGTTTTCAAGTAGAAGCTTGATAGGGCGCCGATAATCTGGGTTGAGGAATCCTGGTAAAACTTTTGGCTAAAATTTACTGACTCCATCTACACAAATTATAGTCAGTAAACAGTTTGGGTTATACCCAGGGTTATGTTGGTAGAAACCACTCTTTGTTCTTCTGGTTTAATTTTTACCTCATTGGTAACATAAAATGCATGCCTTCTGTTGCATCTACTGAGTTGTGGAGCTTCTTTGTATTTCTTACAGAGGAATAATACTGTAAAGAAAAAGCAAAAATAGGGTACTTGACCAGACAGGAAAATTTCTTATTGCTGTGTTCTTTAATATCCAATATGAGAGGAACTTCGTAATTGAGGATTTCTAAAAACCCTTCTTTCAGATTTGATGTCTCCCTTCATATTTGATCATCAACTTGTTTCCAATTAGTATAACGTATTGGTTAAGATCCAGAGAATTTACATGAGCTAAAAAAACTAATTTTCAATTTGAATTGGCAGGTATTTATATGCACCTATCACCTTGGTATTGTTTGGACTGGCTGTGCTATACTCTTAATTGTATTTGAGATCATGGTCGAGCTTGATCCTCTTGATGAGATAAGATGATTAACGTTGATTGGTAAACCATCTTCAAGATAGCCATTACTTTGACCTTCTGAATAACCACATCTACTTTAGTCATGGTTTCTCCAAACTTTGGTGGGGGGCTAGGACCTCTTTAATGCGGAACATTACATTGAGCTTTCAGGCAGTCTAAAGATACTTTTTCTTGATATTTAATAGACTGTGCACAATTGAGATGAGTTGGATCAGCAGAAAAAGTATTTATCAACATTGCCCGCCGTTTTAATTATTGGAGGGCACCCAAAACTTGACTGAGATAAGTGCCTTCCAGAACCTGAGCGCTGTCAATATTTCAGCATTAAAGCTGCCCAGAATGATGAGCTTAGCAGAAGTACCTAAAAAATAACCTGTGTCCTCATAACCCCCTTCAGAATCATCCAATGTAAGCATCTTTGAGGACATCAACATTTGGGCCTCTCTTAGAAGCAATATGCACACCTGGCCATGGTTTTATTGGGCGTAGCACAGTTAGCATGAAGTCCTGTTTCACCATACTGAAACTTTGACTAGAAACGAATCTTTTTGATGAGCACTTACTTCACTCCACTCTGGGTGTGCAAGTCATTCAGATGGAGTACCATAACATCTTGAGCCATATAGCTTTAACAAAAAAATGCTGAACTTTTTGATGATTAGTCACCCCTTTTTAGCGGCTTCAGACGTAGAGAAAAGATGTGATACTTCCTTCATTAAGTGTAAACTTGTTCTTGAAGATAGTATTAAAGGTTGTGGCTTCCAATTCCTGAGACGACATGTACTCTGGGAGCCTCAAATCTAATTAACCTTAGTATAAATGTCACTCTGTTTAACTTGACATTAAAGTCAATGTATTGATCCTATAGAGGATTGAATCGTTGCTTCATTTCCTCCAGAGTATGTCTTGGCGTGGTATCCAGAAGCTTTTTTCTTTTTCGAAAACACACTTATTATTTTCAAGTTCTTAACGTGGAAGGCCAGTCCATGAATTTTTTGATGAGTGATTGAGTGGTAAAATCGCAAGTGCTTGTTCTTATCCTCTAATACTCCAATGTTCCAATTCAAGTCCTCTCTCATCTCTTTGCATCCAGTGCTCTGAAGAGGTTTTTCAGTCTTAAGTTTCAGCTCTTCTGTGAGAGTGTACCAGATTTTCTCAGCTTCATTGAGGTGATGGTAAACTTAATTAAAGTCTTCTCATTTAGATGACTTGCCACTCATAGCACACTTGAATTTTTGAGTTGCATGATACTGTAATGAGTATACACCTGAGTTGCATGGGAGGGTATATCCTTCTTAACACAAGCCACTCAGGAAATAAAGTTAGTAGTATCAATTGAGTCTAAGAGATTCAACGAGCCTCAAGCTCATCAATCTGTCATAGGGTTTTCTCTAGACAGGATTCAGAGATCTTAATATGATCTTCCTTATTTAACAGCTAAAAGAAGCTTGGGCCGCCATTTCACAATGCGCTTCAACGTCTTGTTTGCGGTGCTTTGGGAAAAGGCGTCAAGTAATCTTTTGTTTTTTTGTTTGACTCCATGATGTCCTTTTAAAGATGCTTTATAGTTTTCTCCACATACTTGAGAACATTGGAATAAATGGTCCCCATCTGATTATGGAGCTTATAATGTAGCAACGGTTCACTTTGATCAGACAGTGGACATACCTCTATATTGTGTGATGATAAAGCAAACATCTGTTTGTAGGCCATCCATAAGTCCCCTTGTGCAACTATATGATGGTGGTGTTCCTTGTTATGGACTCCTAATAGGTGCACAATATGGTAAAGCGCTAGGTATATTATTTGCTTGATGTAGCAAGATAGATTTCAACATGAACTGTGTGTCTTCAAGAGATCATTTAGAACAATTAGGCTCATGAAATATTGTCCATGTAGGATGCCTTTTTCGGCTTGCTCTTTCTCCTGGGTTAATAACTCCTTAAAGTAAGTCTGAACTCCATCGGAAATTTATGTTAGATGACGAGATTTAGATATCTCCATTGTATTTTCTTGAACTTATTTAAATGTAATAATGGACGGACTTACCATTTAATCATATTCTTCACCATTTATGTTGTGTACCCAGCGGTTTACACTATCAATCAGATTATCTTCCACAATGAAATCAATTATATGCAGGTATCATCAAGCGTCAGCTAGCCCATATAGTGAGCACCAGCCTGATGGGCTTCTTTTTTGTGGATTGATGGTGCTTTGCCTAATATCCTGACAGTCAATACTTTTAACAGTATAAACTCACGACAAGTATAATGTTTACTTTTGATAATGGCAGGTCACGCTTAGGTTTCATCAACAAGAGTATCCAACCTATTGTAAGTACAGTGAAATGGACCTATTGAAGTCAAGTACCAAAAATAGATATAGATAAAACGAAGTATTTCTATTGTAATATAGAACAGGGGTTTTTTATAACTTTATTTAAAAAATATTACCCCCATTTAGAAAAGGATTAATAAAATTAAGTGAGAAGGGAAATCTGGAGGGAGACTCTTGTCAGAAAAATGCACTCAGATTGTAACATGCCTTCGTAGCTTTTTGATAGTAAAAAAAGTATATAGAATGTATTAAGTCAGATGAGAGTGGGTATCACTTAGGTTATTAATTGTAAAAATTCTTGATTCGTTTCCTTTTTTGGGTAAATCTTATTTTATTTCCTTGTGTGACACCTAGTGTATTAGTCGCCTACATATAGATGATTTTTCATTTTGATTAGCCATGATTTCATCTCATTTATTTTAGGGTCAAAGTAACCAACGGAATTTCTTCAGTATTGCTTTTTGCCTTACTGGCTATCAAATTGTCCATATGGTTAATTTGATGTAACTTCTTTAATCCCCTTCTCATATCTGGTCATTAATTCTCTCATGGGAGTCAACTGTTTGATATTCTTCCCATATTGTCCAATATCTGATGTTTGACATGGACAAAGCATGCCGCCCTTGTTGTTCTGAATCCCAATCCAAAACCACGCCTTCTTGCAGCATCTAGGTGGACGTCTTATACTGTCAAGATCGCTTGCCCTGACTTCTATTTCTTTGTTGCTAGTATCTACCTGCCTTATGCAGGGGCTGACTAGAAACTGCTTCTAGAGGAGCTAGTCCATCTTAATATCTCGCAGAATAAAATTTTTAATTTGGGATTTTAATATTATACTAAGCTGCGTTCATGACTCTGACTCTTGCAAAAAATGAACGCCAAGTATCCAGTAGACTCCAATAATTACTTCGCACCAAAGGCCTCTCAGGTTTGCTGCCACCCTACGCATTTGGCCTTGGGTTTATAATTAGGATCCAGTGCAACATAGGGAAATTCAAGTCAGTATCACGAATTGACTTGGCAGTGATGAGCTCCCTTTTGGTTGGACGTGTTTCATAATTAATATCTTAATACATTAATCTGAGTAATCACAAGTCACTCACTATTGTCCTTAACACCAACTCAGACCGTCACGCAGGATCTAGCCAATGGTAGCCTCAGAGTTTCTAAACATTTTCTATGTTATAGAGATGTTGTCTACAACTATATGGGACAAACTACTCCCCACCACTCCGCCTGAACAGCCTCACCGCAAGCATGACATTGACTAAGGCGGGAACCAAAAATGTTTTTTATAACTAAGCCAAAGCCTAGATAACCGCATCTCACGCCAAAACCGATAAAGGCTGAATCTAGAACTAGGCACTTGGGAAGGAACTGAAAACCTTCTCCCTCACCCAATTTTCTATATACTTTGGTAGGCCGATTGTTGAGATTCTGATAAAACTGTTCAATAAGCCCTAAGTAGTTTTGGTGGAATGGGTAAGTTTGGCTGAACTAAAGATTATGATACTATTAATGAGACCACTTGACATAAGGCGATAGGGTAATGTTGAGCTTTGAATGAATAATTAGTGGATCACCTCCAAATAAGGTGATAAGTTGATGTCAAAATTAATAGCTTTTTAGTAGATCGCCTCAAACAAAGGCAAAAGAGGATTTAAGAATACCATACTCAGCCTAAGCTAATGAGAATATGGTGGAACTGAATAGTCTAAGTTTATAGAGAGGTTTTGTCCAAAGTCACTGAGATATAAGCAATATGAGACGATTGAAAGAAGAAGATTGTTTTTGGTAAGAAGAGTATAGTGGAGCAGAAGGGATCTGTTTTTTGGTATTATAATAAAAGTATTGTTTGAGCAATTGCTTAATTCTCAATCATATGTATTAAGTTGTTTTGAGGGCTGACGATATTCATATTGTCCACCCATTGCTCAGTGGGATTGACCCTGTGCAGAAACCCCCTTAGTGTAACTCCGCTATACTTCTGAAATCATAACAGTGGTGCTCACTACAGGGGTCCCAGTGATCAATTACAAAAAAATAATTCTCCAATTGCTGGCCATGTTGCATCAGGATTGCTCTGATGGGAGATCTTCACAACATGCTGCACAGTTGAATATACGGAACGCAAACTTGCCTTAGACGCTGTGCTCAATAGGCAAGATGAGCTTCTTCATGAGGTTTGTAGTGATAAGCTGCCTCCATTTGATTGCGATGGGAATATTCTTGGGTTCTTTGAGTGATTCAAGTTTATGGCAGAAGTAGCCTCATATTGGGGGAAAGTGCAACTGTTAATATCCACATTGGATGTTGGAAGCACCGACCAAGTCACCTATTATATTCAAAACAGTTCCTTTACATACCAAGAATTGAAGGATGCTGTGCTGCGGTTGTTTGGGGGTACCACAAAGATGTCATAGAGAAGGCTGAGTTCTTGACCATTGGATTTTAGTGTAATGAGACCCTCATAATGTTTGCTGATCAATTTATGGCAGAAGCCCACATGTTAATTGGGGCAGTGACTTTATCCCAATCTGATGTGTGCATTGTGATGACCTCCACAGTGAAGCCATACTGCAATCTTTACAATTCCATGGCTCCATATCTAGATGTTGACGCACCCTTAATTAAACTTTTTCAATTTTTACATCATCTATCCGCTACCTTCCCTCCACCCAATACAGAACGGAACCATATTGCTGCTGTCACCGGACCATCTTATTCATGAAAATTTGTCTGTCCAGTTAAGATTCCACCAAGTTACCTCAGCAGTTCAACTTCCGCCCCATATCTGCTTTTTGTTAATGAATTAACTACCCGTCTGGGCCTAATTACACTGATCAGCTGCAATAGTATTATTGGCAAGGCCCATCTTAAATTAATTAAGGACGCATCCCTTCAGGGTAAATTGTTTTAATGCGGTCGCCCTGGGCGCCTGGCATGAGGCTTCCCCAATCTTCAGGTCCACTACGCTCAGTAGGATCAGTACCATCAGGTAAAAGTCAGAACAGAGTAGAGTTGGGACTCTATACCTCCGTTATCTCAATCCCAAATGTCCCACCTGAGCTTACTAATGTATATTCAGCGGAAGTCCCCCATATGATGGCGCATTCATATATCAGCAGCTGGTTAGAGGGTGAATATATTGACATTAGTGCAAGCTGAGGAAATGGAGGAAGAGGACCTCTGGAGCAACTGAAGCCATACATTTTTCAAATGCTTGATTAGGTTTCCCCTGACCATCTGGACCCCTCCTCCACTGCACCTTCCCTGCAAGGAGCAAACGTCGCCCTTCCAGTAACTGCTATAATCTAAAATACTCCAAATTCGGTGAGGGGGTTATGAGTTTTCTTGGGAAAAGAGATCCTTTAACTGTCCATAAATGTAACAGTCAAAGTCTTTCTTATTCTGAATGTACATATTGTGACATTGTTGTAGCCAAACCCCTAGTTTGTGCTATAATAGATACAGGCTCCCCAGTCAAAATAGTTTGCACTTAGTGGTGTCAAAGTTGACAATGAAACCTGATGTAGATCATTGAATGGTGTATGGGACCGCTGGAGCTGAGATCACAGTATCAGAGGGAGCTTATAGTGTGTTGCTCTTATGGTTTGGGTCAATTGTTATCGTAGTTCCAGAGATAGTGCTACTAAACAGCTGTTATGACCTGCTAATTGGAACTACGTTTATTTGACACTTCAGTGCTGTTGTCAACATGATGGAAAATATGTTCGAAATTCTGGAAAATTAATTCTAATCTATTTTACCTTGAGCAGTGATGCAAAGGATATGGTGCATTTGGAACAAGTTAACCTTGCTGATAGTGACAGTGTAATCTGGTGCGCCACCATCGATCAAAGAGGCTGACTTCAGTCTCTCCCCCATCAGATATACAAATATCAAGGATTTCCTATCCAAGCGGCCGGGATTCTATCCATCCATCCAGTAATCAAGTAATAGTAAACACTGAGTTGGAGGTAAAGTACCAACTGGGCTTTATGGGGAAGTTATTGTCCCTTATCAGCAATCACTGCTTGAGCCCCACGTGGCTCCAGGCATAATACTACCAGGTCATAGGGAGATTGAGGTTCTACTTGCAAATCTACAAATGGACCCATTGCAGATCCGCTGACACCAAATAGTGGCGTAATTACAAGACCCCTGTTGAGGAGTTCCTTCAGGTTCACGAGTTCAGGTTGCTGGATGAATTTAGTTTACCAGTTGATTCACATCCCAGCATAATGATAGTGGTTCCATGCAAAAACTTAGTCAGCTTAATGGAAGAACAGAAGGATCATGTGATAACTTTATTTAAAAAATAAGGAGATTTTTGCTGTTGATGAAAACAATTTTAGGGTGCGCTTGGGGAGTTCATTGATTAGACACTGGTTATCATTCCCCCATTAAGTTTCGGCCAATCCGCCAATTGAGTAAGGTAAGAAAGTAGAAACTGAAGAAATTGAGAAGCAGCTGGAGCAAGGGATGATTGAACCATCAAAGAGTCTGTGAGCTTCACATGTTCTTATTGTAAAGAAAAAGGATGGCACTGACCAGGTAGTAATAGACTACTGGAAGCTTAACAGCATCACCAAAAAGGACTCATACCCTTTACCATGGATTGATAATGCTCTGGATTGGTTAGGCGGAGCTTGTTACTTATTGGAGATGGATTTGATACTGGGCTACTGGTAAATCGAGTTGCCCATGATGGAACAATAGAAATGCAGCATTATCATGTCCAAAGGGCTTTTCCGGCCAACCAATATGCCACAAGGGTTGTGTAACGCCTCAGCCACATTCCAACAGGCCATGATACCATCATTGGCGACTTAAAGCTATCGTGCATTCTTGTGTACATCAATGATATCAATGTTTTTCGCAGACGTTTCTGAGCACCTTACTCATCTGGATAAGGTATTCCACCAGCTTTCTGAGGCCAACACCAAGATTAAGCCCCATAAATGTTAATTCTTCAAGGACCAACTGGAGAACCTTGGGTTTATGGTAGACGCAAAAGAGCTGAAACCCCAACTGGTCAAGGTGGACACTATTAATGAAAATGACTCAGCTGACCAGTAAGTGGGACATACAATTATCCTTGGGGATGGTCAGCTACTACCAACGCTTTATCCCCAGCTTCAATTGTATTGGTGACAGCAATTTGAGTTGTTAAAAAAGAATGCCGTGGTTGAATGGAAGGAACTCCATCAACACTCCTTTGATACAATTTGATGGTTTAATCAAAGTGCCAGTGCTACGCTACCCAAATTTTGATAAAAAAAATTTATTGTACAGACGGATGTGTCCCTTTCCGCCATTGAAGCAGTTCTATCCTAAAAAGAAGACAAAGAAGAGGAGTACCCAGTTTCATACTGAAGTCATAGCTTGAACTGTCATGAGCGTAATTACACTGTGATCAAGTGGGAGTTATCATTGGTGATCTACACTTATAAACAATTCAGTTATATTTATATGGAGTCATGTTCAAGTCATTATGGATCATGCCTCGTTACACTGGTTGCAGAATCTCTGGGAGCCTGAAGGGCGTCTAGCCCAATGGGCTATCAAACTGCAGGCTTACAATTTCGAGATCCTTCACTGAACTAAAGGCAAACACCAAAATGCTGATTGCATATCAAGACTGCCAATTATTGCGGTCACAGAAGATCTGAGTGACATAATGTATTATAAATGCTTAGTGGGAAATAAGAAGATGAACCTCCAAAAGTCATCAAGGTACTAGAGGGAATAAGGACCAATACTTCCCAGAATAAAGGCAAATTTTACAAGTGGATAGGAACACTATGGTGAATATTTCAAGGCCTTCCGCCTGACCAAATATTATCATAAGCTCACACCAAGCAGTTGGACATGATGGAGTATGCAGGACCTAGAGGTGTTGGGACCCTCGGTACTACTAGGAAATCATGCAATTTGACATGCATGAAACAACTTCCTGTTGCCATTAGTGCCAAGTGGAGAAGCCTCCGTTAAAAGATGTTGTACCAGTTAGTGGAACCTCACTTTGCTTGTCATATGGTTTCTATTGACGTGGTGGGGCCTCTGACGTCTAAAGAAAACTGGTTCAAGTACGTTTTGGTGGCGATTGACCACTTGACCAGGTGGGTTGAGGCACAGGCGATATGGGATTTGGGGGCAATCACGGTGGCTAAGTTTTTGATGGAGTGTATAAACAGCGACATAGCTATCCTCAGTTCATCCTTACTGATAATGGGACCATCTTCACCTTTCATATTTTACCTAAGCGTGACAAACGGATGGCGGTCTGCAGGGTTCTAACAACCCTGTATCATCCAGAATCCAATGGTATGATCAAACAGTTCAATTGTACGCTGGTGAATATAATCTGGAAGCTGGTAGTGGATAGACAATCTGATTGAATAACCTCCTTTCCACCACCATCTTTGCCTACAACATCAGCTATTATTCTGCCATGGGAAAGAGTCTCTTCAATTACTATATGGATGACACCCTACTCTTCTGGTACTACACTATGCCTGTTTAGAAGATACCGGTGGAATGGATCCTCAATGCTACTTGAACTACTTAACAAATATGCTGATCAAATTTGCTAACTGAAGTGTAATAGTTCAGCTTAGCCAAGGAGATTAAGAATCAGTCTGCCAATCAGGTATGTCATAATGAGCCATCACAGTTCAAAGATAAGGATATGGTTTTATTCCATGACAATCATGGGTTTGAGAAGAAACACAAGTGGACAATATCTGGATTGGTCCTTTTGAGATAATTATGAATAAGGGCGTTGATGCCTATACTATCAAGGACCCTATGGCAGTTGGATCATTAACTGAGTGCATGCACAGTTCCTTTGGGCATTTAAACATTAAAAAGGTTTATTGTCCAGTCAAGGGGGTAATGTTGAGATTATGATATGACTAGCCAATAAGCTCTATTTAGTTTTGGAGGTCTGGGTGAGATTGGCTGAACAAAGGAGTATGATACTATTGATGAGATAATCTTGACATAAGTCAATAGGGCGATAGCGAGCTTTTAACAAATAATTAGTGGATCGCCTGCAAATAAGGTGATATGGTGATGTTGACATTTGACAAATATTTAGTAGATCGCCTTAAAAGAGAGCAATAGAGAATTAAAAAATACCATATTTGGCCTAAGCCAGTGAGAATACAGAGGAACTGAATACCTTAAGCTGAGAGAGCGGTATCATTCAAAGTCACTGAGTTATGAGTGAGATGAGATGAGTTGAAGGAAGAAGATTGTTTTTTGGTAAGAAGAGTAGAGCGGAGCAGAAGGAATCTGCTGTTTTGTAACATAATAAAAAATAGTTGTATCAATTGCTTCAAAATCTATAAAATTATAAAGTCATTTTGATGACATTTAATCTTCATATCTTCCGCCTGTTGTTCAGGATGATTGAACCTATGCAGAACCCCCCTAGGCATATCTCTGCTATATTGCCAAAATCAAAACACTGACTAAAAATCCCACTGTTCAGAATTTGCACTTCAGGAAGAGCGGGCATCCAAATTCATGGCTTCATTCTATTATGTCCAGTAGGAACGCTCTACCCGCTTCTTTTATCAGAAGAAATCATATCTATACTCAGTATATCACGGCACTAAAGATTGGCACCATCATTACCACAGTTAAAAACCATAACAAGGGAACTGCGCTGCTTTTACTTCAACCTTTTCTGTGCTGACCAGGTGGAACTGTTGAATTTTCAAGGCTTCCAATGGCATACATAGAGTTTCTCAATGACCATTAAGTAGACGAAGCTTTTCTGGCCCCTATTACCTATCAGGAGACTATAAGATAGTCCTTAGAGCCCCTCGTTTTAAAGCCCCTGACCCTAATGGCATATCTTTTGAGATAAACCTTCTAGATCTCACAGTGATAGCCAAAAATTCTCTGTGGAATTTTTAATTTACGTTTGGCACAAGGCGAGGTCCTCCACAGACTATATAGTTTTAATATTGACCCTCATTCATAAAACATTTGGACCGTGGGAACCTGGGCAACTGGCGCCTTTAGCCTTAATTGATGCGAAATATATATTTGAGCATAAAGCTTCTGAACAACCGCATAATTGCATGAGTGTTGCATCACTTAAACCCCTTTCAACATGAATTTATTCCAGGCAGGTAGCTATGGGATAACTACAATGACCTCCACGAGACTTTGATTACTAACTTACGCAGGGAGGATGCCTTTGTGGCTTTTCTATATATGAAGAAGGCTTATAATCAGGGTTTCCTGTAAGTACATAGATGCTTCCTTAGCCCACTTCCACCTAACCTCTACAGATAGACGTTGATCTCCGTGCTCTATGACCAAATCCATACCGGAGGCCTTGCACCAATGGGCTTCAAAGAGGCAGTTAGTGTTGGAAAGGGCCTCCACCAAGGTGGTCCTCTGAACCCCATCATTTTCAATATCACTCTCATTCCCCTATCTTCCCCTTGCAAGAGAAGCTGAGGGAAATCTTGGTACCAGGTAAGGCACCTACCCACCTATGGCATTTTCTGATGACACTGTCATCAATTTCAGATGCCTTGAGATATTTCGCCCTTGCTGCTGCGACCTTTGGGAGGTACATCAAGGCTTCCAACGCCAAGGTCAACACTCAAAACAGCACATTACACGCTAGCTCACCCACATTACCCCCACCTTATAATTTTGAGCCTATGAATGGCACCTTCCGTCACCTGGGGGTCCTGACCAAATTACAAGGAGTTGCACAAAGTTCCATTGAGTACTTGATCCTAGAAGCAGTAAACTCCATTACCCCCAGTTGATAAAGATGTACATACCTCAGGGTCGGCCCTGATGGCTATTGCATTTATCCTATCTAATAGTTCGATTCCTTGCACATGTCTGTCCATTCTCAGACACATTATATAAGCGGCTCAACGTTCTCCTATGTTGTTGGATATGCGGTTCTAAACGCTCACCTACAGTACTAACAATTTTACAACCCCACAATTAAGGGGCCTAGGGCTTCTGGAACCCGCTTCTAAACTTTCATCTACCTGTACCCCCTTTAAAAAGTTGTTTTCTGGGATGCAAGCTCTATGTCCCAATGGGTGCCCGCCCTCCGTTAATCTGCATCAGCATGTTTTGGTCTACCTTGAGTATTGCTGAAATCGTTAAAGAGGTGGTTTACTAACCACCCAAGCCATCTCCTGATATCCTCCGCCCTATATTGAAATCAATTTTCTTTGCCCTGAGGCAAGAGGACGCACAGGTTTACCAGGTTTTCCATACAAAAGTCGAGGCTAGATTCAACCCCTTTCACTGTGTAAATGTGCACAACAAACAACTATTCATAGATTGCCTCAACCCCAGAATAGACCTCCAGATCACCTGCTCCTTCTTGAACTCCTCCCTACCTTAAGGAGCATTAATGTCCAGAGGCTTTGGAAGATTTTGTACCACCTATTACTTTCTTCAAAGGTGTCTAACACCTTATGGAGGTTACTCTATTGTCCTTACATGACATGAGATCAAACTGGCCCTACATTTCATAAATTCAGGTTCCCATATATCTACACCTATTGACTCTCGTCTCCACAACTTTTACCTGATCAGGTGTCATTGCATTATGAACCAAGGTCCGTGCACTCATTCATTCCCTTCTATAGCCTGGCAACTCTGTTCAAGACATGTTCTTTAAGAAGAATCTACCTAGATACAACTGATCCCTTCATGTGTTTGCCTATGCCACAGAAATAAGGACAAATCACAATTTTTTAAATCAATAGACTTGACTTGAAGATAAGGGCCCTATAGCATATGGCTTCTCATTATAAGGTGCACTTTATGATGGCCCAAAAGTATCTAATATGTCGCCAACCCTCCCCCACACAGCCTCTACTGCAGCAAGGCTCTGACACACCAACCCCCTTTACTTTCTCAACGTCTCCTCATTCCCCTTCCCTCGCCTCAAGCTTTTTGAAGCCCAGTTGTATCTAAATAAACATTGATGAACCCCGCCTTATCCTGGGACCATCTAGTACAAAAAAAGACACTTATTACTATGCTGTTAACCCAGTTCTTTATTGAGTACCTTTACGAAAAGCAAATTTACTTTTATCAATCCTTAATTCCATAGAGCATCATAATTTTACCTTGCAGTTGGAAGTAATTTTAACCCCTAAAGCCATAATCTAAAGACATTTTAAGGATTAACCTTCCACTGCATGTGGTTCTCCAACAGTACAGCCCTTGACTATGGGCCTATCATCCCTGGATCCTCATTTTCGCCCACCACCATTATTTGGCTCATCCTGGGCGTATTGTATTTTTTTCATCAGTTGTTAACCTCAAGTTATTAGCCTCATTAGATAAAATTACTTTGGTCAGCTATACTAATAGTATTCTGGCTTGACTTTAGGTGTCAACTCATCTAGATTGGCGGGCCAGTCTTTGTTTTATCAGCCAGTTCCAAAACATAATACATTAACTCTTAATATAGGACTTCTACACCCTTCTTCTTTAAAATTAGATGATATGGTAGTTTTTTATACAAGGTGAACCTAAAATCTCGCTTAGTTTTGAGTTTTCTTAATTGTCAATATGTTTATTTGTTTAAAGGTCCCATGCTATATTGTACATTACTTTAAGCCCAAAAAACACTAAAGAATACTTCAAACATAAGCTTGAACAAAACAATAGTTGTTGCTGCCCACACCTTCCTCAGATGTGGCAAATTAAGATTTGACTCTTTGGCCACGTTTCAAATTTGGTATTCAGCTAATGCTTTAACTTCTTTTTCTTCTCAGATTCCCAAATAAATGTTGTCTTCTGGATGTAGTATAGAGTGATTTATTGCCTTTGGGCACATGGATTTATGTATTAGACCGACCAGTATGAAATTCCTAACCATTGATCACCTTGGCTTAATGATGATTTAAGCTCCAGCTTAAAGATTGGCACATCTTCTAAGTGTTTTAATTTGAGCTTAATATCCTAAAGTCTAATTACCTTTGTTGAGTGCTTTATGTCTCAAGCTCCTTCTCTGGGACTTCCTTTGTGTGTTCTTGTTAAAGTATTCTGGTTTTCATTCTAACTAACATCAGCAATTTTCCCTTTTTGAACCTATGTCTGCTACATTAGAGCAAGTTGCTTTGTTGGCCATTTCTATTGCGTCACACTTCAGAGTGTACAAGTAAGTGTTGAAATAGTGCCAAAGATATTCCCACATGTGGCCACACCAGGAAGACATATTCCTGCTAATTTTCCATTTGTCTAACTCCAATAAACATTTAAGTTTTGGACAGGTCACAAGCATGGCTTATTGTCACTTTCATATCTTGTCCCTTCTTCTCCCACCTAGAACCATTTTTCTATGATGACTAAACTCTGCATGTTAGGTCAGATATCAATGGCAATCAGGTGTCTTTGAATCCTTTGATGCCTCTTTTGTGCTCGGTACAAAATGCTGATTTTTGGAACTCATCCAGCTGAGGACACTGTTCCCCTTTCTGAAATAAACTCAGTTGATATTCTTGTGATTACCTCAATCCAGTCGGTTATGTCCCATGATGTTGCAAATAAACAGGAGCATGCCTATATTTTGATGACTAATGAAATTCAGTCATGATTCCACAAGATGTTCATAGATACCCTCAGTGATACAGGAGCAGTGGGAACTTCATAACTTAAGAGGTAGCTCAAGATCTAGATCTGGAGCTCAAAATAAGTTCATCTATTGGGTCTTGTTCAGCTTCAATTATTTAGTCCAAAGTGAGACATCCTATTGTGTTTTCAGTGCTTAAGTTCTGATTTGCGACCTTTTACCCTGGTTCTGGACTTTATGTTTCTAGTTATCCTTGGGGTAGGTTGGTGGCATCATTGACATGTAAATATCAACCTAGAGTCCAATTTAATCACTCTTGATATACACGTTTAGGTGGTATGTTTCCTCTCAGATACTTTATCTAAAGCAAGAATTTTGGGATGATCACTTCATGCCTTCCCTCACTGAGCTACCACCCAACTTCCCTTTCTAGTTAATGCCTTATAAAGGCATCTTCAATATAATTGTCCAAATGTTTCCTGACTCTCTTTGAGCATCAAGTGGATTTTAATTTAACGGTGGATTTTTTAACATAAATTACCAATTGTATCCATATACTAAAAAATAAGGCTTTTAAAAGTTTTTCTAGAGGACATGCTCCAGAAGTGATGGATATTCTTATATTTTTTGCCATTGCCTCTCTTATAGCCTTTGCACAAAGAGACAATGGAACTTTATGGCTTTGTGTGGACTTTGAGCATATGGACAATATAATGTGCATGACCCTACCCTGTGCCCTTGGAGAAGACAGTCAATTTACGATTGAAAAGTCATGTGCTTTTTCTAAAATTAACCATGTAAACGATTCTAATTCAATAATGGTTTGTAAATTCAGGAGTGGCTCACAGCAATCTTTACAAATGGGTATTCCCATTTCTATAAATTCTATTTGGTCTTAAAAGCACCTTTGACTTTCTAATATATTATAGATGAAGTTCTGTGCACTCTTTGCTTTACTTGCGCTTTGGCATATATTGGCAACATCCTGTTACATCCACCCACCCATGAGTAGCATGAAAAATATCTTGAAGCTATTCTGTCATTCCTCATAAAGTAAATGTTTACGTGAGGCCCTCCAAATAAAAAATTTATAAAGAGGAAGTCACTTTACTGGGTAACCTGGTACTAAACTGGGTATGCTGTACCTTTCTGTAAACTTGAGTCTATTCTCTCATAGCCATTCCACGCACAAAATCAACCTTTCAGCTCCTTGATAACCTTTATCTTGCCTAAGAAGTTTTATCCTGTGTTATCTCAGTTGGAGGCACCCCTCCATCCCTTATGGGAAATATGTCCCATTTAAGCGGATGGAATCCTGTCAACAAGCGTTTGATGCACTAAGGACGTATTTGTTTCCACTCCTGCTCTCATGTATGCCGACACATTTAAGCCAATTATTGTGGCGTGTGAGCATCTGTAGACGCTGTGATGGATGTGTTAATCCAAGACCATGATGGAGTGGAACACCCTGACACTTATTTTCTTGCAAGCTCTTCGCCTCTGAACATTCATTGGCAATTTATGATAAGGAGCCTGCCATGGTAGAATGGGTGATTGCACATTGGCGGTATCTTCTCCAGGGAGCGCAACATGAAGTCTCATTAGAACGACCATCAATCCCTCATGTTTTTTGGAAGCCTCATAAATTGGCTCATTGCCAAGCTTTAATTTTTTAGCAATTTCTGCAGTTTTATCTTTTGATATGAGTTTATTAAAGAATTGCTGAATGTTATTAGCATGCTGAGTTGTGATCTCTTCTTAAGACCCAAAAATGAGGAGTCCCAGAAGCTAACCTTAATCATTCCACTTTATCAGATCTTATCCATTACCCTTACTCACAGTCTTCGTTGCAGAGAGGGCAAATGATGTAATGCTAATTTCTCGCGTTTAGTTTCTTAAACATCTTATTTATAAGGGCTGAATTTCTTTGATCAGTTGGTAACCACACCTCACAAATGAACTCATTATACCTTGTGTGATATGATTTTGTGTTAAAACAAAAATTGGGTACTTTCTCGCTCCAATACAAATTCATAATAGAACATCATGATCAACCAGAGATGGGCCATCCAGAAATAAATAAATGTGTTGATCTCATAGTATGTCTTTTAATTGGCCTGGTATCACTAAAAATAGGCCACTATTGATATAAGATTGTATCACTTGTTCCTGAGCAAAATTATACAGGTCAAGGAATGGTCTGCTACACCCATTAAAACAGCGATAGGGCCTTGGACCTCCATATCTGTTGAATTCATTGTGTAACACCCTCCTTACAAAGGTTTTGTTATAATAATAACGTTTGTGGTAGATTGATTCATTGAGTTCTCATTATTCATTCCGTGGCATTTAAATTTCCTCATAAAAGACTTCCAGACTTTAAGTTCTCCATGTTTTTGCTTTGTTTGATCTATCAATAGAAATAATGAGTGATTAAAGTCCCAAATTAAAAGCTCATTTTAAAAATGCTCTATTATATTTTTTAAGATAAAGCCATATTGTTTGACCGCCTACCATCTGCAGTCTGACAGGCAGGCGGAAAGGGTCAACAAGATTCTGGAACAGTATCTTCGCTACTATTATTTGCTACCTAAGGCTTGGGGAGGCAGATCACCCCTTAGTGTAGTTCTTTTACAACAACGTTAATCATTTTTACACTGGCTTATCCTCATATGAAGCTACTTAGGGATATAATTCCTCCTTTCAGATTACCCTCACTCTTGCAGAAAAGTACCTGCAGCTGATGTCCGCTTTATACTAATCTGTGATACTCAGAGCCTGGTTTTACAAATATTAAAGGCCATCAATGACTATAAGAAATCTGAAGATCACATACAGCTTCCAGCCCATGAGTTTAAGAAAGGCACCTTGCTCATGTTATATATGAGCCATCTGAGAATAGATGTCCCCTCTAAAAATTTTTAAGCAAATATTTGGGTTTCATGTGGTGTAAAAAGAACTTGGAAATGAGGCTTTCCATCTGACCCTACTTTCCCTAGGAAGCAGCATATTGTTTCCCATGCTTCTCAAAATTCCTCTTTTATGGATAAAAAGCCTTCCATTCCTGAGCCAGTATTGGTGGAAGACTCCTGAAAGGCTGAAGTTGAAGATATCCTGGCTTCTAGTAAAGCCAACGCTCAATCAGTAATTAGTTGCCTGAAAGAGTTTCCCCGCATATGAGAATAGCTGGGTGATTGCCAAGGTTTGCAACAATATCAAAATCTGGTGGAAACATATTATAAATTTCACCATACATCCTCCTATCCTCCTAGAAAGTCATAGCCATCCTTACAATTGAATTACCCAAAATTGAACAAGACTTATGCGCTCACACAGGTTTTTGGCGGAGGAGCACCTCTATTCAAAATATAAAGGATAATGTAAGTCCTGGGATCAGCCCTTATGCTTGGACAAGAAGAGGTACCCTTACATAGCCAAGAATGCCTATGAAGGCGGCTGTGTCAATTCTCAACAGTGCGGTTTAGCCCATGTGGTGGATAAGAAATGGGTCACAGCCTATCCACCTAAGGTTTCCACTTCCTAGTTTTTCCTACTACTAAAAAGTTGTTGGAAAGGACTAGGGGGTATGCAGAGAGGTGATGAAATCCTGAGGCCATCATTATCCATCAGGTTGCCTTCCCGTTTAATGGCATGTTCATCAAATAAAGGGTTTTATTTCTTCTAAAAGGTATAAACTAAAAATAAAGTGCAAAGGAGTCAAGTGGATTAAGTTAAAGTCCAGTAAATACATCTGAGCTTTTCAACTCAATTGAAGATGTGATAAGCCTGTCCTCAATATGCTCATGCATCCTAAACCCATTTGAATATGAAAAAACAGCCAAACCATCCCTTCCCACGGGCGTACTCTTCTCATTTCCACTAGACAGATTTACAATGTTTATCAGGCAGTGAACAAAGTGTAGACTTATTTGTAAAATTTTGATAGACAATTCTAATGAAGGATAGAGTAATATTACTCTCTTATTTTGATCAGAAGTGTTATAATAATTACATAGTTTAAATCCAACAGGATTTTTCTATGATTGTAAAAGCTTGATCACAATATACATTCTTCTAATCCCCAATTAGGTTAATCAGACATCAGCCCCCAACAGGTTCTTCTGTTAATCCATTTTTTACTTTCTTTACTTTTAAATACTACTTTAGTTTTTTTTGCTTCAAGTAATCCGTGGTTTAATATCTTCTGCCATGTTCCCTAGTCTTTAAAATGACTAAACCATATTGGCGTTTATTAATATACTGTTATCATCAGTTCTGGAATGGTGGTACTGTTATGCGACACAACTTTGCTTGTCCCTAATTTTTGCTGCCACAGAGAACTGCAATCTTACCTTTTAATAAATGATTTCAACTCTTTTTAATTTCAAAGACTATTTAAGAATGTTTCACCTCCCATAGCAAAAAGTTTAAAACAGTATAGCCCTTGATTTTAGGTCCTATCATCACTGGAACATCAATTGCGCCCGCCATCACCATTTGGCTCATCCTTGGAGTACTGGTTACCTTTATTGTCATTCGCTAACCTCAATTTATTATTGCAATAAATATAAATCTCTTTGGTAATCTATACCAATGATATTCTGGTTAACATTTGGGTGTCAGATCATCCAGATTGGCAGGCCAGTCTTGGTTTTATCAGCTGATCCATGACACTATTCGCTCCTTATTGATGTTATGACCTAAAGCCGCATTTTTATCAAGTGTATGTTTCATGAGTTGGTACCCCTCTTTAAGCTAAAGTGGTTTATGGTTCTGTCCAACCCAATGGCTGAAACTTGGACCATTGCAGAAAAAACACAGGGGCTCTGCATCTTGCCAAGATCCATGACCAAGGGCATACCCTAGATGAAAGTTGGGTAGCAGTAGTCCCCCTGTTTGACCTTTGACACCTTGTAACTTACCCCAAAAGCAAAACAGCGACTATTACTGAATCAGTAGAGATTTATGTGCTAAATATCAAACAACTTTGTTAAGCTTTTATAGGTATAGTTAGTTTAAGTGCCACAAAGGCACTTCCTCTCCCCAACAAACAATTTTACCCTAAACACCCTTGAATTTTTTAAATAGTTTATGTCTAAAGATAATACCAAATAAAAATAATTTGATTATTGAAATGTTTCACTGGCAAAAGTTTAAACAAAAAAGACATAGAATGCGCCTTATTTTAAAATATTCTAAGGATGACAAGGTAGAATCAGATGATATAAACCCACAATAGTATAATCAAACCCCAAGTTGAAAGGTTGAATACTAAAGTAAGCTATTTGAGATAGCTTTTGGTGTTTTGAGGTGTCAGACATCTAGATGCTCGTCCTTCTGAGAATATTCATGGGTATAATAGCTCAATTCATTTACATAAATTGAATTAATTTTATGGTAATTAGCAATACCTTTGAAGTTCCTCACACTAAGCTTAGTTTATCTCTTTAACTTAATGAAAAACTACCCTTTTGTAGACCTGAAAGACTTAAGTATGAATATAATATTCCAACAAATTGGAAGACAGAATTAAATCAAATTTACCATATTTATTTAATTTTAAAGCTAACTTATCATTTATGATAAATTAAAGAAATATTATAAAACAAAGATGTCACTTGATTGTCTAATTTGTCAAAAAAATCACGATGTTAGAATAGAATGAAAATATTATAAAATGATCCAATTGGTCAGAAACTGCAAGTTCTAAAGTCTGGCCTATCAATAAAAAATATGATAGCCTGGATTAGAAACATGTCAATTAGAAATGATTTGGATTGAAAGCAAGCCATTAATGAAATTGAACCATAATATCATACTTGTTGGATTGACACAATAATCAATAGGCCATATAGTGATAGTCTGAAATTTTTGTTTGATCAAGAATCTCTCAATACTAACAATCAATGCTACATCAGAATAAACTAAAGCTTGATAGTCTCCACGTGCACTTCCCCTTAACCACTCGTGGAAATTTTTTACATATAAAGTACCCTGTGATCATAGTCTTTATCTTAGGTTTAATATATGATATTATCTAATATAAGTTTATATAAAACCCAAAATTGCTATTATATAAAGTATCATTTATTACATAGATCTTCTTTTCTATTTTAGAATACAGTTTGTAAAATACTTTATAGAACCTAATTCTTGTGTAGTTGTCAACTTTACAACTTTTGTGGCTATCATTATTGTGAAGATCCTAAGGTTAAGCACCTGCAAGCAAAGCCTTTGTTAGTTGTTGCAATCATCTTTCTTTAGCTAAAGTGTAGCCTTGGCTATGATGAGAACAGCTTTATACTCCAGGCTGAGTCATAGGCTAGGCCTCACTTTCCCTGTAGGGATTAGTCATGAAGATGGCTTAAGATTATATATACAAAATTGAGTAAATTAAGGGTGAACATGGCTGAATTAAGTTGGGAGCAATTTGGAAAATATAATTTATAAATTTGGAAAAATCAAAGTTTATCAAGAGCCAAACCATTCTGATCATTGTCTAACCACAGTTCATAATATGCTGCAATTCTATATAGCCTTAATCATTCCAAACGCTTGATCCCAATATCCTACTTTTACTCGCCATTTCCTGAACCTCCAGCTCTTCCTAATTTTTTGGCCCAGTGATTTATTTTTAATAGATATCTTTTCTTACCAACTTTTACTTACCTTGTATTGCTGTTATTTGGTGTCAAGCTCAGTAGGTCGTGATCTTCAAGTTACGCCCATGAGACATATATTCTGTGGTTTTTCTAACCACCCTTGACTGCTGCCACCAACAGGAAACCCCCTAGAGCCACCAGATTAATGCCAGTGCCCCAGTTTGCTTCCAAATATGGAACAAGAGTTATATTAGTTCCAAGTGATTGAGGAGAGTGGCTGGACCACCTTGGGTGAGGATTGGTGCAGAGCTAGCGGGACACCAAAGTGAGAGGCTAGTGATTAAAGTAATGACTGGGATACCCAGTCCAATAACTAGGGAAGGTTTAAGGTGCTGTACTTAATGCTGGCCCAGGTTGATCCTGACACAAATTTTTGGTTGGTAATGCAAATTTTGGGTTTGATGCTTGTAAAAATGTTGGTAATATAGTCAAGATTATTCTATTGCATTGTGAGCTTGCAGTATTCATATTGTCAATGTCATGGAGCGTAGTGATAGTTTTAAGCTGTCCTGGAACTCAGGATGAATGAACACTCAAAGCACCAACCAGAATACCTCTTGTACAGCATCCAAATTAACAAATGCAAAAGTATAGGACATCTGCGCGTACTAACCATGGATTCCCAAAATTGGAAATCATTGTCACTAAATTTAGCGGACTTCCTAGAGTCACAAACAAACTTGGATTTTTTTAAAATTCTTTATCTAAACTAAATCATGCAAAGGGAAAAATGGAGTGACAATATTACCCGTTGGGGACCGCTGCCCTATATTTCACTAAACTGGGGAACTGGGACTAAGTGCACTTTTGTTAAATATCTTTGCAATATTATCATAGCGATTGACCTTCTAAATAATTGCTGATAGTGACTCAGATCTGAACTGCTGATTGTATAGGTATTGAAGTCACTAGTGGGAATATTTCTTCCACCACAATTGCACTTGGCGTGATGATGATGAATCCTCTGGCGGACAGCAGGCTGCGCCCACGGCCAGGCCACATATGGCCAGTTAATTGTGTAGGGGAGGGTTTTATTGTGCATGTACCTGTTGGGAATGGTTTGTTTGCAATAACGCTGGCGGGGAAAGCTGGATGGGTATTTTTGGGTTTGAGAGTGACTCAATTAGTTTAACTTCACTGACTATCAATTTATTTTTTCTGGTGGAACTCGAAATAGTGAAGGAAACTTCTTAGAGACAATTGCTGCTCAACTTCAACTGGCGATGGCTTCTTACCATGCCACCTTTTGACACACCTCCTGAATTTTCCCCACCAACCTTTGGTAGTAACAGAGGATTGCGGCACAATTTTCAGAGGATACGCCGCTACAACCTTTCATCTTCTGCACGTTCTAAATCACCAGTATGATGAGAGGGATGTCCTCCAGCTTCTTCCTTTTTTGGTTTAAAGTGGGAATTCCTCTTAATATAGCTTAAAGGATTGTTCCACAAGACTTACATTACCCTTCCCTTGTCGAACTTGGGGGCACCCCCACCAAGAACCTGATAAATGCAATATCCTTGTTCGCCTTGGATAACTTTGTCACCAAGTGAGTGTCAACCTTATAGGGGGTTGAGGAGCATCCATATGAGTGATGTGGAAGAACTCCACCATTTTGCAGCAAATAGCACAATCGTTGGCATTCACCCAGCTGTTTTCATAGTAGGGAAGCCCTACCAGGCCACCAAGTTTTGCATCTAGTGACATGATTTCTGCGACGCCAGAATGGCATCCACCCCCACTTCTTCTGTGATGATCACATCTAGCACTGGTTCATCAGTAGCCTTCCCCTTAAAAGCGGACTAACTGGGAGCATTGAAGACTTGTTGTTGCTTCCAATGTTCAGTAAGAACCTACTAGAAGGCCCTATTACCTAAATCTTCCTTCACCAAGTGAGGACCAGAACACTTGCCTGAAAAATTCTGTGATGGGACCTTCAAATGCATGTGTCACTTTTCTAGCATCACATGTAACCCCACCTTAATTTCATAGTCAGGAAGAGTTTGCGATCCATAAACTGCTTGTAATCACTTATTTCTTTCATCAGGTGCTCCCAAACCAGAGATCGGGTGCTCCATATCCGCTGCAGCTGCTCCTCAGTGACAGGTATCTCAGTCAATTGCTATTATTGATAAAAAATGATGTGTTATATCCCAGGGTAACTTCATAGTGGGAGAACCCCATTAACAATAAGTGGAATTGTTTTACACAACTGCTCCATGAGATGATTAGTGGCCCAGGTATCTTGCACAGTGGAGGCATAGCAGCGGAGGTAATGTTTTAAGATCTGGTTGACCCCTCCACCTGCCCATCTTATTGGGGATGATATGCGGTGGACTGGACAGTTGGATATCCAAGATAGCGAAAATGGCAGTCCAAACCCCAGCCTTGAATTGTGGGCCTCAGTCGCTTAGCACCTTTTTGGGTATGCCAAAATTTGATAAAACATGTCAGACAAAAAGCTGTGCCATCTCTTTGGAAGAAATGGTTGAATTGTAGGAATAAAGAGGGATAATTTTGTAAAAGAAAGTCCATGACCACCATAATCACGTTGGTTCCATTAAAATGGGGAGCTCAACAATGAAGTTGATGGATACTGTGGTCCACAGACCCTAAACCTGATACATGGATTCAGGATACCATTTTTACCCAAATGATACATGGCGCATGCACATGTCATGCAATTGAAGATCCACGCCATCAAATCTTTGGAGATGCCTTTTCAGTAGAAAATTAATTTTATCAGATTAAGCACTTTTTGTGCCCAAGGTGAATCACCACTGGAAGATCGTGGTGCATATAGATCAATTCATCATGGAGTTAAGGAGGCACTCAAGCCTGGCCACATAACATAATCTGGCCCTCTGCTAACAAGTTATGAGTATGCATGTGGCTCAGAACACCCAACTAGTCAAACAGCTCCAACCCCTCTAAGCAGGAGATCTGAACTTCCAGAACCCAAGATACCAACAGCACATTCAGCGCCTAATCATCCCTCGAAATTGTGAGGGGGGAGTAATGGTGAGAATTTGGGCAGAAGGGATCACCATTGTCAATTCTTTCATCTCCTCCTCCATCAGACTCATGGAAGGTATGCCTCAACAGATTGGGAGAATATTCTATGCCCCCTTTACAAACTTAAACTTAAAATCAAAGCTGCACAATTCACAGAACGTCTGATCCTGCTGATGCAACAACTTCTGGGGTTTTCAGAATTACATCAGGGCTTGATGCCATCTGCATGATCACCTCATTCGGCGCTCCCTGCAGAAGGTATCACCAGTGATTAAGTTACTATGCCACGGTGGCCAACTCCTTATTGTAAATGGCTCAGAACTATTCAGATAAAAGTAAACTTGTGCAAGAAATAAGCGACCAGGAGTTCCACCCCATCATGCGCTTGAAGAAGCACTGCTCTCATGGTAGATGACAAGGCATCAGATGCTAAGATAAACAACTTGGTGTGGTCAGCACGCTTGATAACGGGAGGTGCCACAAACACTTCCTTGATAGCGTTAAACATCTGTCAGCGCTCCTCCATCCATCGGAATGGAGCATAATGCCCATCAAGAGATGCAGTGGGGAGGCCAGCTGAAAAAGGGCAAAGGAGAATTTAGTTAAAATATGATTGTGTCCAAGAAATTCCGCAACTGCTTCTGGGTGGTAGGGGTGGGCCACGTGAGGATTACCTCAAGCTTGATGGGATAAATCGCATAACCATCCCTCAGGACCAAGTTGCCTAGGAAGGTAACCTCCTCCCTGAAGAACTCGCTCTTGGAGAGTTTTAATTAGAGATCTGCCTTGTGAAATTCAGACAGCACTGCTTCAGATTCTTCTCATGCCGCTCGTGAGTGGGGGAATGCATGTGGAAATCATTGATATATGCCATAGCACAGGTGAACCAAAGGACACTGAGATCATCATTAATATCCTCTGGAATGTGATTGGGGTATTCTCAAGAAAAAGGCATCATGTGGAACTTATAGACTCCTCTATTATGAATTGCTATAAGCCACTCCTGGATTTCTACCACCTTAATTTGGTTTAACGCATTCATGAGATTGAGCTTCAAAATACCCAGGACTATTCAATTGCCTGACTAATAGTCTACTTAAGAGGAAGGGGATAGGATCGTGAAAATTAATGTTACCTAATTTACCAAAGTTTATGTAAAGGTGCAGCGTTCCATTGTCCTTCTGAGTAAAAACTATGCTAGAAGTGATAGGAGATGTTTGCTTAAACACCCACACTTTTGCAAGCATATAACATAATTATACTTCAGAGCCTTGTCTTTCTGATCTGTATAAAAATACAGAGGACAGTTTATATTGATTACATTTACTGTAGGAGGAAGTTCAAATCATACTCAGAGTGGGAGAAAAGATGGTTGGCCTCTCCATATTGAAAATGTCCTTGTACTGGTCCAAAATGGATGGGAATTCTTCCAGAAACGCCATGGAAGAAGGAGTTGAACCCATCGACCCCACCACTCCATCAGAGGTAAAAGTATTGATGAGTGGAAATTCGCCACATGAGTGTAGCTTTACAAATAACAAAAGTTTGGGCTCTAGGTTAATACTTACAGTTGCCGCCGCCACCATCCTACCCCAAGGATAAAAGTAATAACAAAATTTAGCACTGCATTGAACCACTTAAGAAACCAAACTAATGCACCTAGAATGGCATGGGCCATCTCACCGCATAGCAAATCATTGAGGCTGACGATGCACTCAATATCAAGGTCCCTACGTCAAGATCTAGATCCAAATCCTAGGCGACCTGTAAGCTCATAAAGCTCCTGACTTTCCTTGTATCAAGAGAGCCTCAACGTATATTACATGAGAGCCTAACTGGATCTTAACAGATAACAGAAAGTAAGGCTGATATAGTTTATTCTCTACTTTGCAAGACATTACTGGAGGAAAGGCGTATTTGCTGGACCATCCACTTGGCCATCCTTGGGAGAAAAAACCGTGGTCTCAGCCAACTGAACAACCTCCACTTCCAGTGGTTGCCTGTTAGTAAATAAAGGCTAAATGGATTAACATACAAGGGCTATTTGTAGTATCTAAGTTAACCGCTTGAATAATATCACCTAAGCACAAAACAGAGGATTGTGGTGGCTGGAAAGTGACTTCAGGGTTGAAAACACACCCACACTTGCAATTCATCTAAGGTGGCCAGGTGTGGAGTAAAAAGGGACCAAGCTCTTCTACACATGGTACAGGTGGAAACCTCATCATTTTTTGGGGTAGGAGATACTCCCTAACTGTGACGTAAAAAATATGCTCCAAAGAATGGGCCATCCATTCATGACACAAGACTAATGCAGCACTTCACTTACAGAGAAGGTGAATAAGGATAAAAACTGGGATTTCTCCATTATGTCATTGAGCGTTCTGATGATAATAAGAATGGCCTGGAACTCAGAATGAGTGAACACCCAAAGCACCAACCAAAATGCCTCTGGTACAGCCATCTATATTGACAAATGAAAAGTAATAAGGCAACTACAAGAACTAGCTAATGATTATAAAAATTGGAAATCATTGC
This sequence comes from Massospora cicadina, assembly GCA_022478985.1. Classification (NCBI taxonomy): domain Eukaryota; kingdom Fungi; phylum Entomophthoromycota; class Entomophthoromycetes; order Entomophthorales; family Entomophthoraceae; genus Massospora; species Massospora cicadina. Next base: position 61,160 of record JAKSZP010007990.1, on the reverse strand, counting down.
CACTAAATATCCAGAGGACTTCTTAAAGTCACAAAAAATTTTATTTTTACCAATCTATTTAAGTTATGATAATGGAAAGGGAAAAAATTGGGTGACAGTGGTACCTGTTGGGGACCGCTGCCCTATATGCATAATGAATGGGGAACTAGGTTAAACGCACTACTATTGTATATAATTTGAAATTTGATCATAGTGGATTGACATTCTAAAGAATGCCTAAATTAACTTGGGTCCAACTTGTCCAGTAAGATTGGTATTAAATTTGTTAGCAGGAATATTTATTCCACCATAATCACGCTTGGAGCAATGACAATAACTCCTCTGGTAGACAGCAAATTGCACCTATTGCCAAGCCACATATTGCTGGTTTTATAGAGTAGGGAAGGGGGTTATCATACCCATGCCAGTTAAGGTGAGTGTCATAAATCTGATATGACTGGACAATAAGCTCTAAGTCATTATGGCAGAATGGGTAGAATCTGCTGAGACTGAGTATGAGTACAATTAATTTAGCGCCTTATGATGAGGCAATATTGGGTGAATGATAAATATTGGATCGCCTCTGAATCAGGAAATAAGGTAATGTCAATTAATGATGAATAATGAGATGTTAACATACGTTGAACGTTGAGTGGATTGCCTCAAATTAAGGCAATTGTAAATTTAATAAATGATGAACTCTGCCGGAACTAATGGGATGCAGTGGAATGAATTACTAATCAGAATGGTCAGGATCGACCAAAGTTGCTGAGATATCAGTGATACAAGACGATTGAAGGGAGGAAGTTGTTAGTAGTTTAGAGTGGGCGTAACAGCGAGGATCTGCTGTATATATTATATTAAATAAGTAGTGTTGTTTGGGGCAATGTTCCATATTTATTAGAGTATATTAAGTTATTTTGAGGTTGATCATTATATCGTCAGTCCTATTGCTCAGTGGGCTTACCCTGTATAAAAACACCTTTGGCATATCTCTGAGATACTGCCAAAAATTATAACAATGATTCTCACTATAGAGGTTTGAATCAATAAATCACACATAACAATAAAAATTTCTTAGTTGCTAGCCATGTCATATCAGGCTTGCTTTGACAAGGAATCTTCCTGACACTCTGCACCCATTGAATATGCTGAACTCAAGCTTGCCTTGGACTCTGTGCTACAACGGAATAAGGAGCTTCTGCAGGAGGTTTGTATTGATAAGCTGCCTCCATTTGATTGTGATGGGAACATCCATGGATTCTACAATTAATATATGAATTTGCAGTAGAAGGAGCTTCAAATCAGCATAAAGCAAAATCACTAATATCCACATTAGATGTTGGAAGCGCTGACCAAGTTACTTGCTATCTTCCCAACAGTTCCATTACCTATCAAGAAGTGAAGGAAAATGTGCTGAGGCTGTCTGGAGGAACCGCAATGATGGTGCAGTGGAAGGCCAAATTCTTAATTATCAGGCTTCAGCTTAATGAAACCCTCAACACATTTGGTGATTTATTCATGGCAGAAGCCCATGTGTTAATTGAGGAGGACTTTAATAAATTCTGACATATTAATAGCGTTGATTTTCGCTGTGAAACCATACCATGAACTTATCAATGCCATAGTTCCATATCTAGAGGACGACGTACCCTTGCATTAAATCTGTTCAAATTTTATGCCATCTATCTGATACCTTCCCTCCGCCCAATATAGCATAAACCTACCACCTCCACTGCTGAACTTTCTTATTTGGGGGAATTATCCCTCCCTGTTCAGCATCCATTAAGTTACCCCTGGCCTTATTATCACTAAGCGCCTCGCTCCCAACCAAGTTGCCATCAGCAGTTCAACTATTAAGTGGGGCCTGTTTACACCGCTCAACCCCAGTCCAACTTTTGGGGTGGCCCATCTTACAACAATCAAGTATGCAGGTCTTATGAGATCAATTGTTTTTCGTGTGGTCACTATATGCACCTAGCCAGAAGTTGCCTCAATTGTTGGGTCCATTACCTACCACATGATCAGTACAATCAGGTGAAAGTTGGAGCAGAGTAGAGACAGGACTCTCTACCTCCGCTATTCTGACTCAAATCGTCCCACCTGAACCTATCCCCATACATTCAGTGGAAGTTCCTCAGTATGACAAAGCCTTCCTATATCAGCAGACAGTTGGAGGGGTGAATGTGCTGACATAAGTGAAAATCAAGAACATAGCGGAAGCAGGCCCAGGAGCAACCAAAGACTTATGCTTGTCAAATGTTTAACCAACTTTCTTCAGATGAACTGGATCCGTCTGCAGATGCACTTCTCTTAAATGGGATAAAAGCTGCCCTCCCTGTGGATGCTAATGTTAAAGAACACCATAAAGTTGAGGAGGGTATTATAAGCTTCCATGGGGAACAAGATCCGTTAAATGTCCACGTTTTAAACAATCAAAATGCATCTTACTCTAAGTGTACTTACTGTGACATTGTCATAGCAAAAACCCGAGTCTGCACTATAATTGATATGGGCGCCCCAATCAACATATTGTCCACAAAGTTGGTGGTGAAGTTGGCACTAAAACCTAATGTGGAACATCGTATGGAGTATGGTACTACAGGCGCGGAAAGCATGATCTCTGAAGGAGCATACAGCGCGCTACTCCTGCAGTTTGGGTCAATTGACATTGTAGCCCCAGCCATTGTGCAACCAAATAATAATTCTGACCTGTTATTCAGGACCACTTTTATGCGCCATTTCAGGGATGTTGTTAATATGATGGCGGAGACCTTTGAAATCCTGGGACAGCGTATCCCAATTTACTTTACCCCCAGCGAAATGCCAAAGGATCCAGTGCACATGGGTCATATTAACCTTGCATATGGTGATGGGGTGATTCTGGTTTGATACCATTGACTAAAGAGCAAGGCCCAGGCCCTGCCCCATCAAATATATGAATATCAAGGGCTATCGCTTAGATCTGCTGGCCCTATATCTATCCCCTCTGGACACCAAGTAATAAGCACTGAGTTAGAGGTGGAAGTGCCGGCTGGGCTTTAGGGGAGGTCATTGGGCCCTATTAGTAATCATGGCTTGATCCCCACGTTGCCCCAGGCATACTCTTGGGACATGGAGAGATCAAGGTCTTGGTAGCTAATCTCCATAACGGACTGATGCAAATTTTCCAGCACCAAATAGTGTCATAAATACATTTGATCCAAGTTGAGGAGGTCTTCAGTGTTCATGAATTTGTTTTACTAGATGAATTTGGTCTTTCCATCAAACCGCAGCTTGGCGTAATGGCAGTGGTACCAAGTGAAAATTTAATGGGTTATTGGAAGACCAGAAAGATCAGGAGGAAGTCTTATTTCAAAATACAAAGAGATTTTTGCTCTTGATCATAATTTAGGGTGCGTACAGGGAGTGGTCCATCAAATGGACACTGGGGATCATCCCCACATCAGGTCTTAGCTGATCCACCAGTCTAAGGCAGCTGAGGAATTAGTAACTGAGGAGATTGATAAGTTAATTGAACAAGGAGTGATTGAATTATCAAAGAGTCCATGATCTTTGCCTGTTCTGATTATAAAAAAAAAGGATGGCACCAACTGCATAGTAATAGATTACCAGAAGCTTAATAGTATTACCAAGAAGGACTCATAACCCTTGCTGTGGATCAACAATGCTTTGGATCGGTTAGGGGGAGCTCATTACATCTTTTTGATGGATTTGATCTCCGTTTATTGGCAAATTGATTTGCCAGAGGCGGAACAGGAGAAATGCGCCATAATTATGTCAGAGGGGCTTTTCCAATCGACCTGTATGCCCCAATGGCTGTGCAATGCCCCGGCTACATTCCAACAGGAGATTAACACTATCCTTGGTGATATTAAGTTGTCCTGGGTCCTTTTGTACCTTGATGACATCAACGTATAATCCTGTACGTTTTCCATGCACCTTAATCATTTGGAGGAGATATTCTGCCAGATGGATGAGGCTGACATTGAAAATAAAGTTCAAAAATGTTATTTTTTTAATGATCAGCTGGAGTACCTCAGCTTTGTGGTTGATACAATAGTGTTGAAACCTCAACCAGCCAAGGTGAAGGCTATCCATAGGATGCCTACGCCAACCAGTAAGCAGTACATTCAAGTATCCTTGTGGATGGTCTTCTACTACCGCCACTTCATACCCAACTTCAGTGTTTTTGAGGACCGCTATTTTTGTAATTAAAAAAAGGATGCCATGTTCAAATGAACAGAACTCCATCAACACTCTTTTGACACACTTTGATGGCTTTAATCAATGTGCCAGTGCTACGCTACCCAAATTTTGATAAAAAATTTATTGTACAAATGGATGCGTCACTTTCCGCCATTGGGGCAGTTCTATCATAAAAAGATGAAGAAGGTGAGGAGCATCTAGTTGCACTTGCAGTTATAGTTTGAACTGCCACAAACAAAATTACACTGTTTGCAAGTGGGAGTACTTATCAGTGATCTACGCATATAAGCAATTCAGGGTATATTAGCATGAGGTAAAGTTTAAAGTCATAACAGCTCATGCATTGTTATGCTGCTTGCAGAAACTCACAGAGCCTGAAGTGCGTCTAGACAAGAAGTCTCATAAGCTGTAGGCTTTTTCTTTGAAATCCTTCACTGACCTGGGGCATAACACCAAAACGCCAATTGCTTATTAAGATTGCCAACTATTGCCTTTAAGGCAGTTCTCAGCAATTTAATGTTTGAAAAGATGCTCAAGTAAATACAATGATTAACCGCCACAAGTATCAAGGTATTAGATGAAATAAGAACCAATACGTTATAAGGAATTGTGAATTATACAAGTGGATAGGGGACACTACCGTAAATATCCCAAGACTTTCCGCATGCCCAAATATTATTATGAGCGCACAAAAAGCAGTTGGACATGGTGGAGTATGCAAGACCCTGGAAATTTATGCAATTTGATGTGCTCGAAATGATCTCCTGTTGCCACCAGTGCCAAGTGGAAAATCCATTCCGCCATAAGACTTTATATCAGTTAGTGAAACCTCACTTTGCTTGGCATACGGTTTCTATTTATGTGGTGGGGCCTCTGCCAACTGAAGAAAACCATTCCAAGTATATTCTAGAGGCGATTGAGCACTTGACCAGCTGTGTTGAGGCATGAGCAATACGCAATTTGGGGGCGGTCACTGTGGCTAAGTTTGTTATGGAGTGTATAATCCAGCAACATGGCTGCCCTCAGTTCATCCTTTTATTGATAACGAGACCAACTTCACCTCCCATATTTTTCCCAAGCTCAATGAACTTATGGCCATCTTTAGGGTTCTGACTACCCCTTATCACCAAGAATCTAATGGTATGGTTGAAAGTGTCAAGGGGACACTTCTGAATATACTTTTAAAGCTGGTAACAGATAGACCCTCTGATTGAAGTACCCTCCTTTCCTCTGCTATCTTTGCGTACAACATCAGTTATCACTCACCAACGAGGGAAGGGTCCCTTCCAGTTATTATATGGGTAGCACCCAGCTCTACCCACACTGCTCTATGCCTGTGTGGAAGATACTGGCGGAATGGATCCTCAATGCTACTTGACCAACATAACAAATATGTTTATTAAGCTGCAAATTGAAACTTACTCGCTCATCTTAGCCAAGAAGATAAAGAACCATGCTGCCTAAGGTACGGCGTAGTGAGATAGCTCAGTTCAAAGAGGGTGACCTGGTTCTATTCCATGATCAACATGGGTTTGTGCAGAAGCACATATTGGCCAATATCTAAATTGGGCCATTCAAAATAAATGAGAAAACCAGTATGGATGCATATACTATCAAGGACCCTGTGAGCGGTCAAATCATTAACCAAGTGCATGCAAAGTTCCACCGTGTGTTTAAGCAATAGTAGCCTTATCATCCAGTAAAGGGGGAATGTTGCAATTCTGATATGACTAGATGATAAGCTCTATGTCATCATGGCAGAATAGGTAGAATCCGCCAATCCTGAGTATGAGTACAGTTATTTGAGTGCCTTATGATGAGGCAATATTAGGTGAATGATCATATTGGTCACCTCCAAATCAGGTGATAAGGTAATGTCAATGAATGACAAATATTGAGATGTCAACGTATGATGAATGTTGAGTGGATCGCCTCAAATCTTAGCAATCTTGAATTACATAAATGATAAATTCTGCCAAAACTAATGAGATGTGGCATAACGAATACTAATCAGAATGGTTGGGTCAACTGAACTTGCTGAGGTATTAGTAAGATGGGATGATTGAAAAGAGGAGGTTGTTAGTAGTTTAGAGTGAACAAACCATCGAGGTTCTTCTGTATATATTATATTAAATAAATAAAGTGTTGTTTGGGGCAATTGTTCCATATTTATTAAAGTTCATTAAGTAATTTCAAGGATGACGATTGTCATATCATTGGTCCTTTTGCTCAGTGGGCTTAACCCTGTGTAAAACCCCTTTAGCATATCTCTGATATAATGCTGAAAATACAACAGTGAGCTTGTTTGTAATAATGCTGGTGAGGAAGTTCAAGTGAAGTTTTTTGAGTCTGAAAATGCCCTGATCAATTATAATTTTCCAACTACTAATTTATTTCTGCTGGCAGAACTTGAACTGGTGGAGGGAACTTTTTGGGGCAATTGCTGCTTATCTTCCACTGGCAATGGCTTCTGACTACCTCCTCCTCCTGACACACTTCCTGAATTTTCCTCATCAACTCTTGGATGGCAAACAGATGAGGAAGTGGCACAATATGAGAGGATATGTCATTACCCACCTCTCATCTAACACATGGGCTAAATTTTCCAGGGTGATGAGAGGGATGGCCACTGGCTTCTTCCCCTTCTATGTTTAAAATGGGAAATTCTCCCAATTCAGCTAAAAAGGATGTTCCCCAAGGCTTACAGTCAGCTCTGCCCATCAGCAGGGCTACCCTTTCACCATTGCAAAAAGCACAAGCTTTGCAACAATAGGATTTCTACACAAGTCATCTGAACTTTATTTAACCTTTCCATATCTCTTAGGAAAAAACAACAGCCTGAATAGAGTAGATTGTTAAGTATCTTTTAGTTTTTAGTATAATTAAAGCCTCAAAACGCTTATTTTTACCTAAAAAATCGAATTCTACTTTCCCACAATCCACAAGGTCTATGGAGGGGTCAAAACCTGTTAGTACTAATTTTGGTGCTACTGATTTTGTTTATTGCTTAGTTTTGTTAGTAGAATTAAGCAAAGAACTCTAAGAGCAGTCACCATGTAAAAAATTTATAATCACACCAATTTTCACGCATAACAACACCACTTATTTTTGCTCCCTTTTATAATAATGGTGATGCCGTGTGACCTGAACTTGCTGTCCTGGGTGCTTAAGCACCCACAATCAAAGTAAGTTTCTTAACCAACTTTGTAAAAGGAGGAGTTTCTCAATTTGACCTGTATGTTTTTTCCTATGTTTGTTCATGCAGTATAAAAAACCACTGGACCAATTTTAATGACCTCTTCCTAATGTAAGAGGATGATCTCATGGTGGTCCCAGTACAATTTTGTAAGGATTGGTCCAGTATCTGGTCAGTAATTTAGTTTATTTAAGATATTTTCATACTTTTTGGCTGCTGCCAACTTAAACCATGTACTGAATTTTATATATACAAATTTGGTCATGGCTGAATGTTATATAAATTTTTGGGCATGTCTAATATAATTTATAATTTCTATTATAACTTCATATCTGAGAAAACTAACCCAGAACTCACCATGTGGAGCTGGCTGCACTTCAAGTTTCACCTGGCTTATACCCAACCGCCCTGCCAAACGTAAGATCATGATATGACAATTTTGAAATTAAATGTCATCTCTATGTGGTAGACTTCTTGATCTTTGCATTTCTTTAAGCAATTTTTCATCATGGGGACTGTTTTACAATAATTTCTTTCTAAATAAGATATTGCTATGCCATCCAATGTTTTTATACTACTGAGGGCTACATAAGCTTAGCTTATAGCAAACAGTTTTTCCAAGGTCCCTAACAGCCTTATTCAATGTGACGCCTTGCAATTTATGGACTTTCACCTCCCAACTTAGGATTAAGGGTATAATTATGCGCTCAACATCTCCATATCCTTTTGTTGCTTTGTATGCTGTAGTAACAGAGAGACTGCAGCTAAGCCATTACCATATTTTGTCCAAACACTTATAGTTTCATCCTCAAACTTTATCAACACCACCTTTAGTAAATATCCAGATTATAATTGGTATTTTCATAGTGCTGGCCATTTAAACTGCTTGACTACTCCCATTACACCATTAACCTGTCATCTGAAGATTAAAATAATGCATCTAAGCATCACACGTGACCCTTTGACTAGCTTTATCATATGCAGGAGTTCTTTACAGTTATTCAAACTGCTGGAATTACATTGCTTGGCAGTTTTATTCTGTATGTCGCAGTTTCAAAAGATTCATTAACTGCATTCATGACATACATTTGAGAAAATTTAGCCATTTTAGTCATTTTAAGTTATATCCATCGACTAATTTAATCATTGGATAAACCTAATCACAGCATTATCTGAAAATCTCCTGGTAATACAACTCTTCCCATTTCACACAACACTTCTAATTAGGTGGTAATTAGTTCACCAAATAGCAGGTTATAAAGCAAATCTTTGAACTCAACATCGTTTTTCTGTTTCATATCAATGGGAAATACAGAGATTAAGAATTTACTTCATAGATGTATTTCTGTTCAACACCAATATGGTTATTCAAAACACCAGTTTATCTTTTATTGGATGAAGCTTCATGTTATCACCAAACAGCAATATATCAATCACACCAGATAACCTTGTTTTTTTTTATTTTTAGCATTCTCAGGCATTCTTTTAGATTCTCATAAGTTTTCATGGATCTCTCATCCATTATCAGCCATTTGATGTAATGTCACTTCCGTCTATCTTGTTTAAGTTGTTGGCCTGTCATTGTTGGAATTGGGGAAGGGTGTATGCTTGCTGGTACAAATCTGCCCCATATTTTAACAAATTTCAGGAGAAATTAAATTTCTACTGCCAAAGTAAATAAAAGGGGTAATCGCCACTAGTTAGCATAATAAAACTTTATAATTTAAAACTAAAAAGTTGGGTTTTATAGTTTTATTAGTTTGGGTGAGGAAAAGCTTTTCTTTCTCATAATAATCACTTTAGTTACTACAATTTGATTTGAACAGCAAATTTGGATAATCACACACAGGAAAGATGGGCAACTTTATTGATAAAAATAATACAACGTGGGTGAGCGTCATGGTGAGTGGTGCACTTAACGGTGCAACTAAGGGCAAGAAACGCCCTGGAGGGGGACCAGGAACCCAATCTGTAAAGAAATCGCAAACTCAGACACCATCTGGGTTTATGGTACTTACTGTAAAGCACGCAATATATGTACATTCAGTTCAACCAACCCTTGTCAAAGGTGGAACATGGGATCAGACTCTTCCTTGGGGATGAGTCACCGACCCTGTGGGAGAAAACATGTGAGGCACAGCCCTCACTTTTCCCTCACGCGGTGTACATAGCCACCAACAATATGGGCTGTGGCTGGATTGATATTGGTTTTGAAACAGCCGATGAAGCCAATGCTGCAGCAAAAGTCTGTATGGAAATTGCCCTCCCCAAGGGCAAAAAAATTGTGCGCACTGCGCGCACTAGATGGAACAAATCAAAAACTTTGTTCATCTCTTTTGACGCGCTCCCACCAACCTTCCTCATAAGGTAATTGAGGAGGAGCTCCACAAAGGTCTCATGGCCTACGGAGAAATTCAGCAACTCAAATTACAGCGATTTCGCTTGATGCCCAACCTGTGCATGGGCAAAGCTATCGCCATAATCAACCCCTTCCCAGAAGTGGAAGAGGACTTATCCAGAATTCCCCGCACAGCAGAATTTCACTTCACAAATGGGGGCCAGTTGGCCACATTATGAGTTACACTGGAATGCGCACCGCCCATTTGCAACCAATGTGGCTCACTGGGCCACAAGGAACATGCATGCCCTGTGAAGGAGGGCTTAATGGAAAATGATTTTGAGGAAGCAATGGACAAAGATAATGAAAACTTCGCCAAAATGACTGATGGTCACCACCCATTCTGCTGGGGTGAAGATGGACTATATTCCATCGTGGACCCAGTTACAAGCAAACAATGTAAAGCAGCATAAAAAGCCCACAAGCGAGCAGCGGCCAAAGCGGTGGCACATGCAGAGTCTGCCATTAACCCCAGAAAAATTTGGGAGGATATTTCAGATATTCACCGAACCAACTAATCAGAACAATATGCCCAGGTCGAAAATTTTCACAGTAACCTGACTGAGTCACAAAGTGACATCAGTCATGCACATACTGAGGAACAATGCAACCGCAATTTGGGCGAAAATGCGGTGCACAATTCACTAAAGTTGAACCTCAAAAATATAAAAACCAATCAACAATCCGCATCAAATCAACATGAGACTTGTGCGGGAAAAGTTGACACAAATGCAAAAAACCACAATTCCCTAGAATCATTGGGTCAGATCAAGGGAACCAACAATGGCAGTAAAAGAGTTGGAGTACAGATGTGGAGCATGGCCAAAATAAGCTGCGGTGGGATAGGGCCAGAGGACCCTCCCCAACCGCTCCTGAGGTGCCGCAGGCACCTCAGTGTCAATAGGGACACTAAACATTGCGGGAGCCAGGGCTCATATGTCCTAAGCCAAAAGACTGGAATTCCTGCAAAAACCTCTTGTAGACATCTTGGCCATCCAAGAAACCCACTGTCTACAAGGGGAAGAAGGATCCTGGTCAACCAGGGTCGAACCATCACAATCAGTATGGACGTCTCACTGTGGGGTGATCGTCCAAAACAACAAAAAATTTAAATTACAAATCTTGTCATCGCACTTGCATGATTGAGTCCTGGTAGCAACAATCACATGCCAAGAGGAAAAATTTTGATAGCATGTATCAATGAACCATGCACTGCAACTGAGAGAAAACATTTTTTTGAAAACATTTCTACTCTCACCCTCCCACCAGATACCTTTATGTTAGGCGATTTCAACTGCTGGGATAACCCCAATACAGATTGATGGCCTAATCCCAGGGGATACCCACCTGGACACATTGAATTCCGCACAATGAAGGCATCTTTTGGCTTACAGGATGCTCTTCCCCCAGTTCACCACTCCTTCCCCACATGACGTGGCCCAACATATGCGAGGGAGCGCTCATATCAATGAGTTGCATTGACCACATCCTCATCCCGCAATCCCACCACTCAAGAATATCCAAATTTATAACAAAAAAGATCAAATTTTCTGACCACCAATTAGTTATGGTGCAGTTAGCGCCAACCCAGTCCCACACACAGGTGTCACCTTGGAGAAAGCTTCACCCAGAAAATATAAAATCTCCTGATATTTCCAACTGGGTTGAAAACAAGGCTACGAACCCAGAATTCACAGCCCCATACACTTCAGATCCCATTGGAACATGAGAAAATTTCAAAAAGGACTTAATCAACAAAACCTGACATATTTCATCATGTAAGTACACCGTGGACATGGCCACTATCAAGCGTACCTTGGTGGAACTAGACCACCTGGAAATAAATACTCTGAGATCTGGCTATAGCCCCAACTGGGGATGCAAATGGGCAGAAATTTCTGCCTGACTTAACAATCTCATTTTCAAACACCAACACAGAATCAAAGTATCAAACAAAGGTAAGTTCATAAAGGAAGGCAAAACCTGTTTGACATACTTTTTCCACCAATTCCACTCCTGCGGAAACCAGCCCATGTGCACACAGGTCCGCAAGACCAAGGGCACCATGGCAACTGACCCTGAGGAGGTCAAAGCAGAAGTACACCGCTATTACACCAAATTATATTGTGAAACACCAACAGATTCACAAAAAATTAAAGAATTTATACAAGCTGCTGAGATACAAAGTACACCACCGAATTACAATATACTATCCCTTATTACATGGGAGGAGCTTTGGGAGACAATTTGCGGTGCACCACGTAGGAAATGCCCAGGGCCTGATGGGATACCCTACAGTTTTACAAAAAATATTCTAACAAATTGCCCCCCTCCTATTGGCGTCCATGAACCAGAGCTTGTTGAAAACACGCCTATCACCAGGAGGCCATGAATCCTACGTTATAACCTTATATAAAAAGGGTGACAAGTTGGACCTGGCCAACTGGCGCCCAATTGCACTCTCCAACACTGACACAAAAATTATAACAAAAATTTTAGCAGCTAGATTAGGCGCAATTGCATCTGAAGTCCTATCACCCAACCGGTTTGGGTTTATACCAGGGCGTTCAATCTGGAACAACATTCACCCTGTTGCAAACATTTTCCAATCCAAAGCAACTGGTGCCCTGGTCTTCTTGGATCAGGAAAAGGCGTATGACCGTGTTAGCTGGCCATACCTAGAAGAATGTCTACATGCCTTCAAACTCCTACCAAGATTCATAAAATGGGCGATGCTCCTAACAGAATCTGCAACCATGGCTGTATGCGGCCCTGGATTCCTAACAAACAAGATTAACCCACACGAAGGGCTCAAACAAGGGGATCCCCTCAGCCCACTGCTATACAATTTCATCTTTGACTCACGTCTCATGGGGATAACCGCACAAGGACAACCAACAGTCAAGATACTGGCCTTTGCGGATGACTGCGTAGCAGGTATAGCAAACAATGAAGATGCCTGACAGCTGGAAAGCACTCTAGAGGAATACTCCAAGGTGAGCAATGCATCTCTCAACAAAAGAAAGAAAGAAATCATCCTCTTAGGCAAATACACAAACAATTGGGCCACAACATCAGAACCTCAAACCAACACACAAAGAAAAAACCCAATCATTTTACCCTTTGCAACACCTCCCACCACCACTCCTGTCCAACACCTTGGAATATGGCTAGAATCAGGGGGATATGCTAATGAGACAATGGAAATTAACCTGTTACAACGGGTATCCAAACGCGTCGCCTCCCTCAAGGGAAGAACCTAGGATTAAAAGGACGAGTTACAGTTGCTAGCTCGCTTATCCTCCCAAAAAATGTGGTACCAGGCCCACGCGATCGCCTTCTCACCTACCTTAATAACCTCAATCCGCGCGCTCATCCAAGGCTGGCTGTGGCCTGGCTCTCACCCTCCTATATGGATGGAAACACTATTTGGCCCACGCTCAAGCGGAGGCATGGGACTAATAGATTTCAAGAGCCACGCCATTCACATCCTAGGTACATGGATAAAGAAATTCCTTGCTCCAGACCTCCTGCAACAACATTGGTCCAGAGCAGCAAGGACTAACTTTGCACAGGCTCTCAAATTAACCAACCCACATAGTCCACCCAGACTACTTTCATACCTTGCCAAGCACCCTACTGCAACGGGACCGCATGGAAGCTCCCCTCATTTCAAACATATCCTCCAAACTATCCGCCATATGGGATGGACCATAGAGAACATGGGTACTATACAGGGAATGGGACGACCCAGCCCCCAATTTAAATTAAGAAACCCAGAAAACCACCCCCAGAGAGATATGCTCGCAACAACCCCAAACATAGCTAGGATAGAATACCTAGATATTTTGGACATTCCTTATGATTTAACTACACAGAAGGCAATGTGGAAAATGACTCACCACCCACTCCTACAGCCAAGGATAAGAGCAAACGCTTGGCGCTGCCTGAGAAGGACCTATAGGATGGCGGACCGTTCCAACTCCCTCCACAAAACATGTGCAGTATGTGGAGGGGAGGGATCCCTACATCACCGCCTAGAAACATGTCCCCCAACCAAAGCTATATGGCAGGAAGTCGCACGCCTGCTCAAGATCCAAAAAGAACAGGAATTCTTGATATCAAAGAGCATCTTCGCGCTCCAGATTGAGTCACCAATCCCATCCACCCTCCGTTCCCTAATAATACCCATTGCAATGTGGACAATCCACACAATTGAATTAGATGCGTTCAAGGGCACGGTCCCAAACATTTATGGGGTTATTAACAGATTCCATGTCCACTTACTGGAGCACTTCCAAGCCTGGCTCTATGGATATATGAGACCAAGGTAAAGAGCGCTCATAGAATCGTGGTTCCCACTCTGGTTCCTCCACACAGACCCTTTCCTTCACACCTGCTCCATAGCAGGGGAAACCCCCTCGGAATAGTGCACCAACCCCCCCATACCTGGAAGTCCCTCTGGCAACAGGGGTAACTTGAGTACCCTGGGGTGTCCAATTTTATATCTTTCAGTTATTCCCTTAGTTTTACATATATTCGGTAATGTCTGTCCCCTGGTTGGCTTATCTCAGTTAAGAAAAATTAGTTTGGGTGAGGGTTAAAAAGCAAATCCTCTTAATAAGTTGATGCTAATATTTAAATGTCGAGGCTTGATGTTTGGATTGCTTAGTAACGTCCATATTGCGAAAATTAACATTTGACCTATTGGATCAGCTGAGAATCACCTTACTTCAATGCAAGGGCAGATGGGGAAGTGACAACTAGGAAAATATACCAATGATGAAGGGATTTGTATAATTTTCCAATCAGAAGGCAAGAAAATATTTTCATCTTTTTGGGCTCCCTCTGACCCTATAAAAGGGGCTGATCTTTGTGGTGTAGCTTGAACAATAGTAGCTATAGAACAGGGAGGGGCCTCCAAATGGCTCCCTTGGTTCCGCCGTTAATTTAATTATCCTGCTATCCAAACTTGAGCTTTTTGGCCAAGTTTTACTATTATTAAAGTATTTCCCCAATTTAAAGTGTTCCACTGAGAATTAGCCAGAGTATTTTGTCTTATTTCATTTAAATTGAAACCTGAATCACTCTTTATATAACATTGGACTTGTAATTGACCAACAGTCATCTTTTAGTGCATCATGGTCTTACCATTTTCAATTGGTAGAGAAAAAACTGAGTTTAAGGTTTTTGTCAAACATCTGGTAAGCAGACAACAGTCAAAGAAGCTACTCAATAAACTGTTGTTTTACTAATATGTCTACTGTAGATCTATAGCAACGTTTGATGCAATCAACTAACAGTTTTAAAAGTAAACAATTTGCCACTGCCTGCACCACCCGTTATGAATTACAACATTTAAATATTATCACCTCTTATATCTTTTTTATAGCTTCAGTAACTTCACTGGAAAGCTCTTTTTTGTTACACATTTAGATTTCTGACACCAACTACATATACCCCATTAGGTATTCCTGCAACTTAATCCTCTGCTAAACAAAAGTCATCTGAGTCATATGTTATTTGTTCATCTGCGTGGATCATAAATTCATCATTGTTCAGTCCATTCACAGCTTCATGTATAACGTTAAAAGCTACGGCTTGGGCTAAAGCCTGATTAATAACATGTTCTTCATGAGTAAACTCTCCTGTAGTTAAATTTCCAAGTAACGGCCTCAGCTGATGTTGTCATCTAAAGGACCAGGCTTCTGCATATTTGTTGTCCAATAAAACTTTATTTTCATTTTGAAACTATATATTACACAGGATTAAACAGTAGCTATAATCCTCTCTATCACTGTACAACATATAATATTTGGTGTGCAGAACATCTGGCTGTTTCTTTTTTCATGCATGTACATTTCTTTTAAAATATATTTTGAACTTTCTTCCTCAATGTTTTCATTCAGTTCAACTTCTCCATCATCTTCTGCCCAAAACTTAATTGACATCTGTTTGTATCTAACATAAAATTTAGTCAAAATTAAATCATCAAGTTCATCTGGTCTCTCATTGTAGCGATTAAAAATAGTAGTGAGCGTTAAAGCTCATTGCCCTCTAATCATAGAATCCAAAATCTTTGATCAGGCTTACAGCTTAATATAAAAACAGTCTTGCGTTAAGATATTTTATTTGGAAGGTGACACAATCTATAAATGAATTCAGGGGCGCTGACTAACCTCAAAGAAAGAATTGCCAATTATACAGTGAATAAGAAATTCTATACATTTCCTCCTTGTCTTTTAGTCTTTTTTATGGCTCCTTTAATGACATTGCCATTGTCATGTGGCTCACACTTGCTGTCATACTTTGCCACATAATATGCAATGGCGGTGATAGAACTGTATGGTTGTACATCCATATTTCCTTCATGGAGAGTTAGAAGATCTGGATTATAATTATTTACAAGAACTTTGTTTACAGTTCTCAGGGTGCAAAAATAATCTGTTATTCGCAATAGTTTCATCTGGACCTAGACACACTGTTTAGTCACTGACTAGAATAGGAAACTGAAATGACAGATACAGTTGTTTTGTTCTTCATAACAAGTAGCATTGTGTTTATGCATTTTACACTTTTCACTAGATATATCAATACTGCATTGTCAAAATTTAATAAGCAAGGCACTGCTTTGTCAGTCACATCCATGCTCTTCCTTATAGAAAAATTAGGAACGTTTTCACACCAGACCAACATGTGCAAATGAGACTTGCTCTATGTTGAAACACTATCCTATACCAGAAATTTTACTAGTGCCACCCAAGCAGTCTATGTTTTTTGACATTAGATCATTGAATTGACTTAAACCATAAATTGCCATGTGATAAAGACTGGGGAATTTTCACCCAAGGACAGTCTTTTAGAGAATGTCAAGTTTTAGCGTCACTCAGATTATGACCAGAAGCAATGATTAACGTTTCCAGCACGTCCAACTAATTTAATTCATTGTATGGGAGAGATATAAAATTTAGGAGCTCCCAAGCTCCTGAACATTGCAATTAATTTCAAAAAAACCTTCTCCATTATGATGTGGATCCTCTTATATTTCACATAATGAGATGCATGTTATTCATAAAACTCTGCAGTGTGTCATCTCCTTGCCACATTCTACATAAGACGGACACACTAGATCTATTATGAAAGTATTTGACAATAGATATACTAAATAAAAGGTAGTCTGTCCATTGAAATCATCTGTCAATGCCATGACGCATGCTGAAAATATATAAAAGGGGTTATGGGAATTTCTTACTGCTCTTACAGCCATCTTTACCATCAGGAAAAAGAAAATACCAAGCCAACACTTCCATGAGTTATCCTTTTTTCAATATTTTAGGCGGTGCTGTTTGCATTTTTACATCCACTAATCTTACAGACCGTCATTCATATAATTATTATTATTAAAGTACTAACACTTACAACATTAGATATTCCATCATATAATGAGTAAAGCATGTTGGTGGTTAAAACAGCCTGGATTTCTGAATTTTCATAATAGATTCTGTGCTCTAACATCTATTTCATTGACATCCTTTTTGATCAAAGGGAGGATTTATATCCTCCGTCAGCCAAGGTTCAGATGAAGTTTTATCTTCATGTGGTTGAATATCTATATTTTCTGGTATTATCTCAAATGGAGTCAAAAGTATTTATTTAAATCAATTATATATCAGTTTCTGTGTACAAATTCAACATAAAATTTGCATAATTTATCAGTATTTTAAACAAATGCAGCAAGAAACACCTATTGTTGGTGCTTTATAGCATTTGGGTCCTCTTTAATGTGAATTAAATAACCAGAAATAAGCAACAACATCATGGCTATTACATTATAGAGCAACGGATGTCAAGTTAGCTGTAAGTACTCCAAACGTATTATTAAAAAAATGTGGTTTGAGCATTTATATAGTTTGAAGGTCCAGAATCAATGTCATCATTATTGAGATGGCCATCTAAAGCAAGTTCATCACAAATATGGATGTCAACAATTCAATTGTTATATGTCATATTAGATTGGAGCTCTGTCACCTGAAAATATTTGGTATATACTTCCGCTGAGTCAGGAGTGACCCAGTTTGCTATACATTCTTAGTAGAATATATCTCTCACAATTAGTAAATAGTTGGTATCACTTGCACATCACTTATTTGGATCAAGTAGACAAAATGCAATTCAAGCAATTGTTGCTATTTCTGTACATTGATTTTCATGGCTTTGAATTCAATATCTGTTATTGGCTTGATAGAATACACCACACAAAATTGACACATTTTCTGGTGACATTATTAATTTATCATCATATCAGGTTCTACTCTTTAAACATCTTCATCGGTATTCCTAGTTATAGGATCACCTACAATCTGTGCCACTTGATCAACGTCAAAATTTATGGGTAAGAAAGGAACTACATCATGAAAAAGAAGATTATTCTTCATTAGCCACTGCTTGGCTATATATTATTTATGATTATAGACTCAGTTGCCTTATGCGCTGAAACTTACCCAGATTTTCTTTCACTATAACAATTTTCAGCTTGGCTGATTTTTAGCAAAAGTTGCTCAGCCAAATAAAATACATCTTGCGCAAATAGAATGATTTTCACTCTGTATCATTCTTGACTGATTCAATTTTTAACTTTGATATTTTGAGATGAGGCACAATTATGTTCAGGATTCTTTTCTTGATGTCTGATAGATTGGCCAATTCTTTAGGCCCAGATAATTTCTCTATTTTTTATTCCAGGAGGCCTGAGGTAAAATTTTTATTTTTTAAGATTTTTTGCACACCAGAGCAGCTCACAAAACTCCTCAATTAAACTAGATCTGAATGTATCATCTGATGACAATTGAGTTTTAATTAAATTACACCGCTGTTGCAGATTAAGAGTATGTTTACATATTTCAAAGAGCACATCACAATACTTTGATTATAATTCTTTATTTTGGACGTATTTAATGACTGCCTTTTCTTGCTGGTTGTTTTGTGCATTTGTTGTAAGTGACTACTTCTCTCATCAGTCGTCTTATTCTTCAGGATGTCATTATTTGGTTCACATACATTAGATAGTCATTATGAACATTCTTCAGAAGTCTTATTTGAGAGCCGTTATGAATCAATGAGAGGCAATGTGTTCGTTCATTAGCAGTCTCATTGAAAGATGTTTCTGAATCAAGGAAAATTGTGTGACCAAACTTCTGTTGATATATCTTTTAGCCAATGGTGTGCTTGATTAAGTTGGTGTTTTTTCTCATTCTGTCTCCTCAAAGCATTTATAATTCATGTTTTATCACATACATTCAAGTCTCTCCACATATTTGCTGTGTGACTCTTTGTGGTAAATGTCTGCCGTTTTCTTCCTAACTAAAGAAAGGCGCTCAGATTCTAACTCATGCATTTTTACAAAAGGTGGCTTTTCTTCATACATGCAGCAATTTTGTTCTCTGGCCCATATTTCATGTTAATGATATAAGACTTAGTTGTTACAACTAAAAAGTATAAAATAAAAAAACTGATTTCAATAATGCACTAAACATAGGTATTAATGAAAAAAATGTCATGGTTAAATGACATCATATTAGGGACCAACCCCCAAAGGATTAGGCTGGGCGCCAGGAGGCCCAGAAGATGAAGCTTCAGGCCCTCCCTGACCTCAGACACACACTAGACCAAAGCTGGGTACAAGATAAATATGCCTAGGTTGGTACTAGTGAGGTGCCCTACGCCCAGCCCCTTATGTTTGCCCAGGCGTTAAAATGGACAGTTTATGCAATTAATGCAGATGGTTCAATTCAATTAGTCAATGAATGGGGTTTTGAAACACGTTCCAATTACAAAATCACATGTTCAGGTTGAATCCAACTTCAATCAATCACATGAGTGAAGTCATTTTGGCATATTCTACCAATTTGGATGGTAGTGTTTGCCTATTGGTGGGTCAGTGCTTGGGCCCACTTCAGTGAGCCCCATATTTTCCTGATGTAGTTTAATTCTATTTTTCATGACCAACACTCCTTGTTGGTTGACTTTCTTAAAAAAATTTTCCCCATTTTACATTCTATTTTTATAATATATTGAATGCTCCTGTGCACAAACCTCTTTGAGGAGGTCTCGCGCTCCATTAACCTTGCCATTTTATATAAACTTAAGCTATCCCCTAGTGCACCGTTGATTCTCCCAGGTTCCCTCCAACCTGGGTCGCTTACCCCCTTCCTCTTTGTGCACTGCGTCGCTTTTGGTGGGTTATTTATTATAAAACTCACACTTCTCTGCCTAAGTTGTTATTGCTCCAGCACCTCTGCTGGGCTCTAATAACTTTTTTACTAGCGGCTAGTTCCCTGGCGTTGGCCTTGTGCACCGTGCACTATCACACTTGGAACAGGAGAGTTATAGACACTCTCCTTACAAAAATGCACTAAAAATTATGAAATAATTAATAAAAAGTATGAAGATCTTATATAACACTTTTGAAGTTGTGATATTTTTTGAACTGACCTATATAATTTTGCTTACTTTTGAATTTCTTTAAATTTGGGAGGTCAGTTCCTATGAAGGTAAAATGATTATTAGTTATTGGTAGTGCCAGCGGAATCTCCTAGGTGTCTCTTTCTCTCTAGGAAAATTTCTTGACAGAATAAGCGTTGTTGGGGAAAATCCTATTCATGTTGAACAAGCAAAAATCTCTGTTTTATAAAAGGCAAAAACATCTTGTATTCAACTAGACAAAATCAAGGGTATCTTTATTGATCAAAAAACAGAGATATTTATATGTTTTGTGAAGGTTTAGACTAAGTAGGATAGACTTTGGTAGAGAATTAGGATTAAGTTGGGTCATGAGATTCCTTGATTGGTGTGGCAGAACGTGAAAATTTCTAAATTTAACTGTCTTTCTTGATTAAGGCAGCAAATTCAGGAATTCTTTAAATAGCAAGTCTTTGTCAGATGATTTTTCAGATTCATAAAGAATTCAGGATTTAAATTGCTTATTTAAATTTATTGCAATCATTGATTTCAAGATTTTGGAGCAGTAGAACTCCGTTGATTATGTTCTGAATTATTTTATGTTTGGATCTCACTCTTATCAACGCAAAATCTATTATTTTTGGCAATTCCCTTCAAGGATCTTGCCAAGGAGGGAAATAAATTTTGGGAAATTTGGCATAAACTTGATTCATGACAGAACTTGATAGACAGAGGCAATTGAGTTTTAAGTCTTGATGATAAATCCTTCAATAATGGCCTGATCTTAGCGTATCAAGTTTTTGGATCCATCCTCCAAGCTGCTGAAGGTAAAACAATATGAGGTCTCCTAATTGGTACTCATGCAAAATGGTTTCTGGGCGTTGCTTAAATCAGCTTCTCATTTTCTTACAGTCCTCATGGACTTAGCGGCTAAAGCTTACAGTTTGAATAATTAATCTGACAGAATTTTCATAGCTATTTCAGTTGTTTCTGGTGTGAAGGTTTTCAATATATGCTGTACACTTGAGGTAATATTGTCTCTCACCACTAAAGGGCTCAAAAGTAAATCTGGATAATTAAATGGTCACTAATGCGTTATGCTTATAAAGCTGATGGAAGGTATTCATTCCACCTTGAAGGGTAAGATTGAGACATCTTGTGGAGGATGGCAATCAGCATTCCATTTGCTTGCTCCACAGCTCCGCTAGTAGTGGGATGGTATGGGACAGTTAATGAGTGATAGGTGCCCATCAGCGAATTAAGATCAGAGATCACTTGTGATATAAAGTTAGAGCCATTATCAGATAGCAAAACCTTTGGACTGTCATGGCAGGTGAAGACCTGTTTAAGCAAAAAGGATGCGGTTACTTTAGAAGTAGCTAGGGTAATGGAAATGGCCTCAACTCATTTATTAAAGTGATAAACTGTTAGAATAGTGTATTGATGTCCATACATCAATGTAGGTAAGGGACCAATAACATCAATACTGAAAGTAGCAAAATGGGGCAGTAGAATCCATGACCTGGTGATGATATATCGGATTAGGAGGCTTCTGGTTAGTGCAAGTGAGACAAGAATTGATGACTTCTTGGATTGACTCAATCATTAATCCCAGTAACAGCGCTCCCAAAACTATTGGTTGGTCTTCTTTACAAACAGGTACCTACAATCATATAGGCTCCCATAGCAGATTTTGTTCTTGCTGACAGTCAGACATATGGCAGCCAAGAGATCCCAACTTGCTTATACAACAACTCGTCCTCAATCCAAGTCCGCTCAGCCATTTTTCTTTAATCTTTGTTAAACCGCCCGAGATTATTGAATCCATTATCCAGGCTTCACAATAAGTTCTCAAATTCAATCCTCTTTAGAAATATAGAGCAGTAGTATGGATAGCTAGGAAAATCCATTGGCATTTTGGTGTATCATTCTTGTGCAAGGACAAATAAAATCATAGCTCTGGAGTTTAAGTGCCCAGAGGGAAAGTCGTCCATCTGATCCTTGTCTGTTTGTAGCCTCTGTAGGAAGGCATGATCCGCCACTAAAGTAAAATGGTTCCCATACAAGAAGGGTTATAAATGCTTGATATCCAACATAACAGCTAGACACTTGTGTTCCATTATGCTATAATTCCCTTCCATTAAAGTTAAGGTCTTATTGAAATATGCTATAGGGTTATCAACTTAATTTTCATCAAGCTGGTCCATGATGGCCCCAACAGACAAGTTTCTAGAATCAGTAAAAAGGATAGATGGTTTATTGAATTTAGGATGTACCAATATAGGGGCGTTCACAAGAGCTATTTTTAGGACATCAAAAGCTTGTTGCAGAGTTTTCTCCCACTGGAATGGAACCTTTTTCTGAAGTAGATATGTCAACAGTTCAGCAAGCTTGGAGAAATGATGGATAAATTGTCAGTGATAACTAAACATTCCAATTAGCTTGAATATCGCACAAGCTACCTGGTTGAGACATTTTCTCAGTGGCAGCCACTTTTTCAGTTAGCGGCAAGATTACTTCCCATGTAACCTTATGTCCAAGGTTTCCATGTCAGTTTAAAAAATGACAATTGGTGGTCTTCAACTACACCAAGGTAAATTAAAGACGTTCAAACAATTCCTTCAGATGGGCATAGTGTTGATGAAAAGTAAGAAATAAAACAATCACATCATACAAATAAACCAATACAAAAGACATCTTCAGGTCTCCCAATAGGTAGTCCATCGCCAATTAAAATGTATCTGGGGCGTTATAAAACCCTTGAGGCATCTAAGTAGGTTGAATAATTCTAAACTCACTATAAGGGCACATTTCTTCCTATTATCTGGTGCAAGCTTGATCTGCCAATATCCGCTGGCAAAATCCATTGCAGAGAAAATTTTAAATCCAGTCAAGAGTCGTAATTAATCATTAATTTGGGGTAGCAGATAACTGTCCTTTAGCATAATGGCAATCAGCTGGCGGTAATACATTACCTCCAGTGCCCTCCAACCTTTTTTCATATAAGCAGCAACAGCAAGACATAAGAACTTTGTGACGGTTTTATTAATCCAGCGTCAAGGAGCTGCTTCAGTTCCAAGATGACCTTAGCTTCTTCAACTTTGGATTTCTGGTAGGGTCAGACACAGATTAGAGGGGCGTCACCTATAAGCACACTATGCTGCACACCTTCTATCATTTCTAAAATTATCTGGGCCTGTGGAAAATATGTTGGAATATTCCTTGATCAAAGCATCCATTTGTCGCTGATGCTCAATAGTGAGGGATTCACTTATTTTTATATTTACTTGGGCCATATTAGGGTTTTTGTCAATCCTTAAATCATGCAAATTTCTGCACCTGCGTATGGATTCAACTTGGTCAGCGTATAGAGTCCTAACACTACAATAGGCCAGTTTCAGGTTAATTGCATAGGTTGGTCAGTGAATTGGGCCATCAAAATAATTGGGCCTCTAAATAGGCCTGATCCAGCACCTAGGGAAGGTAAGAGGTTCTAAAATAGCCAAATTAGGATCTCCACGAATTTCTGATAAATATCCAGCGGAATGGTAATTTGGAGTCCAGTGTCCACTGGAATTTCAGATTTTGATGGTATAGTTAAGCATTTGTAGTATATACGTACATCCCTTTTTGAGCCTCTGCCTTGGAGGGTGGCAATTTGGTCTTCGGCCCAAATACTCAGTATTTTAGCCATTCAATGTGGTAGAATGTTTCAATAAACAACTCCTAGGCTTTTTCTTTCCTTTTTCTTTATGGGTTTCCTTTATAATTAGGGAAAATATGAAACCCTAGAATAGAAAAATATAAGTCCTTATGACTAATTTTGGTGCCAAATTCATCTAGAAATTGTCTGCTTATGAGAAGGTCATAACCATCATTCTCAAGCACAATTTTCGGATCCAACACTACCAGAGACCCAAATAAAGTGGTAGGGATGAGTAGGTTCCCAGAGAATAACCCAATGAGGATACTAGGATCCCATAATCTAAAGTATGGTTTTGATCTTGGGTTACCTTTATCTATTTCACTAGTCAAGAGGAAATGACAATAATTGAAGATCTATTATCTACTATGGACAAAATTTTCATTTTATGGAAAAGCACTTTAGCCTAGGTGACACAGTACTAGAATAGAGGAATAAGTAAATTGAGTTTCCTGGAGGAAGAGGTTCAGAAAGTGCAGAGTACAAAGAAGTTAAACCTTTATTTGGAATCAGCAAGTCTGGAACATCCAAGTTGTTAGGCTTGAATAGGGCATAACATATAAAGCACAAAGCAGTGTTAGATTATGATTGAGGTGTAGAGTTATCAGCAGAGGGTGCCTTATGCCCTAAGCTGACTCCGCTTTTCCCGCCACATCAGCATTTTTCTTCCAATAGGAGTCCTCTTGTTGGCTAAAATTCTACAATAAGAGCAAGGGTCGCAATAAGGTTTAGATCTTTGGGATTGTCCTACTACATGTATGTGAAGCAAGTTCCCCTTATTATATGTTTGAAGCACTTTTGGCTCAGGTAACTCCACTATAGATAATTAATATTAAGGATAGATTTTACATCTTCTTTGAATTCTGGAAATGTAGCACAAGAGTGGTACTGTGCTGAAATAGGGAGAGGATTGCAGCAATGAAGTCGTTCAAATTAACTTGATCACAGGATGCAAGGTCCTGAACTTCATAATAACTTCTCAAAAAAAAAATTGTTACTGGTTTCCCCACAACTTGGGCAGTTTCGCATGATAGCATGTTTACAGTTAGGAAAAATATGTGTTTTAAATTCTTTAATTAAGTCATCCTTCATCCCCACCCAAGTGGTACATGTTTTGAAATATGGCATCAAGATTTCTTGGGCCTTACTATCCAGAAAGGTTTGAATGAGCTGACATTTTTTAATGATTCATAGCTTGTTCCATCGCACCTTCATACACAAAAAGGTAAGACGATTTATTTGGCTACTGGCACATACTTCTCATTAATGAGGGTTGAAATATTTAACAGTGTAGATCCATGTAAGCACTTTAGGTTGTGAACACCTAGCGCATAAGGACTTCTAACAGGTTTATTGAGAACAAGGATAGCGGGAGAAGGGCGTCATTCAGGTTCATGTGGTTCCATGGTACCTTGTCAGTATGAGGGATAACCTTTTCAGCTTGGTGGCGGAATTTATCTAAATTATCCTGAAGGGCATGGTGTCATTTATTGAATTGTTTGAGTAGAGCTTTAGTATCAAGAAGTCAGTGGAGCTTTTTTGATCTTAGCTATTGAATCACTAATTGAGTAGAAAGAGTATCTTGCTATCCCAAATTGTTTAAAGCTTAACATTCATCTGCTCAACTTGACATCTTACTTGGGCTGGTCAGATTGTTTTGATTCAATCAGGCATGACCAGGTTTTGGTTACAGACAAACACTTGTTGTACAAGGAGATCTAGAGTTAGATCCATATTAAGAAAATCCTCTTCAATTATCATCTCTACTTCCTGAGCCACCTTTAGTTGGTATTGTTCAAGATCAATAATCCAAGCTTTGTGGTCTTCTTCAAAAAAGTGTCCAATAGGCATAGAGGATATGGGGGCCACGAGGACCTTCAGGACCAGGGGGCCCTTGTTTCCATTTTTCCCAATAATGCCAGTAGAATTGGGAGGTCCTTTCTAAATAATAACTTACTGAATTGGTTGCAGAGCGGTTCATTTGCTCAACTTGTAAATTAGGGCAGCCAAGGCGGCGATTTGGGAATCATTGTCTTGGCGATTCTCAGAGATTTGGTTGATGAGATCAGACAAAGCGTTTCACTCATTGGTACATATTGGTAGCTGCATGGATATTCTGCTTGTTAAGTTCGCCTAGAAGATATTGGATAACTCCAGTGTCAATCTGGGCCAGGTGATGTTGAATTTTTTGATCTCTTAGTGATTATCCAAAATGGCCTTGCAATTGTATTTTCCAAAATTAGACGCGGCCTCATGTAATTAACAATCTGAGAGTGAATTTGTTGAGACAGTCCAAGTTGCAGTTAACTTTCCAAGTGGTATAGTCCAAGCAACTGCATCTGATGGCGTAAGGTGAGATGAACATTTAACCAGAGGTAGGTTTCTGTTTGGCCACTCCTACCTTATTGCCAGAAAGGTCAGGATCTGAATATAAATGTTGTATGATGAGAGCTATTTGTGCAGAGTGGCTATGTCTAGATCTCCAACCAGGCGTAATAGTTCCAGCCAGTAATGCCATGACAGTGCCAGCGACTTTGGCATCATGGATTTGGTAAAGTGACTCATCTAGGGCTATAATAATAAAGTTCATGGTTGCATTAAATTTAAGCTCTCAAGTGTGAGCAAGAGACATAATTTGGTTTATGGTAATAATTCATCTGGTCAAACTCATATTCCCCTCCATATTAGTAGGGCTGTCATCACTGAGGTTATTCATCATGAAGTTATGTCTTCACCAGGTAGCCTCAGAAGGAAACCTGACAGAAAGCACCAGCTTTGGATTTTCTTTGGGTTTGAAGGTCAGGTCCTTTGAAGGCTACATCATTTTTAGTCGTTGGTAGTGCCAGCAGAATCTCCTAGGAGTCTCTTTAGGGCAATCTATTGACAGAATAGGCATCTTTAGGGAAAATCTTGTTCACGTTGAACAGGCAAAAATCTCTGTTTTATAACAGATAAAAATCTCTAGTAATCAACTAGGCAAATTTTAAGGTATCTTTATTGACTAAAAATCATAGATATTTATGGGTTTGGTGGAAGTTTTAGATAAGTATGATTGACTTTGGTAGAAAATTAGGATCAAGCTGGGAAGGGAGATTTCTTGATTGGTGCAGCAGAAAGTGAAGGTTTTTGTCATAAACGGTCTTTCTTGATAGAGTTGGCAGAACCAGGAGATCTCCAAAATGGTAAGATTTTTTTCAGATGAACTGGAGGATTCAAAAAGAGCTTGGATTCATTTTCTCATTTAGAAGTACATTGTCACATTTGATTTCTCTAGATTTCAGAGAAGCAGAACTCCACTGATTGTGTTGTAAATATTTTGTGTTTGAATATCACCCTCATTGGTGCAAACTTTATTATTCCCAACACTCACAGATAAAAAAATTAGAGCTTTTATTGGATTGAGTTTTATTGTAAATTGTAAGCAACTAAGAACGCAAAGTGCTGAGTATATATTGTATATTATTATATATATAATTTTTAGTGTAATTTTTGAAGTTAATTACATGAATAATGTAACAGTCAAAAACATTACTAGATTTCTAAATCACATCAGTTTGTTGATGAGATAAGTGAATTTTATATAGCGCTTTACATTCGTCTAGTAGAATCTTTTATGGCTGAGTTGCTGGTGCTCCTCTGTGATTAATTAGTATAAATCTTATCAACTATAAAGAACACATTCAAACTGACTGTTACTGTACACCATAGCACAGACAAGTTCAAGCAGTCCCCTTCACACACACTATCACCACTCACCCACATACAGACACAATACATACCACTGGTGATAAGAGCATCCCTGAAATGAACAATTATATAAGGTATTGCATTCAAAAAGATCACAAGCAACAAACAATACCAAACGAAAACAGAGATATCAATAACCAGTACACTAAGAGACTGCACTTAACTGAGGCTCTCACTTTACAACATTTAATCTAAAGCATAGAAAGAGATAGAAATACAATTACTACATATTGATAGTGCACACATGCACATGTACATAACACAATAAAGTAAATATATAACAGTGAGCACTGATTATACTTTGTGGAACACTTAAGATATATACTACCATAATAAAGACTATACATCCACATTTGGTGAAGGTTCAGGAACAGCTTACCATAAGGGTAAAATGAATTGCAGCTCTTTTGTAATTTTGCCTTAAGAATATATATAAATTAAAAGACTAACAATGATGCAAACTAACAATCAATAAATTCAGTTTCATTGAAGAACTTATGTCTATATCTTATGCAGTCATCTGAATAATAATATTGAACAAAAAGAACCTATATATACTCAGCACGGTATGTTCTTAGTTGCTACAGTTTACACTTGAGCCTAATCCAAAATATAAGCTCTAATGTATATTTGTGAGCAAAATTCTATAAGTCAGTTTATAATTTGGTACCAACTTCAAAAAAGGTTTTTATCAACTATTTATACTTTTTATCAATTATTTTATACTTTTTAGTGCATTTTTAACTGAATTTGACAAAGGAGAAGGTTCTCAATTAACTTGTGTAGTTTTTTGTTTTTTTCTGTTTGTTCAAGCATAACTCTGAAACTACTGGACTAATCTAGATAATCTTTTTACAGAAAAAGGGATGCTCCAACTTAGGTCCCTTTTTACCTTTGTAAGGATTGTTCCAGTATCTGCCCATTAATTTAGCATGTATTAGCATAGACTTGAAGTGATATATTTCAATCTGGGAATAGTTCATTGCTGGATAAACTTGATTTTGGCATTGGCAAAGTAATAGCTTTGGATAAACTTTTATTAAAATGTATTGGAAGCAATGGTAGCATCTGTGAGCCTAGTTCATCACTGGATAGACTTAATTCTGGCATTGGTAAAACAATAGCTTTTAATCAACTTTTGATATGATATATTTCCTATGGCTGAGGATTTTGTATAAAATCCAGGCAAGTACAAGATCATAGTGTGATAAGCTTAAATCATTTTAGATGCCTATCATATTTTGCATAAGTTGAATAATAAAATCAACCAAATTTGATAAATTAAGTTAATGTAGATGGCAATCAGTAAATTTAGCATAGATTGACCAATAAAATCAACTAAATTCAATAGTTTAAAATTAAATGAAAAACATAAAAACACACTCTTTTTGAAATATAAATTAAAATATTAAAATATTGCATTAAAAATAATAAAATAATTTCTTTTATATGTTTTTAACAAAATTATCTTTACAAGTATAACAATTTAATAAAAATTTGCTTAAGCAAAATAATAATGAAAATTGTGGGCGCTCATAATATTTAATACATCAGAAACTCATTGTCTTAGGGTCTGTTCCTGGAAGTTGTAGGTACACTTTGCATACTTATTCAAAGTGAATCTAGGCATTGCACAGTTTTACTACATGTGCACTACAATTTGATATTTAAACTATAAAAGAAAATATTGTTATATACATATAAAATTATATCTTAAATATGTCACACCTATATATACCTATATATGCATATATGTCATAGTGTAGTAAAATTCTTTGACCAATCTTTTACTACAGATATAAAAACTTTATAGTACAAAGTGAATATTTTATAATTCTATGGAATATTTTCTAAAGAATACTTTATGAACAAAGTTTATGAGCACCCACACTTTTCATTTTTAATTTTGCATGAGCAAATTTTTATTAAATTATTGTGCTTTTAAAGATAATTTGTTTTAGTAGCATATATAGAAGAAATTATTTTATTATTTTTTGTGCAATATTTTAATTTTTTTAATCTATATTTTTTGAAAGAAAATTGTGTTTTTAATTTTTTTTATTTATTTTTATTTTCTACTTTTTAGTTATAAGTAACTTTTTTTAATATTCATTGGAATTCATAATTAATGTTTTTACTAGTAAGCATAATTGAGGGGTGGATACCCCAGTGGTATAATATTGACCCTCTACCACTACCTCCCTGAGTTTGATCCCAGTAGATGAACTTTTGGTAGGATATAATTATGACTGTGTTGGTTTTGCGCACCAATGCCCTGAAATGAGATAGCAAATAGCAAAGGCAGTCCATGGAGTTCCTAGCCTATCATATGCCTTTCATGGAGGTTTTTCTGGGTTTATCCTCCTTTACCATCTTCTTCACTTCCCTTCATTGGTATGGTATCATCCCCAGGTTGGCTCACAATGAATAAAAATTAAAAAAGTTAAGACATTTAAAATATTTAAAAATTTAAATGAGCATAATTGAATATATATGGTAAAATTGTAAAGATTATATTTTATATTAAGAAAAATTAATTTTTACATATTCATAATATACTACATATTTTATACATAGTTCCTTTACAAAGTATTCAAGATAATGTGCATCTTTACAACATTAAAAGTTTGTTTGTAATCTGAGATAGAGCTCATATGGGATGAAGGTTATTCAAGCATCTCATTTCTGCTAAGGCAGCAACATTGCAGGGTTTCTCACCCAACAATTTTGAAGCATCATTTCTTTTATCTTAAAACCATGAAGAGACCAAACTCTACTGAATATGACATAAGCCTGTCCTGAAGCAAAAAGTTTTGAACCCAGGTATACAACGGCATAATCAATGGTAGTTCCTTACAGCTTATGAACCTTTGAAGCTCATGACAGCGCCAATGGAAGTATACAACGCTGAGCTTTTTTATGGCTGCCTTTTGCGATAAATTGAATAGATATTGGCTTAATATGTTGTTTGTCTACTTTGCCATCTTTGCTAAAATCTACATACACATTGGGTATATCTTTGTTGCATATTGATCATTGACAGTAGCCGCCAGCTCATTTAATTTTACTAATGAAGCCTATACGTCCATTGACCAATCCTTTGCCATGGTCAATATTACATTGCTACATGACTTTTGCTCCACAGAATATTTCCAACTCTTTAGGCACTCCTCCAGCCTTGCTGATGTCTTTTTGTATTACAGTGTCAATGGAATCTTTAAGTGTTTGAGTGGCATAAATCAGAGGATCTTGTGCTTGAACTTTAATCATCTCAACACCCTAACTTTGGAAATTGTTGAGTGCTCTTTTGTTATGATTTTTGACTTGCTGATTGGTTGGGTAGATGTGCAATGCTCTCTCAATGGATAATTCGCCATCTTCATTGGCGCTTACATGATCCATCAACAGCCATCTGATATGTAGTGAGTTCTCCAACTCATAATGCATTCAGAATGTCAATGAAGGTTGTATCTCCCTGCTGTCTCATGTTTTCAGTCAACTCAATGAGGGTGAACAACTGTTACAGATGTGTAGCTGGCTGTAAATGTTCAGATGTTGAAACACTTGTTTCCCTTGCACAGGTGGTAGCTGCATTAAGTCACCGAATACTAAGATGTTGATGCCTCCAAATAACTCTTCAGAATTCTTCAGTTGCCTCAGGCGTGAGTTGATCATACATAGCATCTCATAGGGCACCATTGAGATTTCATTAATAAATGGAACTTAATGTCCTTCCACTCTAGTTGTAAAGTTCTGAGGTACTGACCAGTGAGTAAAGTCATATGTGCAATTCTGTTGTCTTTCTGCATTAGCAATTTTACATGCTGTGCAGAGTTGAACCTCCAGCCAATCATGCTGCAACACCTGTATGTGCGCCAACTTTTATCACTAGATTGTTATAACATTGGTTTACTTGATTTCTTAAAAGGTTGAAAAGGAAAAATTTGCCTTTCCCAGCTTGACCAGTTATAAAAAGCCTTAACCAATCTTGACTTCCATCCATTTGCTCACATATATTTCTGGTGATGAAGTTTAAGGTTTCTCTTTGACCAAGATTCATGGCCCTAACAGCTTTTTGAATTGTCCATCATTCATATGTTAATTGAGAGCTTCAACTTTTTCTTCCACTTCATGAAATACAGCTGGCTCAGCATCAAGAATCTCAACCGCGTGGATCTGATTAAAGGCATTCTCAAGTGCACAATCTCTCTGATGGAACTTCTCCGTCATTCTAAAGTCATCTTTGAGATTTTGCTCTTGAGCCAAGAATGCTTCTTTAGCCGAAGTGAATCCTTCTAGCACCTCTTCTTCAGAACGGTAAGGCATTTACTGAAGGAGAAGGCTGTAGTAAAATTCTTCTGGAACTTTTTCTGCCACAAAGTATAGTACTCTCACAGCAGTCAGCACTTTTCTCGCAGTCATGTTGCTCTTATTGTTGAGCTTTATGATGGCCTTTTTCCTGTGACTGAAACATCACTGTGGGAGTCTTAGTCAACATTGTATTCACCCTGATATTCTCCCTGAGGCTTTCTTGTAATATGGTTGAAATTACATTGCAAATTCCATCAGGGTCATGTTTATAAAGTAATAGTGAGGGTGTTGAAATGGCCAATTCTTATATCTCTGAAAGACATTGGAGTATAACTCACCAGTTGATTTGCCTGCTACATCAAATTTTAGCATTCTGTATTGCTGCTCAGGTTTCTGAGTATTGAGGAATATGCACTGTCTTAAACTTTTGGTTAAAGTCAAATGTCATAGTCTAAATGTGCATTCACATGCTGAAACCTGCCATTTATTCATTATGCGCATTCATATTTTGAACAACTTTTGAAAGAAGTCAGTTTCATCTCAGCAAATCTGTTTGATGGCTTGAGCTACGCTGGTATTAAGCTCAGTTGGCTCTGATTTGTAGATGTATTTGGCCACATAGTATGTGATGGATTCATTGGAGCCACAAGGATATATGTCTGTGTTTCCTCTCCATATTTTCAAAATACTTCTGTTGTAATTGTTGATCCAGTGATCTTCCATACAACATTTCAAGATACATATTCTTACACCAATCTGAATGAATTTATTCAATGAGTGAGAGACTATCTGGCTTTTGTCACATTTCTTTCTGGGAAAGTTGAATCTACATGTCATCATAAAGTTATTCTTTTTACAGGTATATGTGACAATGTGTCTGGCAATTTTTCACTAGATTGTAGAGTTCATCCATTCGTGGCATCTCGCATGTGCAGACTTTGTTGAGTTTTTGGATTCCTTCTAAAGTATTGAATGATGGATTATTTTCAATCCATATGGCATGTGAACATGAGGACTACCACATTTTTGAAACTCTATGCGCCACCAAAAATTCGTTAGTTTGCCACCAAAGACATGTTCTTCATTGTAGATGTACTTCATCAATGCTTTGACTATGATCATTGAAATGCTGACTAACCGTGATTGGATATTTCTTGATTAATTGCTGTACTTCTTGAGTATTTAATGATATTGGATCTACATACAGTCTACCATCGGTGATTAAAAGGGCTTGCCTCATGTGGGTCCAATGCAAGTCATTGCAGCTGAAGCTGAGATAATACGTTGGTGGACCTAGGCATCAGATTTTGGCCAGACATTCATTGAGAGCTTTCTGCCAATAGGCATATGATCCTCTCAAACTTTTAGTAATAATGAAGATCTTTGACCCTTCCATCTGATCCAACAATCTTTTCCAGGCACACCGGTATATTTGCTTTGACTCTTTTGTATTTGAACATAAATAGTGTTTAAAACAGATAATCGTTATGTTGGAAGTGTGAATCACTGCCCAAAATTCAGTATTGGTAGTAGTCAATGGGAGGGATGTTGTCATCTCAGGGTTTACTTAGTCCATTGATTCCATGGAGAAAGAGAAAATATCATGCAAGCACTTCAGCTCTCAATTTGTATTCAATGTTAAAAATGTTATCCCAAGTTTTTTTTCTGATCTTGTAGACAGTATCAGAAACCTCCAGTACATCCTCAACAACCAGCTGTGCACAGTCAATTAGAGCCATTATTTATGTCTACACCTGAATATCCAGCTTCTGTGAGTGTTGCTCAATATCCATTATGGTGGGCTCTTGGTTAGGTAGTGCTTTAATTATATGTAGATCTTGCATTGGATCATTATTTAGGTGGACATCTATAAAACTTAAAGTATACTGGAAGTTGCGAGATCCTGTGGCACGTTTGCATATGCATGTAAACTCTTGCAACGTATTGCATTCCATGAAAAATTCTTTGCCATTTTGATTACATGCTGGTGCCCCTTTTGGACTAAATTAATGGTAGTCTGCAAAGTAGTATCTCTCTTTGTAATGCATCACTGCATATGACTTTCATGCTGATATCAGGATCCCCACAGCATGACCATCAAAAAGTCTTGTGAGAGCATCGTTCATATTAAGACCAATTCCAGATTTATTTTTATTATCTATTAGGCTTCCAAAAAGACTTGTCTTTATCATATTTGATGTAAAAAGTATTGTTGTATATGGGGAAATGTTGTTTGATGACATCAAAGTTGTGGATCATCAAGTATCCACTTTCTGGTATGGGGTGCACATTCACCTGTACATCAGGAGTAATAATATTCTTGATTACATATCATCACCTGAAAGCAAGTTTCTATTCAATATCATATGATTCCATTGACTTGGTGAGAGTATGGATGCTCTAACTATGTTGGCGAGCGCCATAGCAGAGCATTGTACACCGGCCAGTTGAGATTGGAATATTTCTACAGTTGGTTAAATCCATGACTTTCTAAGGATTCTGGCTGACATTCTGACAGTAACGTACATTCTTGTTGATTGTGGATTACTGTCACAAACATCAGGTGCCTTAGACGGTTGTTGTGTGATGCATACAAATGCTTGCTCATCTAGTTCAACGTTTTAGTAGATAATCACGTCTCAGTAGAGAGGATTATTCACAATCAACCATTGCAGTGCAGCGTAAATGTTGGGGTGAGATAATAAAAAATGTCGAGTGATGTTTAAATTTTCAATGTTCTCTGTTATTACCACTATTCCCGCATATTCTGGTTATCTAGGCAACATTTGAGGTAACTTCTTGATAATTTCAAATAATCCTGATTAACAGTATTGCTTGACTTTTAAAGCCAAAATATCCAAATCTGCCATTAAAGTTGACAATTTTGACGAATGGAATGATGCGCGATAGTAACTTCTTCTCCACTTGCATGAGTATTAAATCTCTTGTGGGATTGGTCTGGGATCAAGCTTGTTCAAATAAGCTTAAGAAGGAGCTGCAGAGTTACTGTTTGACTAATGTCTTGCATGAATGACAAAGCAACAGTTGACTCTTATTCTTCAATTCATCAGGTAAATTAGGACGGTTTTATATTTGGCAAGCGTCAGCGTTGAAACTTGAGTGGGATAGCATTTTTTGTACAGATTTCACAGATTTTGTCACAAAATGTATTGGTCGCCTTTTTTAATGCTACACTAGCATTTTGTTGTTGCCGCTGTTGACGTTTATGTTTTAAGCAAATTTGAAGTTCTGTAAATGTTTCCACAGCATGGCATTTTGATTTGTATTGGCAATCAGACAGTAGATGAGTTTTAAGTTTTTCTTGTCTCTCACTTGTTTGTTGCTGTGAATGTTGCTGGCAATCAGATAGTAAGCGAGCTTTGCGTTCTTCTTGCTCTCACTCGCTCATTGCTGTGAATGTTCTGGCAATCAGACATAAAGCAAGCTTCACGTTTTTCTTGGCTCTAACTTGTTTGTTGCTGTGAATGATGCTGGCAATCAGACAGTAAGCGAGCTTTGCGTTCTTCTTGGCTCTCACTTTCTTGTTGCTGTGAATGTTGCTGGCAATCAGACAGTAAGTGAGCTTCAGTTTCTTTTTGGCTCTCATTCGCTCATTGCCATGAATGTTCTGGCAATCGGACATTAAGCAAGCTTCACGTTTTTCTTGGCTCTCACTTGCTTGTTGCTGTGAATGTTGCTGGCGATCAGGCAGTAAGTGAGCTTCACATTCTTTTTGACTCACATTTGCTCATTGCTGTAAATTTTCTGGCAATCAGACAGTAAGTGAGCTTTTCGTTCTTCTTGGCTCTCACTTGCTTGTTGCTGTAAATGTTGCTGGCAATCAGACAGTAAGTGAGCTTAACGTTTTTCTTGGCTCTCACTTGCTTGTTGCTATAAATGTTGCTGGCAATCAGACATTAAGCGAGCTTTGCGTTTTTCTTGGCTCTCACTAGTTTGTTGCGTTGAATGTTGCTGGCAATCAGAAAGTAAGTGAGCTTCACTTTTTTCTTGGCTCTTGCTTGTTTGTTGCTGTAAATGTTGCTGGAAAACGTACAGTAATGTCATGGTTGAAAAATGACATCATAATTTGGACCAACGTTAAGGACAAAGCGGCATGTCAGGAGGCCAAGAAGGTGAAGTTGGCAGGCCTCTCTGACCTCAAGCATACCATAGATCAATTTTGGTTAAGGCGAAGTATTCCAAGGTTGGTCTTAAGGATTCAAGAGAAGTTCAGCCCTGTATATTAGCAGATGCATTAGAATGAATTGGCTTTTCAATGAATGAAAATGGTTCACTTTAGTTTTTAGGTGAATGGGGTCTTTAATCTCATTCAGTTTTCAAAATTTCCAGCTTGGGTTGGCTGCTCCTACAATCAATTACCCAAGTTCAATCAATTACCAAGTACAGTTTATTGCCTGATGGAAGCATGCACCTGTTGGTGCGCCTCATCTTAGACCTGCTTCCTTAAATTAATTATTTTCCAAAATTTCCTTGAATTCCTCATGTTGAGATCAATCCCTCCTGTTGGTCGACTTCCCAATTAATAAATCCTTCACTAGTACACCGTTTTACTTATGCTATTTTGGTCTATCCTGTGTGTGGTTCTCTTCATGGAGGTATCATGTAATGTTAACCATTTAATTATAAAAACAATAAATCTATCCACCCATGCACTGTTGGGCTGCCCAGGTTTACTCCAACCTGGGACACCTAAACCCTACCTCTCTGAGCACCGCGTGTATACTTTTTGGTTTTTTCTATAATGATAGCCATACTCAACATATGTTATTTTAGCTCAAGCACTCTCTTCTGGGCTCTATTAACTTTAATACTTGTGACTAGTTTCCTGGCTTTGGCTCTGTGCACCATACACTACCACGTTGGAAAAGGAGAGTTATAGACACTCTCCTTACAAGTAAGTGAGCTTTGCATTCTTTTTGGCTCTCACTTGCTCGTTGCTTTAAATGTTGCTAGTAATCAGAAAGTAAGTGAGCTTCACATTCTTCTTGGCTCTCACTCACTTGCTGCTGTGAATGTTGTTAAGATTGGACAGTAAATGAGCTTTGCATTCTTCTTGGGTCTCACTCACTCGTTGCTGTGAATGTTGTTGGCAATTAGACAGTAAGTGGGTGTTGAGTTGTTGACTGGATCTAATTGTCAGATATTCAATAGGGACATAATAATGTTAACATGCTTAATTTATTATGGATCATATTGGATATCAGTGATTATGGATCAAGAATATTCTAAGCTTATGTGAAGATTGAGATCCGTGGCCTAGCAGTTCCACATAATAATATTTGACTATGATGACATGGCCTTGAAGGCTTTGTTGGTTAAGTCAGACTTAAAATAATAGTTGACTTTATTACTCAAGCACATGGGCTTTTTGGTCTATATTGAAATTAGTTTTTAATGTCAATTAAGTTTTCATTCAAATTAATTACTAATTAGTGGCATGAATCGCCTTGGTATGTGCTGCCAATTGCTTGAGAAGAGCATTGGTTCAGCTATGAGCAGACGCATTATAAATTCTGTCTTGAGAATATTTCTGAGTTTGAGACTGACTCTGAGGCGTTTGAGATGTCCTGAGTCAAATGGATTGTAGACCCTCAGAAGAACTTGTTACTTTCTCTGGCCAAGTGCCATTGAAAATGAGGCGTCATGAAAAGATGTGGTAAACATTGAAACATATAAATTATCCCCAAGTTGATACTAATAAATCATCAACTATTACCACAAGTTCATAGTCTAATATATAAGCTAATTTGTTTTAATACTTTACGTTGTATTAAGTCAAGAATTTACTTGGGGTCAGAAGGAACAGGGCATCGTGCCCATATCTAAGTAATGACAGAAGAATACAGTTTCAAGTGTTATTACCAAGGAGTTATATATTAACTATAGTCGCCGTCTGGTCTATTGTCTTTATACAATAGATGTTCAGAACTCCACCTTACTTCAGAAGAAGAACCAGCCATCTGAGTTGAAAATTCAACAAGTGGCGCTCATGGATGGAACAAAGATGGTGACCAAACTGAGTATGGGAGCAAACTCAATAAATTGCTTAGAACTATTACCAGGCCAATGGGAATACTGAAATGACTGTGTCCCAGATTAATTGGAATGATGTACATATTATTACCTACCCCAATGAACCCATTTCACCTGAAGAGCTGGAACATCTTGAACATCAGTTGTTAAGAGGGTATCATATGGGACAAGGGCCTACGGACAGTAGTAATCCTTTACTATCACCAATGACAGCAAGCTGTTTTGTGGATAAGATATATAGCTCATCATCAATTAAGCGTAGCTCAAATCTGAAAAAATTTAATTGGGATAGAGAATATCACCCAATACTTAATGAATTTGTACACCCCACCTCCAGAAATTCTCAGATGACAATTGCCTGCCATCACGTGGCCATTACCAATTTGTTAAACTTCTCACGCAACTCTAGCCAGGCAGCCCAAAAATTTTAAATATGTGATTAGAAGCCAACCTTTCTGAGGTCTGTTCTAGTTTGGAAGTGAACTATAATCTAGCTACTTGGGCTAATGATCAGTTAGCAGAATTAGCACAAGAGCTAAGTGACAAATTGCATCCCATCTTTGACAATTTCTTTGAGGAAAGAGGAATTACCAAAACTTTGGTTAGTGATATCACTCGACTTCCATTAATGTTTTGGAGTTCATAAGGCTTAATTATGAAGCTCAAGAGGCACAACTAAACCATAACAATGAATTTTGTGATCAGCATCGATAACTGTGCACCCAAAATTTTGCAGATGAAGGAATAGTACACCGAAAAAATCAACTACTGGCACACACAATTTGAAGGCCAAAGGACAGAAAATGAAAAGAAATAAGACTCTATTGATCATCTTAATCGACAGATTAATAATCTTAATGAGGATGTTACCAATATTAATGATTCAAACAATATTTTTTGTAGAGAAGTAAACAAGTGCAAGAAACAATTAAGGAAAAGGACCAAGTGATTTCCACCTTGCAACTATAACTATTGGTTTGAATGAGGAAATTGTGAAATTAAAGTTAAAAAATTGAGATTGTGTCAATTGGGAAAATGAAATCAACGATCAAATCTGAGCTTTGGACAATGGGCATTTCCAGTGTGCCTTGAACCATTCAACTGAAAATGCTTCCAGATACTATTGGGATGAAGCTTTGGAAGTAGCTACTGAAATGTACACTGTGCCACTTCAACAAATGCCTAGCAATATGGCTGCTTTGGCCAACCCCAACACCTTAAACCATGTTGCAGTGCCTCAGCGCCTTACACGCCTGGATCAAGCCAACAAAGAAGTAATTGTAATGACCATAGATAGGAAAGCAATAATTACAAACCAGCAAACCTAACTGCTTTTGACAAGAATGGAAGTATAACCACATTTGTCAAACACTTTGAATTGGCCATGTATGGAGCCAGCGACTGTAACAAAGAAGCCACCATGATCAACTGCTTGGATGAGTAGAGCATTGAGTTGATTATGCCCCACATTAATGAAAACCCAACCTGCGTCAAAGTCAAAGAGGCTGTGCTTCATGAATTTGGAGGTCCAGAACAAATGTCAACTAGAAAATCTAAATTTATGAACATTCATTCTAAGAAAGATGTAGCAATTGATGAATTTGTGAATTGATTCTATTGTGAAGTGCAAGTTCTCCTAGGTGCAAAGGCTATGGTCGATTTTGATGCTAAGATTGCACTAGAACATGTGGTGCAACCTTACCAAATTTGTCAAACGTTTTAATGCCTGCTTTTGTGCAAAACCTTTCAACATCTGAATTGGTTGATTATTTGCGCAGATGTTCACAAAATTATGGCCCTCCCAATACTGGGTACAGATCAGGACCTGCTGTCTCTGCTGGAAAACTTTCAAATTAATAAGAATATTGATAGTGATCCACCTGTGAAAACTGAGCAAAACTCAAATACAAAGGCCCCACGCCCAATGAATGAAATTACTTGTAATAACTGCACCTGTAAAGGACACTTTGCTTCCCAATGCCATCAGCATAATGTCAATGTAGTCCTTCCTGAACATGT
Organism: Massospora cicadina; assembly: GCA_022478985.1. Classification (NCBI taxonomy): domain Eukaryota; kingdom Fungi; phylum Entomophthoromycota; class Entomophthoromycetes; order Entomophthorales; family Entomophthoraceae; genus Massospora; species Massospora cicadina. The sequence goes on along the minus strand of JAKSZP010007990.1, from coordinate 21,086 downwards.
GCAGGAGGAGGGAAAGAATAAGCACAATAGATGCAGGATGCTCTATTGTGCCAGAAAAACTACTATCACCTGATTGACAAGAATACACAGGCCATGGGGCCTCATTTAACTATAAAACGAATTCTATTTTAGTATTTAATGAAGATTCTACAAACGTACATGCGGTAACTCGCTCTAAGAGTAAGGTTGTCATACCTGAAGCCTCTGAAGTAGTTGCTAAACCGTATGTGCAACAGATACTTGAAAATATTTCAGCCAAAGGGCCAAGCAGTGAAGCAGATACCCCAAGCTTAAAAGGGGTTAATATAGCAATGCTAATAGACACATTCATCAAGGGGTGTCCTAGTATTGGAAATACTCTGAAGCACACTCTTAACTCTCTGGATTCTTCATATATTCACTTAATAGACTCTACTAATTCCTATTACTCTGAGTGCACTTACATGGACTTTCTGATCAACATGATCAAAGTTATAGCTATTGTTGATAGCGGAGCACCTGTAAACTTTGTTTCCATGAAGTTGGTAAAGAAATTGAAAATTGTTCTGGACATTGACCACCATTGGGAATATGGGACTGCGGGTCTCAACAGCACTAAGAGTGAAGGAGCTTACAGTTCCTTGCCACTGCAATTTGGAGCTTTGGTAGTAGCTGCACCCACAATAGTGCTTCCAAACGCCAATTACAACATATTACTTGAAACTAGTTTTTAAGGACATATGGGTTTTCATGCATTTTTAAAGAAAACATCTTAATGATATTGGGCCAATCACTTTCAATTCTTTTTCTCACAACAATACAAAGCCCACGAGCCATCTCAGAAACTTTATCAAATATCTTATGCTGATGGAATAATACCAGTAGGATATATTCAGCGGGGAAACTGAAGTCACCCCATGCCAACTGCCATAAATGAAAATTGAGGAATACCTCTATGTATGAATAAGGATGCAACAATAGCTCCAGGCCATCAACTGTTTATGAGGACTGGGACCACGCTGGATTTTCCAGAAGGACTATATGGGGAGGGTGTTCCCATGGCATTGTTCTTGAATGGAACCTAGTGTGGCGCCTGGAATACTTGTATCAGAGCATGGGGAAATTAATGTTCTATTAGAAAATTTGACCAGCTGAAGTATTAAGGTCAATTAATATCGAGTAGTTGCTTTTGTGCATCTATTTCTGAGGGAAAAATTAAAAACAGCTGTCTAATTTGGCAATTTATCTGAGCTTGGTTTACCAACTAAAACCCTTGGGGCACATACTGTAATTCCTCGAGAATCGTTTTCCAGATTATCAGAACAACAGAAGGATGAAGCACTGGAGTTGTTTAATCAATACTCTAAAATTTTCGCTAAAGGTGACCAAGATTTAGGTTGTGAAAAATGAGTACAGCATTTTGTTGACGCCGGGTACCATGTGCCTATTAGAATGGGGCCAATCCTGCACCCCCAGGGCTAGTGACAAAATAGTTGGAGAAGAGCTAGACAGATTGCTGAAAAGTGGAATGATTGTGCCCTCTAAAAGCCCATGTGCCAATCCAGTTTCAATAGTAAATAAAAAGGATGGCAGCAATCAAGTTGTGATTAATTATCAACGCCTTAATGCCATTACAAAAAAAACGAAAATCCGTTAGCCAGAATTGATGATGTTTTGGACCGTCTGGGAGGGATGAAGTATTTTACCACAATAGACCTTATCTCAGGATATTGGCAAATTGAACTGCTTCAAGAGGAGCAGGAGAAGTGTGCAATGATTGCTACTCAAGGGCTGTTTCAACTGACGTGAATGCCACAGGGGCTGTGCAATGCGCCAGCAACCTTTCAGCATGAGATGGACACAATTTTAGGGGACTTTAAATTATCCTGCATACTGGTTTACCTGGATGATATCGTTGTCTTTTTGCAAACGTTTTCCAAACGTCTGGAGCACCTTGAATAAGTGTTTGAATGGCATTTGAAGGCTAATCTGAAGATAGAACCTATAAAATTTCAATTCTTTAACAAACAATTGGAATACTTCAGGTTCATCATCGATTCCAAGGGCTTGTGGCCTCAACCTCAAAAGGTGGAGGTAATTAACAAATTTTAATCTCTGACAAGTATGAGGGATGTTCAAGTATTCTTATGCATGGTAGGATACTATCAAAGATTTGTAGAAGGGCTCACGAGGATTTCTGAGCCCCTATTCCATTTACCACAAGGAGGAGTTTGTTTTTTCCAGACAAATGAGTGCCAACGGGCCTTTAGGGGCTTTGAAAACAAAATGAGCATGGCACCTATCCTCCAATATACAGATTTCAGCAGGCCTTTTATAATACAAACTGATGCCTCATTGACTGCAATTGGGGGTGTGTTATCTCAAATTGGGGATGGTGATGAGGAACATCCAGTCGTTTATAGCAGCAGGATGCTGAATAAGCATGAGCGTAATTTTACAGTGACTGAATGTGAATGTTTGTCTGTCATCTACGCATGTAAACAATTTAGGCTTACATTCATGGCACCAAGTTTCAAGTAGTGACGGATCACAACTCATTAAGATGGCTCCACAACATCAAGGAACCTGAGGGATGATTAGCCCACTGGGCTCTAAAATTACAGGAATACAATTGAAATTATTCATTGAGCTGGAGCAGCCCATCAAAATGCATATGGACTATCATGACTTCTTATTGTATCTGTACTGAGCAGTTTGGCCAATGAGCTTTATGAAAAAACGGTTACTTTAAAGTATGGGGATAAGCCACCTGAAGTACAAAAGGCGATTAAAAAGCATTAACCAACACTGAATATCAGAATGGAGTTTTATACAAGCTCAAGCCTAAGGGGAAGGGTTGAATTTTCCCAAAACCTTCAGACCAGAATGGAAATTACTACACAAGCCCACAAGGTCATCAGGCACGGAGGATGAAAAATGCTAGAATTAATTCAATCCAGTTACTATTGGATTTCATGCAATCTGATATCCAAGATGTACTCATTAATGTCATTCATGCCAAATTGCAAAGCCTATGAAGTCAAATGTGAAATATCATTTGATCAAACCCAACTAGGCCTGTCATAACATGTCAATTGATGTAGTTGGCCCTTTGCCTGTGAGTAGCTTAGGCAACAAATACATAATTGTTGCTATCAACCATCTAATGAAATGGGTGGAAGTAAAAAAAATTTGAGACGTTGGGCTCTAACTACTGCCAAATTCATTATGGATAATATAATTTATAAGCACAGATGCCCAGAAGACTTTGATGGATAATGGCACAAGTTTTACTGCCCAGATGGTATAAAGATTAAATGAGTTGATGTCTATTAAAGGAGTGTTGTCAACACCATACCATCCTGAGATTAATGGTATGCTAGAGCGAGTAAATGGCACTCTAATCAGCAAATTACGCAAAAACACAGCCTTGGCACCATTGCAATGGGCTACTTCCATTAGTGCTACTGTGTTTGCATACAATATCAGAAACCACAGCAGCACAGGCCACGTTCCGTTTTGACTTCTGTATGGTAGATAGCCCACTCTGCCGCTACTATTATATTCAGTACTCAGTTCAACTGAAGCAATTAGCCCAAATAACTATGTTGAGCAGATAGTGAAGACCCTAATCAAGTTGCAATCTGAAGCCTATCAAAACGTGATTGGTCAAAAAACTAGTCAAAAGAGCTATGCTGACACTAAATGAGCTACGGTGACTAAATTCAAAGAAGGATACTTAGTAGTATATTGTGGCACTCATAGCGCAGGCTGCGCGCACAAGCTGGCTTCAATTTGGAAAAGACCATTTATTGTATCAGAAAAATCATTTTAAGATGTATATACCATTAGAGATTAAGGCAGCTGGGTTGTAAATCGAGTATAGGCTAAGTTCCTTCATCCATATCATAAAGAATGATAATAATACAAAAAAAGAAAAAGAGAGAGAGAAAAGTAAAAAGAAAATATATATAATAATAAATATAATGGTAATAAAATAATAAAAGATAAAAAACAAAAAATAACTAAAAACATAAAATTGTATTCAGAGATGTGTGCCTCATCATCACTGAAACTAGGTAACCCTTCTTCAGGAGGGGGAGATGAGTTATATTGAACTGGGGAAGCCTGTAGCAGAATCAGAGAAATATGAATCTCATACAAGTATCAACTATCTAGACCCTGTCAGAGATGCTCTAAACCCAAAAAGGCTCAGCACCAGGCATGCTGGCCTTGTTGGCTTAAGAAAGGCCATCAAACCAAAGGTAAAGACCATTGGAAGGGACTTTGGAACAGGCAAGAAAGGTTTGATTTGGGAATAAATGCTTCAGAAAGGAAGATACAGTCGGCAAGAAGACTTTCAAGGCAGTGGTAAACTGGGGGGAGGAACACTTTCACATGAAACATCTGCAAATGGGCCTTATCTAAAACTCTGCGCATGTCAGGCATGGTATCAGTGGAGTGCAAGAAAAAAAGGGAAGAAAATGCACGCGCCCAGAAGAGCCATCTATGGGACATGCTTTTCAGGAGGCTCTTTAACCAGGCTTTTGCAAAGGGTTGGTATAACACCAGGATGCACTGATCATTGGAAACATGAGTCTTAAGGTCCAATGGGACATGTTAATCTATATGCACCAAAGCGGGTTTGCACCAAAGCCTAGAAACTGATTCAGAAAAAACAATGGCCTGATTGGCCTCAAAAATATCATATGCAGCAACCTAAGGGCCATTAGCAAGTGCAGACAACAAGTAGGCATTTACAAGCTCTAACATCAAATTGAGCTCAAAACCCAATGAAACCACACTGCCCGCATGTAAGGAGGAAACAAGATTGTTGGAAGGGAAGATGGAAAAGGGGAAAACAAGAAGTCAGGAAGGAGATCCCCATCCAAAGCAAATTGATGCCAGATAAGGGTTTCTTGGGGTTGAATAGCTTCAAAAGCCTGAAGAGTTAAAGAGAGAGTCAAGGGATTCCACTTGACCCATTGGGTTGTTTGATAGACAGTACTCAAAGCCAAGGGACCTGCTCAGGTTCATCAATGATTGGTGAAGTCACAACAGGATGCAAAGCTGGACTCTTAGGTACCGTGGAAGTGTAGCTAGTTGATCCATCTTGAGAAATTGTGGGCATCACTCCTAAGTTGACCATAGCATGCCGCATGGTCTTGCTTAGTCTTAAGAAGACTCGTCTGTCTTTGACAGAAAGACTATTGATATATCATTTGTATTTTTATGAGTGCAAAAAGTTAGACATTGTGAACCAGAAAAAGGGTAACCACCACTTATATCCAGTCAAGGTGAGGGAAGTGTTGAGTTGTTGACTGGATCTAATTGTCAGATATTCAATAGGGACATAATAATGTTAACATGCTTAATTTATTATGGATCATATTGGATATCAGTGATTATGGATCAAGAATATTCTAAGCTTATGTGAAGATTGAGATCCGTGGCCTAGCAGTTCCACATAATAATATTTGACTATGATGACATGGCCTTGAAGGCTTTGTTGGTTAAGTCAGACTTAAAATAATAGTTGACTTTATTACTCAAGCACATGGGCTTTTTGGTCTATATTGAAATTAGTTTTTAATGTCAATTAAGTTTTCATTCAAATTAATTACTAATTAGTGGCATGAATCGCCTTGGTATGTGCTGCCAATTGCTTGAGAAGAGCATTGGTTCAGCTATGAGCAGACGCATTATAAATTCTGTCTTGAGAATATTTCTGAGTTTGAGACTGACTCTGAGGCGTTTGAGATGTCCTGAGTCAAATGGATTGTAGACCCTCAGAAGAACTTGTTACTTTCTCTGGCCAAGTGCCATTGAAAATGAGGCGTCATGGGTAAGATGTGGCAAACATTGAAACATATAAATTATCCCCAAGTTGATACTAATAAATCATCAACTATTACCACAAGTTCATAGTCTAATATATAAGCTATTTTGTTTTAATACTTTACGTTGTATTAAGTCAAGAATTTACTTGGGATCAGAAGGAACAGGGCATCATGCCCATATCTAAGTAATGACAGAAGAGTACAGTTTCAAGTGTTATTGCCAAGGAGCTATATATTAACTATAGTCGCCGTCTGGTCTATTGTCTCCATACAATAGACATTCAAAACTCCACCTTACTTCAGAAGAAGAACCAGCCATCAAAAGTAGGCTCAAAATTCAACAGTGAGCTTCAAGATATTCTTGTCTCTAACTCACTTGTTGCTAAAAATGTCACTGGCAATCTGACTGCAAATGAGCTTCATGTTACTCTGGCTTTCAGATGCACAATGTTGTTAATATTGCTGATAATCAAATTCTAATCAACTTTCTCACTGCTCTGTCATTTCAGCACTTCTCCATTTCCTCATATGTTCACTTTGAGATTCTAGTCTTTCCTTTTTGGCATATTCATATTCACTATTCTTCTTTTCATGATATTTTTATGAGCTTTCTCCAAGCATCATTTACATTAAATAAGTCTCTTTCATTACTGTTTTCTAAAGATTCTTCAATGTAGTAGCTTATATACCTATAAAGTTTAAATGATTACACACTTTATATTTACATGTTAAAATATAATATGATCATTGTTAAAGGATAACTTTGTTTTATATATATTTAAGGTATTAGTTAATTTTTTATTTATTTTAGTGGTTTCACTCACTATACAATTGTATCTCTGTAAAATAACTTTGACTTTTGAGGAAAATTAAAATTCTCTCATTTTCTTAAAACTAAAACTCAGCAAACTTAAACATTAACACAGTGCAGATAATGATATGTAAAACTTTTTTATTTTGCAACAGTCGCACTTTATATAAGCTTTTCTAATAGCTTATTGTATTGTCATGGGAGATAAATAGGCGTGTCAAAATTCAAAGCTTTAGCTATTCTTGAAAGTAGTTATTTTTACTTTCAAATCAACCAATCACCAACTGCTTAGAAAACCAAACTAAACTTATCAAATAATCAAAACCCACCATCAACTTACCAAACCCAATTAGCATATCAAATCAACCAATCACTAAACAATTACTAAAACTATCAAGCTTATTAATCACCCTAAAATCTTTAACCGCTTGGCAAAACCATTGAAGCTATTGAATCAACCAAATATCAAACTGCTCACCTGTAATGATATACCAACTACCATCAAAAATATATAGGGATTTCTTTTAATACATATAAAACTTTTTATTTTTAAATAAGAAAATTGAATTTTTTGATGAATTATCGTACTGTCATCCAAGACCAACATCTGTGCAAAGTTTCAAAATTTTTTATTGACAATAAGCATCTGAAATAGAGCTTGTAAGATCTGATTACAGACAGATAGAGACAGATATACATGACAGTGAGTTAAAGAAAAGTGTATAATAAATTTTTAATATATTTGTTTATAAGGTATAATATTTAATATACACAATGATTTTTATATAGAAATAGTGAAGATTCAATAATGATATATAGAGATAGTGATTTTTGAAATAAAATTGGAAAAAACTGCTTTAAAAATGCACTAGTATTTTTTGGAAAAAAATGGCCTAAAAAATTGGGAAAAAGACCCTCCTTCAAAAAATGGGGAAAAAGAAAATCCTTTAAAAAAAGACTCTAAAAAGTATGAAAAAATTGAGAAATTATGAATACTCAATAAACCTTTTTGAGGTCAGCGCCATCTTCCAACATGAAATATTTTGCTACAAATACAAAGTAAAGCTTATATTGGAATAGGTCCAAGTGTAAACTATAAGCAATTTAGAATATATAGTGGTGAGTATATATATTGTTGAGATTTTAATATGACTGGATGATAAGCTAGTGTTCTGGTGGATCATAATTTAGATGTGAAGCGAGCTTTGAGGGCAAGTAATAGGTTAGAGCAATGTGAGGTAAAGATTGAATCAACTAGGGTTCAGTAATTGAGTAAATTCCGTTGAAGCCTTGATTATCAATTGAACTCTACATTGATAGCAAATAGAGATTGACTAAGCAGAATGTGTTGAATCTGTTAAAAAATACCAAGGGTTAAAGGTTGAGTGGGAGAGAGAAGTTGGGGAGGTTTTTGGAAGAATAAAAGAGAGGAAGAAAGAAGAAAGGAGTAGGAGTAAGTAGAGAGTGAAAGCAGAGAGGGTCTGCTGGTTATATCATATTAAATAAATTAGCGTAGCTGGGGCAATTGCCTCATATTTTATATTAGTTTAATACTTTTATTGGGGGCCAACAATCTCCATATTGTTTTGCCATTGCTCAGTGGGCTAAACCCGGTGCAACTCATTCAGTGGAAACAAGTCATATCCACCAAAAGTTAACAGTGGTGCTCACTACAGGGGGCCCATTGATCAACTATTAACACCTTCATCATTGCACCTATGACGCAACCAGCTCACTTTGATGGGGTACTACCTCGGTTATCAAATTGTCTCAATATGGGGAGCTGAAGTTTGCTTTGGATACCTTACTCCAGGCGCAAAAAGTGCTTTTCAGGAGAATAAACATATTACTGAGCAGCTTAACCATGCCTTCCGCCAACTGCACTTGGTAGGTGACCACACCGACCAACTTGCCAACCTCTTGAGCAGCACAATGGAGCAGCTAAACTGTGCAGAGTATAATTTAAATAAGGTTGTTAAGGAGAAGGAAATCTGCAGTGACAGGCTGCCTCCATTTGAACATGATGGTAACATACATGGGTTTTTCAAGCAGTTTGAGCTTGCCATAGAGGGGCTTCTGATTAACGAAAAATTAAACTGTTGTTATCCGCGTTGGATGTTTCAAGCGCAGATCAAGTTACATGTTATTTTAAAAATAGTACTGTAGCTTACCAAGAGGTGAAGGAGACTGTAATCTGCCTGTTTGGGGGCAAAGCGAAAATGGCTCAGCGCAAGGCAGATTTTTTAACAATATCTTTTCAAAAAGATGAGTCCTTAATACAGTTTGTAAAGCAGTTCACTAATGAGGCTCATGTGTTGATGGGTGCAAATGTCTTATCTATTGAGGTGGGCATAGCAATGATGGCGGTTATCTAGCCCTATCACAAATTACATAATGCTATGGCATACACTCTTCAGGAGGATGCGGAGTTACTCAAAATCATCCATCATTTATGCCATCTATCTGTCACCTTTAGTGCTCCCAACATGGAGCAGAAAGATCCTGCATCTGAAACTAAAATTCAGCTATATGAAGGATCCCAACAATATGAGGGCAATCCATGGGTTACTTCTCAGTCACTTAACTCATGGGCGGGTCCTTTCTGTCCCTGTTATTATCAATCCGCTTATCCTCAGGCCCATAATAACCTGTGGTTTAATAGTAGATCTAGACCTTCTGGGGTGATTCAGAGATGAGTGTCAGTCCCAAATGCTTGTTTCTCGTGTGGCCAAATAGGCCATTATGCAGTTAGTTGTCAGGCCAACTCAAATGTCCATGCAGTATCCATTGTCCCAAATGAACAGGGAAAAGGGCGAGCGGAGTAGAGATGGTACGCTCTGCTTCTGCTGATTAAAATTTAATTGTCCCTGATTCTTTCCATTAGTCACTTTGTGTCAGCCCTGGGGCACACTCTGAGGACTACTATATCAAAAGATCCCTTACCACCTTTTGGCCTCAAGCTGAGGTAGAGACCCCAATAATGCAGATATGGGGTTCCGCCAAGATGTGCATAAGCTGTACACCTAGCAAATCCTTGAGCGGAATGGTACAGTTGATGGTGAACCCTCCACATATGTTGCAGCTCTGGAGGGGGTGGAGGTGACGATTCCTGTAGAAAAGATTGCCCAGGAGTATCCTCATGTCAGGGCTGGTATGCTCACTTTTCTGGATAATCAATCACCCTTAGATGCCTATGTAACAAACACCAAGGGTTCTTCTTATTTGGAATATACATATTGTGACATATTCATACAGAATACCAAAAATTGGTTGATCATTGATACAGGTGCTCCTGTCAATATAATATCCACCAAGCTTGTGGCTAAGCTTCCGCTGAAGCCAGATGTGGACCACTGAGTAGTGTATGGGACTGCGGGAGCATAGAGTACTGTCTCAGAAGGCGCATATAGCTCATTGCCTTTGAGGTTTGGGTCAGCTGGCGCATCCGCTCCAGCTGTGGTGTTGCCTAATGACCACTATAACATGTTGATAGGCGCCACATTTATGCGTCACTTTGAGGCTGTGGTTAATATGGCGTATGAACCCATCAGTATCCTGAGACAACGGATCTCCATCTATTTTACTTTCAACGGAGTCCCAGATGACCCAATCCTCTCTGGTCAAATTAATCTCACCTATAGTGACAGTGTGATTTCTGTAAGATATTGGAAGATGAAGCGGAGGAACCAAACGCTTTATAAACCAGAATTACAAGTACAAAGGGATTCCACTACGAGTTGTGAATGCTTTGACTATCCCTTCTGGACATCAGTTCATAATTGGGACAGAGCTTGAAATTAATATACCAGGAGGTCTGTATGGAGAGGTTGTGGAGCCCTATCAACAATCGTGGCTCAGACCTCATGTGGCTCCTAGGCTATTGTTACCAGGGCAGGGGTAAGTGAAGGTGTTGGTAGCGAATCTGCAGAAGAAGGTGATGAAGGTTCAGTGGCACCAAGTGGTGGCTTACCTGCACCTGATCCCTCTTGATGAGGTCCATCAGATACATGACTTTGGTTCTTGGGAAGATCTTGGCTTACCTTTAAAAACCACCTTCAGCGTAATGACTGTGATTCTGTGGGAGGCGCTAACTGGCCTAATAGAGATCATAAGGACAGGGTGATGTATCTGTTTGAAAAGTATCACAGCATTTTTGCAGTTGATGATCATGACTTGGGTTGTGCTCGCGGGGTTGTGCATTGGGTGGAAACAGGAGACCACCCCCTATCAGGTCATGACCTATCCATTGCTCAAAGGCAGCGGAAGAAGTTGCATCTGCAGAATAGATACATTGGTGGAACATGGAATGTTGGAGCCATCAAAGAGTCCCTAGCCATCCCCGGTGCTAATTATCAAAAGAAAGATGGCTCCAATTAAGTAGTAATTGATTACTGGAAGCTTAACCACATTATAAAAAAAGATTCATACCCGCTTCTGCAAATCAATGACACTTTAGATTGGTTAGGCGGGGCCAAGTATTTCTCTGCTATGGACTTGATATTGAAGTACTGGCATATTGAGTTTCCAGCAGCAGAACAAGAAAAGTGCACTATAGCCACCTCAAAAGGATTGTTCCAGCCTACATGTATGACACAGGTTTTGTGCAATGCCCTCGCTACGTTCCAGAGGGCTATGGACACTATTTTGGGTGACCTAAAGCTGTCTTGCGTTCTTGTCTACCTTGATGATATCAACATGTTCTTGTGAACATTCACGGAGCATCTTGGACACTTGGAGCAAGTGTTCCGCCGCCTTGCTGATGCTAATATCAAGATTAATCCCTGAAAGTGCCACTTTTTCAAGGAACAGTTGTAATACCTCAGCTTTGTGGTAGACTCCAAAGGGTTTAGTCCTTAGTCAGCCAAGGTGGAAGCCATCCACAAGATGACTTGGTCAAGCAATAAGTGGGATATCCAGGTGTTCTTGGGGATGGTCAGTTACTACTGGCGGTTCATTCCCAACTTTAGCTGTATTAGGGCTCTACTCTTTGAGCTACTTAAGAAAAACGCTGCCTTCAACTGGATGGATCGATTTCAAACTGCTTTTGATGTATTACAAACTGCTTTGGCTAGCGCGCCTGTTTTGCAATACCCCAATTTCAAAAAAGAGTTTATTATGCAAATGGACACTTTGCTTTCCACTGTAGGGGCTGTGGTATCCCAAAAAGATAATGATGGTGTGGAGCACCCCATTGCATATTGTAGCCACAGTTTAACTGGCCCTGAACGGAATTACACTGTGACTGAGCGGGAATGTTTAGCAGTAATTTATGTGTATAAACAATTCTGGGTCTACCTCCATGGGGTGAAATTTAAAGTGGTAATGGATCATGCCTCCATGCGCTGGCTACAAATCTGCGGGAACCTTAAGGGCGGCTCATGCAATGGGTTTTGAAGCTCCAAGCATATGATTTTGAGATCATGCATTGGCCAGAGGCAAAGAATCAGAATGCAGACTGTCTTTCCCAATTACCCATGGTCGCCATTACAGCAGATGTGGCAGACTTAATGTACAAAAAGATGATTGTGGGCAAATATCATGATGAGCTGCTGCCTGTGATCAAAGTGTTAGATGGTCTTAGGAAGGATACCTTCTTGCGCAACGGAGAATTATATAAGTGGATTGGGGAATCTACGCTGAGTTTCCCAAAACCCTCAGCCAGGCCTGCGATGATTATGGATGCTCATAGAGCGGTAGGTCACGGAGGATTGTGGAAAACACTGGAGATGTTGCAACCACAATACTACTGGAAGAGCATGCATTATGACATATTAAAAACAGTTAGTTGTTGTCATCAGTGTCAAGTGGAAAAACCATTCCACAAGAAAACCACATACCAGCTGGTTAAGCCCTGTTTCTCATAGCATACTGTTTCATTAGATGTGGTGGTCCCTCTGCCAACTGGCACAAACTGCTCCAAATATATAATAGTAGCCATCAACCATTTGACAAAATGGGTGAAAGCAAGGGCTATCAAGGGTTTGGGGGCTGTCACTACTACCAAGTTCATCCTGGAGTGTGTCATACAGCGCCATGGTTGACTGCAATTTATTCTAATAGACAATGGGACCAATTTCACATCACATATATTGGCCAAGTTGAATGAGCTCATGGCAATCCATAGGGTCTTAACTACCCCCTACCACCCTGAATCTAACGGTATGGTGGAATGGGTCAATGGAACCTTTGTAAATATCCTATGCAAGCTTGTAAATGAGCAGCCGTCAGACCGGAGCACCCTTTTATCCACTGCTGTCTTCACATACAATATCAGCTATCACTCAGCAACTGGTAAGAGTCCATTTCAACTTCTCTATGGATGACATCCAGCGCTGCCTGCATTGCTTTACTCCTGTGTGGAGGATACTGGCAGAGTTGAGCCCCACCACTATTTGTCTACCTTAACAGACATGCTGATTAAACTCCAAACTGAGGCATATTCCACTAGTCTTGCCAAGAAGGTTTGAGATCATGCAGCTAACCAAGGTAGATGCAGCAGTCTTCCACAATTCAGGGTAGAGGAATTGGTCCTGTTTCACAACCAACATGGGTTTGGAAGAAGGAACAAGCTCACCAGTATATGGAGTGGTCCATTTGAGATCATTGAGAAGACTGGGGCTGATGCTTACACCATTAAGGAACCCGCAGGTGGTTGGATAATCAACCAAGTACATGCAAAGTTCCTTCAGCTTTTAAAGCAATAGGCGCTTATTGTCCAGTCAAGGGGGTAATGGCAAGATTTCAATATGACTTGACAATAAGCCAGTGTTCCGGTGGATCATAATTTAGATGTGAAGTGAGCTTCAAGGGCAAGTAATAGTTTAGAGCAATGTGAGGTGAATTGACTGAATCAACTAGAGTTTGGTAATTAAGGAATTTCCATTGAAGCCTTGATGATTGAACAAACTCTAAATTGATAGCAAATAGAGATTGAATAAGCAAAATGTGTCAAATCTGTTGAAGAATATGGAGGGTTAAAGGTTGAGTGGGAGAGAGAAGTTGGGGAGGTTTTTGGAAGAATAAAAGATAGGAAGAAAGAAGAAAGGAGTAGGAGTAAGTAGAGAGTGAAAGCAGAGAGGGTCTGCTGGTTATATCATATTAAATAAATTAGCGTAGCTGGGGCAATTGCCTCATATTTTATATAAGTTTATTGCATTTATTTGGGGGGACCAACAATCTCCATATCGTTTGGCTGTTGCTCAGTGGGCTAAACCCAGTGCACCTCATTCAACAGAAACAAGTCATATCTGTCAAAAGTTAACATATATTATAAATAACTATTATAAGGCAATTTAAAATATGGTGCTGACTTCAAAAAGGGTTTTATTGAGTATTTATAATTTCTAAATTATTTCATACTTTTTAGAGCCTTTTTTTAAAGGAGGCTCATTTTTTCCAAATTTTTTTGAAGGAGGGTCCTTTTCTCCAAAAAAAATTTTATCAATTATTTCACACTTTTTAGCTCATTTTTTTCAAAGTTGTTTCTTTTTCCTCTTTTTTATTCCTTTTTATGTCAGTTCTTTGACATGGAGTGTCAAACAGTTTTGCAATTTAACAACATCTGGCAAATATTCAATCTAATATTTGAGAAATATTCATTTTTATCCTGAGTTATAACGTTGATCCTAGAATATTCTAGGCTCAGAAAACCATTTAGAAATGGGTATAAAACCCCCTGTTAGTTTTCCAATAAAGTGACTGTTTTGAAGTTCAAATATATTTTATGGTTTATCTTATCCAAAATAATAGAAATCCTTTTCCGGGCTTTTTATAATATAATCAAGAAATTATGCCTTCTCAATAAAACCATTTTATAGTCGATCTTTCAACCTGACTTATAGAATTTTGCTCACAAATAAAATTTATATATTACTAGCCGATTTACCCGTGCCTCGCTACGGTGTCTAAAATTTCAGATTTTCAATTTATTAATTTAGATTTTATATTATAGATAAACAAAACCACTCAGCCAAATCTAATTGCTCAATCGAATCAACCAAAAACCACTCAGGTAAACTTAACTGAACTTATCAAACAACCAATACTAATCACCCCTCAAACCTAAACTGTGTCCTATCTATTCGAACAAAAGCCATCAACCACTCGGCCAAACAAAAAAATGGAAGTACCGTTTACCAAATGGTAAAAGCTTAAGAGCATGATATCTTTCAGCTGCCAGCTAAATGCAACATTATTATGGTTACTGACTTACTGATTGTTTTGCGCAAATATTATCATGTTTTCTATATAACTAATATTTACTATATAACAAATATATTTATTATATAACAAATGTTATCATGTTAAACCGGAAGTTTCAAACGATATCCAGCTAAAAGACATTATCATATCAAAAAAATGGAGTACCGTTTACCAAATGGTAAAAGCTTAAGAGCATGATAATGTCTTTCAGCCGCCAGCTAAACGCAACATTATGGTTACTGACTTACTGATTGTTTTGTGCAAATATTATCATGTTATATATATAACTAATATTTAATATATAACTAATTATTATCATGTTAATATATTTACTATATAACAAATATTATCATGTTAAAAAAATCATAAATTTTTTTATAAAAGTCATATATAATTATGAAAAAAAGTATAAGATTCTATTGGCAATCGCTTATAATTTTGGATGAGAGATTTGGTTTTATTCATTTAATTCGATAGCTTTATAGGTTTTAATAAGCGGTTTGTAGTTTTTGGTTAATTTAAGTCCAATAGTGATGATGACATCAAGCATCACGCGTTACCCGAAAGTTTCAAACGATATCCAGCTAAAAGACATTACATGTCAACAATCCCAATGATGTTATGTAATGATGACGTCACTCGTGGTGATGTCACATAATGATGATGTAATAGCGTGATGATGACGTAATAGTGTAATGGTAACAGAAAGTGTGGAATAATATCCAGCTAAAAGACATTATCATGTTAAAAAACCTATCGAATCAATCAAATAGCAACAAACTGCTACTCGAAAATCTCTTTATATTTAAAATCATTGTGTATGTGATATATCTTCCAAACTACTAAATCAACTTCTACTTAACTTGCCAAAAGTATTTTATTAATTAAGTGAACCAAATTAGGCAGATTTTTAAAATTTATAAACCCAACATCCAGATACCCGTGCTTCGCTACGGTATTTAATTTATCAAATGATAAGCTCACATTGTAGCCTATAGGCTGTGCCAGCACTACTCTCAAGCCACTCGGACTAACAGCTTCGCTGTTGCCCTCGTGGATGGTGAGCTGATTATCCTAACTACTTAATCTACTTAACCTCTAATACTAATCGGTGCGGTATCGTCCCCAGGTCGGCCCATCTCGAATAAAATAAATAAATAAAATACTTAAACTCTAATACTGATTTTTGTTGAGTTTCAGGTGAGTAATTAGGTGAATTATTAGATAATATTCGCCAATTCTCACCCACTCACCCAAACAGATTGAACCCATCAGGCTCGATAATTTCAAATTCGATCTTATTTGCCAATTCTCACCCACTCACCCAAATAGATTAAGCTTATCAGACTTGATTAGCTTCAGGTGAGTAATTTGGTGAATTATTAGATAATATTCGCCAATTCTCACCAACTCACTTAAATAGATTGAACCCATCATACTTGATAGTTTCAGATTCGATCTTGTTCGCCAATTTTCACCCACTCACCCAAATAGATTAAACTTATCTGACTCGATTAGCTTCAGGTGAGCAATTTGGCAAATTATTCCATGATATTTGTCAATCTTCACCCACTCGCCCAAATAGATTGAACCCATCAGGCTCGATAATTTCAGATTCGGTAAGATTCGCCAATTCTCACCTACTCACCCAAATAGATTGAACCTATCAGATTCAAAAGTTTCAGATGTCAGTTAGTCAGTCAATAAGTCAGTCAGTATGTCAGTGAAATTTTTTTATTAAGTAGATGTCTGGATTGAGTCCAAATGTAAACTATAAGCAACTTAGAATATACAGTGCTGAGTGTATATATTATAAATACCTATTATAAGTCAATTAAAATATGGAGCTGACTTCAAAAAGGGTTTTATTGAGAAGGCATAATTTCTCAATTATTTCATACTTTTTAAAGCTTTTTAAAGGAGGTTCTTTTTTTCTCAAAATTTTTTTTGAGAAGGTTTTTTTTCCCAAAAAACCTTTACCCCCAGTTCTTTTCCCCCAAAAAATTGGTGTATTTTTAAAAGTATCTTTTTTTCCTACTTTTATTAAATATTACTATCTCTATATATCCTTTTTGACCCCTTACTATTTCTCTATAAAATCAAAACTCGTTGTATATATATATTACATATAGTATCTTATAAACAAATATACTAACAATTCACTTCATTAAATTTAGTTGTTTTTATTGGTGAATTTATATTAAATTTACTGATCACCATCTACAATACTTCATTTTATTAAATTTAGATGATTTTATTGGGCAACGTATGCTGAATTTACTGATCGCCATTTACAGTAATTCATTTTATTAGATTTGGTTGCTTTTTTTAGTCAATCTATGGTAAATTTATTGATCACTATTTAAAATAATTCATTTTATCAAATTTAGATGAGTTTATTGGTCAAATTATGCAAAAACGATAACCATCTATAATGATTTAAGCTCGCCCCGCCATGATCTCATACTGCTTGAATTTTGAACATACCCTCCAGCCATATGACATATCATAAGTGATTGCGCTAGGATTCGAACAACCGACAACTTAAAATTTAAATTAGAGCCAAAAGCTGAGCCGATTATGCTAGAGGTGGTGTTTGTAAAAAGT
The DNA here is from genome assembly GCA_022478985.1 of Massospora cicadina. Lineage (NCBI taxonomy): Eukaryota > Fungi > Entomophthoromycota > Entomophthoromycetes > Entomophthorales > Entomophthoraceae > Massospora > Massospora cicadina. The sequence goes on along the minus strand of JAKSZP010007990.1, from coordinate 3,647 downwards.
GCTTCGAAGCTATCGCTTCACCGATGCCGGAATTAAGTTTCTCCGGAGTTGTATTAGTCCCACAAGTATCCATCGCTTCCGAGCCCATTTTGATATACCTACTAATTAATGGTCAGATACTTGACCAATACTTACAAAAGTAAAATGGGACCTAAGTTGGAGCATCCTCGATTTTTGAAGATGATCATCCAAATTGGTGCAGTATTTTCAGAGCTATGCGCGAACAAACAGAAAAAAAGAAAAAAAACATGCATACATACAGGTCGAATTGATAACCTCCTTTTTCAAAGTCGGTTAAAAATATCCAAGGTTGCAGATGACAACCGCCGGACTGATGAACCGGAAAACAGGATAATTCCATCACCACGCCGACAATCCATTTCAGAATACAGCGGAATTTGCTACCTCTGCGACAGCATCCCTGCTCCGAAATCCCGTGGGTCTGAATTGACCCAGTTAAGGAGTCAACGTCCTATAATTTCAAATACTTCGAGCTAACACATTTTAATTTGTAGTATGGCACTTTATATTACCACTCGGAATTGCCTCGCAAAATCCAGCTATATTGTATTTGATTTTAGTTTTTATTTGGGAATACACGACCAGAAACGACATATTCGAAGCATATATTTCTGGTTTAACCTCTTTAATTTTTACCTTTGGTTGATATTAATATTTGCAACTAGAAAACTCTGCACAGTAAGATATCCTGTCTAACTAGAATGGTTACTTCTTCTTCAAATAAAAAACTCAAGGTATTTTTGAAGTTTAGTTTTTCACAAATTTATTTTCTAATCGTCATGTTAATTAATTCTTTATTTATCCACTTATTTTTTTAGACTTCTGAGGATTCAAGTTCTTTAGACGCTAACCCTTCTCAATTCCAAGTGAAGCTTATAAATGAGAAAGCCCAAATCCCAAAGCGTGGCTCCCTTTTGGCTGCAGGCTATGATCTTTTTAGGTAACAGAACACGTATTTCTACAAAAAGGGTGGTTAGCCTGGCAGGTAAAGCTGCTTCCACCCTAGTGCAGGTTTCGAGTTCGAAACCTGTACTGGCTAGAAAAAATTTCTCGGTGTGGTATATTTGTCCCAAGGTCGACCCACCTCGAATATTTTAAACACATATTTCTACATTTCATACCAAAACGAAATATTTGCCTTTGGTCTAACATCCTTTGCTGCCACAATATTTAACATCCGCTTTCTATTTTTGTTTTGGAACCTTTATTTTTTGTTTGTTTGTTTTTCTGCATTTTAACCTTGCATTTTAGTTCTCAAGAGTTGATTATTCCAAAAGGTAGCCGGGCTGCTGTCGAAACTGGAATTTCCATTAAAGTCCCTTCGGGAACCTATGGACGCGTTGCTCCTCGCTCTGGTCTGACTTTTAAGCATGGGATTGATACTGGCGCTGGTGTCATTGATGAAGATTATACGGTAAATGAGGCCAACTTATAAGTCTGAAACCACTCACTTTTTAGGGTGAAGTTAAAGTTATCCTTTTCAACCACGGAGATGCTGACTTCGTTATTAACATTGGTGATAGAATTGCTCAGCTTATTATAGAGAAAATTATGACGCCTGAGCCTGTCAAGGTTGATGAACTAAGCGCTACTGTTCGAGGAGCCGGTGGCTTTGGCTCCACAGGCACTAATTGAAACGCATACTAGACCTTAACAGCTAGAACCCACTCAATTAATTAAATAGATGAAATCATTTATAAAAATAATACCACTTCTTTGTAGCATATTATATGTATCGAAAAGGATTTTTTTGTTAGCTAACAAAAGCTATATTTTGCACAAGTTTTATTATGTTTTGACGATTTACCATACATTTGCGATATCTATAATAATAAAAGCAAATGTTTATAAGTGTGTGCGCGACGCCCAGTCAAAACTAGAGCATGTATAGCTTTGAAAATTTGGATATAAGTGGACGGTAGGGGGTCCGTGTGCACCTCGAAGCCGGATTTTAAGTTTTATAATAAAACTAGCCGATTTATCCGTGCTTCGCTAAGGTGTCTATAGAAATTAAGGTGATTTGAAACGATTAATCAAGATTTTATATTATATAGTAGAATACCCGTGCTTTGCTATGGTGTTTATAAATTACCAGATGTTTCTAAATTATTTAGTTTTTATATTGGTAGATAGCTATCAATAAGTTCTAAAACCATTAAACCTATTAAAAATTCCAACCTCCAACCACTTAGCTAAAATCGATTAAGCCTGCCAAATTAACTAAACCATCAATCACCTACCTGAAACTATTGAGCCTATCAAATCAGCCAAAAAATAAACCACCACTCAGCAAAAACCAAATATTGAACTTACAAAACAGCCAAAAACTACCAACCCCTTATCAAAACCTATGAAAAAATGAGTTAAATGAATATGAAAATACACAGCCAAATTGCTATATAAATACCATTAGAAATTTATGTTCTAGATCCTATATAGAACTGATATTTAAATTTATATGATTAGATTAAATAACTACATATTAGCATTCCATTCCCAAACTTTATAAAATATTAAAATTTATGATGGATTATTGTATTGTCATTGAAGATACATAAGTATGCCAAATTTAAGAATTTTTTATTTACAATAAGTGTCTGAAATAGAGCTTGTAAGATTTAATTACAGACAGACAGACAGAATTGACAGTGAGTTTAAGAAAAGTGTATAAAAAGTGATTATGCCAGGATTCAAACAACTGACCTTTTATAGAGTTGAAGTTTAGAGCCAAAAGCTGAGCTGATTATACTAAATTTTTTAAAACTCAATACTTGATTAAAATAAATTTAAGGGAAAATAAGAGGGGAGGGCAGAATACAAAAGATTTGGCCAAAGGTAAAAAGAACCAGGGGTTTGGGCCGCTAGAGTTCTAGCACCTCTGACCATTGCTGATTGGTGATTGCCATTGCTAGCCACAGTTCTAGTATCAGCGGGCTTACATGCCATTTGATTCTCAGTCAATTAGTTGCCTCATTGTGTGCAATAAGTGATCCAGCTGGGAAAGCCAAATGTGTGGCTTTATAACACCTGGGGCTTATGCGCAAAAATTTTGAGATCTGACAGGGCTAATCAGAAATAATCTGAATGGTCTTCAATACCAAACCTCTGTGGTGGGGGCACTTGTTGCTCAAAACCTTGGCGACAAGCACACAGTGAATTACCTATACACAATAATGGTAAATGAAGGCTCGTAGTTGGATTGGAGCCATTCTCAGGGTTTTTGTAAAAAAAAGGTCCTGCGATGGATGTATTCCCGGTGGTGATTGTTCACCTGATAGGATATAATGCATCGTGGGCCAGTATTTTTTGAACATGGCACATTCATAGTAACAGTGAGCTATGTCTGCTTCTGGTTCAGCGCATATGGGGTATTCTTTGTGCTGGTAGTCCAGCCCACTGTGCTTGCCCAATTTGAATGCCCGATTTAGGATCTGCCAGGTTACCAAATGCTGTTTGGCCATTACCAAGTGGGAGTTCAGGCCCAAAATCAACTCCTTCATCAGGTAGTTGGTGTTGTGGCCTTTGGTAGTCCAGTCATTTAGGATTTATGGATGGGTGGGCAGATTGCACCCCAGTTTCAGGAGTGGATCCCCACATTACATCAGCATCAATTTGTACCTAATTTT